>JAUIMM010000607.1:4197500-4200099 GCA_031769625.1 Taudactylus pleione | reverse complement strand
TAGTCTGCTCACCATTACTTCAGTTGCTACATTAGTTATTATTATTATTATTATTATTATTACTATTATTATGTTACACTATGTACAGTTCCTGATATCACTAGTCTGCTCACCATAACTTCAGTTACTACAATAGTTATTCTTCTTATTAATAGTATTATTATTACTATAATTATTATTATGTTACACTATCTATAGTACCTAATTTTACTAGTCTGCTCACGATAACTTCAGTTACTTCATTAGTTATTATTATTATTATTATTACTATTATTATTATTATTATTATTATTATTATTATGTTACACTATCTATAGTACCTAATTTTACTTGTCTGCTCACCATAACTTCAGTTTCATCATTAGATATTATTATTATTATTATTATTATTATTTTTATTATTATTACTTTTAATATATTTATTGTTTTATTATTATTATTATTATTATTATTATTATTATTATTATTAAGTTACACTATCTATAGTAACTCATGTCACTAGTCTGCTCACCATAACCTCAGTTACTACATTAGTTATTATTATTGTATTATTATTATTATTATTAATATTATTATTGTTGTTATTATTATTATTTTCATATTATTATTATTATTATTATTATTATTATTATTATTATTATGTTACAATATATATAGTACCTAATATCACTAGTCTGCTAACCACAACTTTAGTTACTACATTAGTTGTTATTATTATGTTACACTACAGTACTGTACATAATATCACTTGTCTGCTCACCATAACTTTAGTTACTACATTAGTTATTTTCTTTATTATTATGTTACACTATTTATATTCGCTAATTTCAGTAGTCTACTCACCTTAACTTTAGTTACTACATTAGTTATTATTATTATAATTATTTTTTTTGTTACAATATCTATAGTACCTTATATCATTAGTCTGCTCACCATAACTTCAGTTATTACATTAGTTATTAATATTATGTCACACCTTCTATAGTACCTAATATCACTAGTCTGCTCACCATAACTTCAGTTTCTACATTAGTTAATATTATTATTATTATTATTATTATTATTATTATTATGTTACACTATTTATAGTACCTAATTTCCCTAGTCTGCTCACTTTAACTTCAGTTACTAGATTAGTTTATATTATTATTATTATTATTATTATTATTATTATTATTATTATTATTATTATGTTACACTATCTATAGTACCTTATATCACTATTCTGCTCACCATAAATTCAGTTACTATATTAGTTATTATTATTATTACGTTACACTATCTATTGTACCTAATATCATTAGTCTGCTCACCTTCCCTTCATTTACTACATTAGTTATTATTATTATTATTATTTTTATTATTATGTTACACTATCTTAAGTATCTTATATCACTACTCTGCTCACCACATCTTCAGTTACTACATTAGTTATTATTATTATTATTATTATTATTATTATTAATATTATTATTATGTTACACTATCTATAGTACCTTATATCACTAGTCTGCTAACCATAAATTCAGTTACTATTTTAGTTATTATTATTATGTTACACTATCTATTGTACCTAATATCACTAGTGTGCTCACCTTCCCTTCATTTACTACATTAGTTATTATTATTATTATTATTTTTATTATTATGTTACACTATCTTAAGTATCTTATATCACTAGTCTGCTCACCACATCTTCAGTTACTACATTAGTTATTATTATTATTATTATTATTATTATGTTACACTACAGTACTGTACCTAATATCACTAGTCTGCTAACCACAACTTCAGTTACTACATTAGTTATTATTATTATTATGTTACACTACAGTACTGTAAATAATATCACTAGTCTGCTCACCTTCACTTCATTTACTACATTAGTTATTAATATTATTATTATTATTATTATTTTTGTTATTATTATGTTACACTATTTATAGAACCTAATTTCACTAGTCTGCTTACCATAATTTCAATTACTACATTAGTTATTATTATTATGTTACACTTTCTATTGTACCTAATATCACTAGTCTGCTCACCTTCCCTTCATTTACTACATTAGTTATTATTATTATTATTATTATTATTATTATTATGTTACACTATTTATAGTACCTAATTTCCCTAGTCTGCTCACTTCAACTTCAGTTACTAGATTAGTTATTATTATTATTATTATTATTATTATTATTATTATTATTATTATTATGTTACACTATCTATAGTACCTTATATCACTAGTCTGCTCACCATAAATTCAGTTACTATATTAGTTATTATTATTATGTTACACTATCTATTGTACCTTATATCACTAGTCTGCTCACCTTCCCTTCATTTACTACATTAGTTATTATTATTATTATTATTATTTTTATTATTATGTTACACTATCTGAAGTATCTTATATCACTAGTCTGCTCACCACATCTTCAGTTACTACATTAGTTATTATTATTATTATTATTATTATTATTATTATTATGTTACACTACAGTACTGTACCTAATATCACTAGTCTGCTAACCACAACTTCAGTTACTACATTAGTTATTATTATTATTATGTTACACTACAGTACTGTAAATAA
>JAUIMM010000607.1:4187500-4192500 GCA_031769625.1 Taudactylus pleione | reverse complement strand
TGTTACACTATCTATAGTACCTAATTTTACTTGTCTGCTCACCATAACTTCAGTTTCTACATTAGTTATTATTATTATTATTATTATTATTTTTATTATTATTATTATTATTATTATTATTATGTTACACTATGTACAGTTCTTTGTATCACTAGTCTGCTCACCATAACTTCAGTTACTACATTAGTTATTATTTATATGTTACACTATCTATAGTACCTAATTTCACTAGTCTGCTCACCACAACTTCAGTTACTACATTAGTTATTATTATTATAATTATTATTATATTACACTATCTATAGTACCTAATTTTACTATTCTTCTCAAGATAACTTTATTTACTACATTAGTTATTATTATTATTATTAATTTTATTATGTTACACTATGTATAGTACCTTATATCACTAGTCTGCTCAACATTACTTCAGTTGCTACATTAGTTATTATTATTATTATAATTATTATTATTATTATTATTATTATTATTATTATTATGTTACACTATGTACAGTTCTTGATATCACTAGTCTGCTCACCATAACTTCAGTTACTACATTAGTTATTCTTCTTATTAATATTATTATTATTACTATAATTATTATTATGTTACACTATCTATAGTACCTAATTTTACTAGTCTGCTCACGGTAACTTCAGTTACTACATTAGTTATTATTATTATTATTATTATTATTATTATTATTATTATGTTACACTATCTATAGTACCTAATTTTATTTGTCTGCTCACCATAACTTCAGTTTCTACATTAGTTATTATTATTATTATTATTTTTATTATTATTATTATTATTATTATTATTTTTATTATATTTATTGTTATTATTATTATTATTATTATTATTATTATTATTAAGTTACACTATCTATTGTAACTCATGTCACTAGTCTGCTCACCATAACCTCAGTTACTACATTAGTTATTATTATTATTATTATTAATATTATTATTGTTATTATTATTTTTATTATTATTATTATTATTATTATTATTATTATTATTATTATTATTATTATGTTACAATATATATAGTACCTAATATCACTAGTCTGCTAACCAAAACTTAAGTTACTACATTAGTTGTTATTATTATTATGTTACACTACAGTACTGTACATAATATCACTTGTCTGCTCACCATAACTTTAGTTACTACATTAGTTATTATCATTATTATTATGTTACACTATTTATATTCGCTAATTTCAGTAGTCTACTCACCTTAACTTTAGTTACTACATTAGTTATTATTACTATAATTATTATTATTGTTACAATATCTATAGTACCTTATATCATTAGTCTGCTCACCATAACTTCAGTTATTACATTAGTTATTAATATTATGTCACACCTTCTATAGTACCTAATATCACTAGTCTGCTCACCATAACTTCAGTTTCTACATTAGTTAATATTATTATTATTATTATTATTATTATGTTACACTATTTATAGTACCTCATTTCCCTAGTCTGCTCACTTTAACTTCAGTTACTAGATTAGTTATTATTATTATGTTACACTATCTATTGTACCTAATATCACTAGTCTGCTCACCTTCCCTTCATTTACTACATTAGTTATTATTATTATTATTATTTTTATTATTATGTTACACTATCTTAAGTATCTTATATCACTAGTCTGCTCACCACATCTTCAGTTACTACATTAGTTATTATTATTATTATTATTATTATTATTATTATGTTACACTATCTATAATACCTTATATCACTAGTCTGCTCACCATAAATTCAGTTACTATATTAGTTATTATTATTATGTTACACTATCTATTGTACCTAATATCACTAGTCTGCTCACCTTCCCTTCATTTACTACATTAGTTATTATTATTATTATTATTTTTATTATTATGTTACACTATCTTAAGTATCTTATATCACTAGTCTGCTCACCACATCTTCAGTTACTACATTAGTTATTATTATTATTATTATTATTATTATTATTATGTTACACTACAGTACTGTACCAAATATCACTAGTCTGCTAACCACATCTTCAGTTACTACATTAGTTATTATTATTATTATGTTACACTACAGTACTGTAAATAATATCACTAGTCTGCTCACCTTCACTTCATTTACTACATTAGTTATTAATATTATTATTATTATTATTATTATTATTATTATTATTATTATTATTGTTATTATTATGTTACACTATTTATAGAACCTAATTTCACTAGTCTGCTTATCATAATTTCAATTACTACATTAGTTATTATTATTTATTATTATAATTATTATTATTATTATTATTATTATTAAAATTATTATTATTATTATTATTATTATTATTATTATTATTATTATGTTACATTATCTATAGTACCTTATATCACTAGTCTGCTCACCATTACTTCAGTTACTACATTAGTAATTATTATTATTATAATGGTACACTATCTATAGTACCTAACATCACTAGTCTGCTCATAATAACTTAATTTACTATATTTATTATTATTATTATTATTATTATTATTATTATTATTATTATTATTATTATTATTATTATTATGTTACACTATCTATAGTACCTAATATCACTAGTCTGCTCACCATAACTTCAGTTACTACATTAGTTATTATTATTATTATTATTATTATTATTATGTTATACTATGTATAGTACCTTATATCACTAGTATGCTCACCATTACTTCAGTTACTGCATTAGTTGTTATTATTATGTTACACTATAGTACTATACATAATATCACTAGTCTAGTCAACAAAACTTTAGTTACTACATTAGTTATTATCATTATTATTATGTTACTATATTTATAGTACATAATTTCACTAGTCTACTCACCTTAACTTCAGTTACTACATTAGCTATTATTATAATATATCTTACACTATCTATAGTACCTAATTTCACTAGTCTGCTCACCATAACTTCAGTTACTAAATTAGTTATTTTTAGTATTATTATTATTATTATTATTATTATTGTTACACTATCTAGAGTACCTTAAATCTCTAGTCTGCTCACCACAACTTCAGTGACTACATTAGTTTTTATTATTATGTTACACTATAGTGCTGTACCTAATATCACTAGTCTGCTCACCATAACTTCAGTTACTACATTAGTTATTATTATAATTTATGTTACACTATCTATAGTACCTAATATCACCAGTCTGCTCACCATAACTTCAGTTACTACATTAGTTATTCTTATTATTCTTATTCTTCTTCTTCTTCTTATTATTATTATTATTATTATTATTATTATTATGTTACACTATCTATAGTACCAAATTTTACTAGTCTGCTCACGATAACTTCAGTTACTACATTAGTTATTATTATTATTATTATTATTATTATTATGTTACACTATCTATAGTACCTAATTTTACTTGTCTGCTCACCATAACTTCAGTTTCTACATTAGTTATTATTATTATTATTATTATTTTTATTATTATTATTATTATTATTATTATTATTATGTTACACTATGTACAGTTCTTTGTATCACTAGTCTGCTCACCATAACTTCAGTTACTACATTAGTTATTATTTATATGTTACACTATCTATAGTACCTAATTTCACTAGTCTGCTCACCACAACTTCAGTTACTACATTAGTTATTATTATTATAATTATTATTATATTACACTATCTATAGTACCTAATTTTACTATTCTTCTCAAGATAACTTTATTTACTACATTAGTTATTATTATTATTATTAATTTTATTATGTTACACTATGTATAGTACCTTATATCACTAGTCTGCTCAACATTACTTCAGTTGCTACATTAGTTATTATTATTATTATAATTATTATTATTATTATTATTATTATTATTATTATTATTATTATTATTATTATTATTATGTTACACTATGTACAGTTCTTGATATCACTAGTCTGCTCACCATAACTTCAGTTACTACATTAGTTATTCTTCTTATTAATATTATTATTATTACTATAATTATTATTATGTTACACTATCTATAGTACCTAATTTTACTAGTCTGCTCACGGTAACTTCAGTTACTACATTAGTTATTATTATTATTATTATTATTATTATTATTATTATGTTACACTATCTATAGTACCTAATTTTATTTGTCTGCTCACCATAACTTCAGTTTCTACATTAGTTATTATTATTATTATTATTTTTATTATTATTATTATTATTATTATTTTTATTATATTTATTGTTATTATTATTATTATTATTATTATTATTATTATTAAGTTACACTATCTATTGTAACTCATGTCACTAGTCTGCTCACCATAACCTCAGTTACTACATTAGTTATTATTATTATTATTATTAATATTATTATTGTTATTATTATTTTTATTATTATTATTATTATTATTATTATTATTATTATTATTATTATTATTATGTTACAATATATATAGTACCTAATATCACTAGTCTGCTAACCAAAACTTAAGTTACTACATTAGTTGTTATTATTATTATGTTACACTACAGTACTGTACATAATATCACTTGTCTGCTCACCATAACTTTAGTTACTACATTAGTTATTATCATTATTATTATGTTACACTATTTATATTCGCTAATTTCAGTAGTCTACTCACCTTAACTTTAGTTACTACATTAGTTATTATTACTATAATTATTATTATTGTTACAATATCTATAGTACCTTATATCATTAGTCTGCTCACCATAACTTCAGTTATTACATTAGTTATTAATATTATGTCACACCTTCTATAGTACCTAATATCACTAGTCTGCTCACCATAACTTCAGTTTCTACATTAGTTAATATTATTATTATTATTATTATTATTATGTTACACTATTTATAGTACCTCATTTCCCTAGTCTGCTCACTTTAACTTCAGTTACTAGATTAGTTATTATTATTATGTTACACTATCTATTGTACCTAATATCACTAG
>JAUIMM010000607.1:4172500-4175000 GCA_031769625.1 Taudactylus pleione | reverse complement strand
ACCACAACTTCAGTTACTACATTAATTATTATTATTATAATTATTATTATATTACACTATGTATAGTACCTAATTTTACTATTCTTCTCATGATATCTTCAGTTACTACATTAGTTATTATTATTATTATTATTATTATTATTATTATTATTATTATGTTACACTATGTAAAGTACCTTATATCACTAGTCTGCTCACCATTACTTCAGTTGCTACATTAGTTATTATTATTATTATTATTATAATTATTATTATTATGTTACACTATGTACAGTTCCTTATATCACTAGTCTGCTCACCATAACTTCAGTTACTACATTAGTTATTCTTATTATTCTTCTTCTTCTTCTTCTTCTTCTTATTATTATTATTATTCATTATTATTATTATTATGTTACACTATCTATAGTACCTAATTTTACTAGTCTGCTCACGATAACTTCAGTTACTACATTAGTTATTATTATTATTATTATTATTATTATTATTATTATTATTATTATGTTACACTATCTATAGTACCTAATTTTACTTGTCTGCTCACCATAACTTCAGTTTCTACATTAGTTATTATTATTATTATTATTATTATTTTTATTATTATTATTATTATTATTATGTTACACTATGTACAGTTCTTTGTATCACTAGTCTGCTCACCATAACTTCAGTTACTACATTAGTTATTATTTATATGTTACACTATCTATAGTACCTAATTTCACTAGTCTGCTCACCACAACTTCAGTTACTACATTAGTTATTATTATTATAATTATTATTATATTACACTATCTATAGTACCTAATTTTACTATTCTTCTCACGATAACTTTATTTACTACATTAGTTATTATTATTATTATTATTATTAATTTTATTATGTTACACTATGTATAGTACCTTATATCACTAGTCTGCTCAACATTACTTCAGTTGCTACATTAGTTATTATTATTATTATAATTATTATTATTATTATTATGTTACACTATGTACATTTCCTGATATCACTAGTCTGCTCACCATAACTTCAGTTACTACATTAGTTATTCTTCTTATTAATATTATTATTATTACTATAATTATTATTATGTTACACTATCTATAGTACCTAATTTTACTAGTCTGCTCACGGTAACTTCAGTTACTACATTAGTTATTATTATTATTATTATTATTATGTTACACTATCTATAGTACCTAATTTTACTTGTCTGCTCACCATAACTTCAGTTTCTACATTAGTTATTATTATTATTATTTTTATTATTATTATTATGTTACATAATCTATAGTACCTAATATCACTAGTCTGCTCACCATAACTTCAGTTACTACATTAGTAATTATTATTATCATTATTATAATATTACACTATCTATAGTACCTAGTATCAATAGTCTGTTACACTATGTACAGTACTTTGTATCACTAGTCTGCTCACCATAACTTCAGTTACTACATTAGTTATTATTATTATGTTACACTATCTATAGTACCTAGTTTCACTAGTCTGCTCACCACAACTTCAGTTACTACATTAGTTATTATTATTATAATTATTATTATATTACACTATGTATAGTACCTAATTTTACTATTGCTCTCATGATATCATCAGTTACTACATTAGTTATTATTATTATTATTATTATTATTATTATTATTATTATTATTATTATGTTACAATATATATAGTACCTAATATCACTAGTCTGCTAACCACAACTTTAGTTACTACATTAGTTGTTATTATTATTATGTTACACTACAGTACTGTACATAATATCACTTGTCTGCTCACCATAACTTTAGTTACTACATTAGTTATTATCATTATTATTATGTTACACTATTTATATTCGCTAATTTCAGTAGTCTACTCACCTTAACTTTAGTTACTACATTAGTTATTATTATTATAATTATTTTTTTTGTTACAATATCTATAGTACCTTATATCATTAGTCTGCTCACCATAACTTCAGTTATTACATTAGTTATTAATATTATGTCACACCTTCTATAGTACCTAATATCACTAGTCTGCTCACCATAACTTCAGTTTCTACATTAGTTAATATTATTATTATTATTATTATTATTATTATTATGTTACACTATTTATAGTACCTAATTTCCCTAGTCTGCTCACTTTAACTTCAGTTACTAGATTAGTTATTATTATTATTATTATTATTATTATTATTATTATTATTATTATTATTATGTTACACTATCTATAGTACCTTATATCACTAGTCTGCTCACCATAAATTCAGTTACTATATTAGTTATTATTATTATGTTACACTATCTATTGTACCTAATATCACTAGTCTGCTCACCTTCCCTTCATTTACTCCATTAGTTATTATTATTATTATTATTTTTATTATTATTTTACACTATCTTAAGTATTTTATATCACTAGTCTGCTCACCACATCTTCAGTTACTACATTAGTTATTATTATTATTATTATTATTATTATTATT
>JAUIMM010000607.1:4102500-4167500 GCA_031769625.1 Taudactylus pleione | reverse complement strand
CTTACACTATCTATAGTACCTAATTTCACTAGTCTGCTCACCATAACTTCAGTTACTAAATTAGTTATTTTTAGTATTATTATTATTATTATTATTATTATTATTGTTACACTATCTAGAGTACCTTAAATCTCTAGTCTGCTCACCACAACTTCAGTGACTACATTAGTTTTTATTATTATGTTACACTATAGTGCTGTACCTAATATCACTAGTGTGCTCACCATAACTTCAGTTACTACATTAGTTATTATTATAATTTATGTTACACTATCTATAGTACCTAATATCACCAGTCTGCTCACCATAACTTCAGTTACTACATTAGTTATTATTATTATTAATATTATTATTATTATTATTATTATTATTATTATTATGTTACACTATCTATAGTACCTAATATCACTAGTCTGCTCACCATAATTTCAGTTACTACATTAGTTATTATTATTATTATTATTATTATTATTATCATTATTATTATGTTACATAATCTATAGTACCTAATATCACTAGTCTGCTCACCATAACTTCAGTTACTACATTAGTAATTATTATTATTATCATTATTATTATATTACACTATCTATAGTACCTAGTATCAATAGTCTGTTACACTATGTACAGTACTTTGTATCACTAGTCTGCTCACCATAACTTCAGTTACTACATTAGTTATTATTATTATGTTACACTATCTATAGTACCTAATTTCACTAGTCTGCTCACCACAACTTCAGTTACTACATTAGTTATTATTATTATTATAATTATTATTATATTACACTATGTATAGTACCTAATTTTACTATTCTTCTTATGATATCTTCAGTTACTACATTAGTTATTATTATTATTATTATTATTATTATTATTATTATTATTATTATTATGTTACACTATGTATAGTACCTTATATCACTAGTCTGCTCACCATTACTTCAGTTGCTACATTAGTTAATATTATTATTATTATTATTATTATTATTATGTTACACTATGTACAGTTCCTTATATCACTAGTCTGCTCACCATAACTTCAGTTACTACATTAGTTATTATTATTATTATTATTATTAATATTAGTAAAGTTATTATTATTATTATTTTTATGTTACACTATCTATAGTACCTCATATCACAAGTCTGCTTACGATAACCTCAGTTACTACATTAGTTATTATTATTATTATTATTATTATCATTATTATGTTACACTATCTATAGTACCTTATATAACTAGTCTGATCACCACAACTTCAGTTACTACATTAGTTATTATTATTATGTTACACTATATATAGTACCTAATATCACTAGTCTGCTCACCACACTCTCAGTTACTACATTAGTTATTATTACTATTATTATTATTATTATTATTATTATTATTATTATTATTATTATGTTACACTATCTATAGTACCTAATATCACTAGTCTGCTCACCATAATTTCAGTTACTACATTAGTTATTATTATTATTATTATTATTATCATTATTATTATTATGTTACATAATCTATAGTACCTAATATCACTAGTCTGCTCACCATAACTTCAGTTACTACATTAGTAATTATTATTATCATTATTATAATATTACACTATCTATAGTACCTAGTATCAATAGTCTGTTACACTATGTACAGTACTTTGTATCACTAGTCTGCTCACCATAACTTCAGTTACTACATTCGTTATTATTATTTTGTTACACTATCTATAGTACCTAATTTCACTAGTCTGCTCACCACAACTCCAGTTACTACATTAGCTATTATTATTATTATAATTATTATTATATTACACTATGTATAGTACCTAATTTTACTATTCTTCTCATGATATCTTCAGTTACTACATTAGTTATTATTATTATTATTATTATTATTATTATTATTATTATTATGTTACACTATGTAAAGTACCTTATATCACTAGTCTGCTCACCATTACTTCAGTTGCTACATTAGTTATTATTATTATTATTATAATTATTATTATTATGTTACACTATGTACAGTTCCTTATATCACTAGTCTGCTCACCATAACTTCAGTTACTACATTAGTTATTCTTATTATTCTTATTATTCTTCTTCTTCTTATTATTATTATTATTATTATTATTATTATTATGTTACACTATCTATAGTACCTAATTTTACTAGTCTGCTCACGATAACTTCAGTTACTACATTAGTTATTATCATTATTATTATTATTATTATTATTATATTACACTATCTATAGTACCTAATTTTACTTGTCTGCTCACCATAACTTCAGTTTCTACATTAGTTATTATTATTATTATTTTTATTATTATTATTATTATTATTATTATTATTATTATGTTACACTATGTACAGTTCCTTATATCACTAGTCTGCTCACCATAACTTCAGTTACTACATTAGTTATTCTTATTATTCTTATTATTCTTCTTCTTATTATTATTATTATTATTATTATTATTATTATTATTATTATTATTATGTTACACTATCTATAGTACCTAATTTTACTAGTCTGCTCACGATAACTTCAGTTACTACATTAGTTATTATCATTATTATTATTATTATTATTATTATTATTATTATTATTATTATTATTATTATTATGTTACACTATCTATAGTACCTAATTTTACTTGTCTGCTCACCATAACTTCAGTTACTACATTAGTTATTCTTCTTATTAATATTATTATTATTACTATAATTATTATTATGTTACACTATCTATAGTACCTAATTTTACTAGTCTGCTCACGGTAACTTCAGTTACTACATTAGTTATTATTATTATTATTATTATTATTATTATTATTATTATTATTATTATTATGTTACACTATCTATAGTACCTAATTTTACTTGTCTGCTCACCATAACTTCAGTTTCTACATTAGTTATTATTATTATTATTATTTTTATTATTATTATTATTTTTATTATATTTATTGTTATTATTATTATTATTATTATTAAGTTACACTATCTATAGTAACTCAAGTCACTAGTCTGCTCACCATAACCTCAGTTACTACATTAGTTATTATTATTAATATTAATATTATTATTGTTGTTATTATTATTATTATTATTATTATGTTACAATATATATAGTACCTAATATCACTAGTCTGCTAACCACAACTTTAGTTACTACATTAGTTATTATTATTATTATGTTACACTACAGTACTGTACATAATATCAGTTGTCTGCTCACCATAACTTTAGTTACTACATTAGTTATTATCATTATTATTATGTTACACTATTTATATTCCCTAATTTCACTAGTCTACTCACCTTAACTTTAGTTACTACATTAGTTATTATTACTATAATTATTATTATTGTTACAATATATATAGTACCTTATATCATTAGTCTACTCACCATAACTTCAGTTATTACATTAGTTATTAATATTATGTCACACCTTCTATAGTACCTAATATCACTAGTCTGCTCACCATAACTTCAGTATATATTATTATTATTATTATTATTATTATTATTATTATTATTATTATTATTATTATGTTACACTATCTATAGTACCTAATATCACTAGTCTGCTCACCATAATTTCAGTGAATACATTAGTTATTATTATTATTATTATTATTATTATCATTATTATTATTATTATTATTATGTTACATAATCTATAGTACCTAATATCACTAGTCTGCTCACCATAACTTCAGTTACTACATTAGTAATTATTATTATCATTATTATAATATTACACTATCTATAGTACCTAGTATCAATAGTCTGTTACACTATGTACAGTACTTTGTATCACTAGTCTGCTCACCATAACTTCAGTTACTACATTAGTTATTATTATTATGTTACACTATCTATAGTACCTAGTTTCACTAGTCTGCTCACCACAACTTCAGTTACTACATTAGTTATTATTATTATAATTATTATTATATTACACTATGTATAGTACCTAATTTTACTATTGCTCTCATGATATCATCAGTTACTACATTAGTTATTATTATTATTATTATGTTACAATATATATAGTACCTAATATCACTAGTCTGCTAACCACAACTTTAGTTACTACATTAGTTGTTATTATTATTATGTTACACTACAGTACTGTACATAATCTCACTTGTCTGCTCACCATATCTTTAGTTACTACATTAGTTATTATCATTATTATTATGTTACACTATTTATATTCCCTAATTTCACTAGTCTACTCACCTTAACTTTAGTTACTACATTAGTTATTATTATTATAATTATTATTATTGTTACAATATCTATAGTACCTTATATCATTAGTCTGCTCACCATAATTTCAGTTACTACATTAGTTATTATTATTACGTCACACCTTCTATAGTACCTAATATCACTAGTCTGCTCACCATAACTTCAGCTACTACATTAGTTAATATTATTATTATTATTATTATTATTATTAATATTATTATTATTATTATTATTATGTTACACTATCTATAGTAACTAATACCACTAGTCTGCTAACCTTAACTTCAGTTACTACATTAGTTATTATTATTATGTTACACTATTTATAGTACGTAATTTCACTAGTCTTCTCACCACAACTTCAGTTACTACATTAGTTATTATTATAATTATTATTATTATTATTATTATTACAATTTTTGTAACACTAGCTTTTTTACTTTATATCACTAATCTGCTCACAATAACTTCAGTTACTACATTAGTTATTATTATTATTATTATAATGTTACTCTATCTGTAGTACCTATTATTCCTAGTATGCTCACATAACTTCAGTTACTACATTAGTTATTATTATTATTATTATTATTATTATTATTATTATGTTACACTATGTAAAGTACCTTATATCACTAGTCTGCTCACAATTACTGCAGTTACTACATTAGTTATTATTATTATTATTATTATTATTATTTTTATTATCATTATTATTATTATTATTATTATTATTATTATTATTATGTTACACTATCTATAGTACTTAATATCAATAGTCTGCTCACCATAACTTCAGTTTCTACATTAGTTATTGTTATTATTATTATTTTTTTTATTATTATGATACACTATGTATAGTACCTTATATCACTAGTCTGCTCACCATTACTTCAGTTACTACATTAGTTATTATAATAATAATTATTATTATTATTATTATGTTACACTATCTATAGTACCTAATTTCACTAGTCTGCTCACCTTAACTTCAGTTACTACATTTGTTATTATTATTATGTTACACTATTTATAGTACCTAATTTCACTAGTCTTCTCACCACAACTTCAGTTACTACATTAGTTATTATTATTATTGTTATTATTATTATTATTATTATTATTATTATTATATTATTATGTTACATTATCTTTATTACTTTATATCACTAGTCTGCTCACAATAACTTCAGTTACTACATTAGTTATTATTATTATTATAATGTTACTCTATCTGTAGTACCTATTATCCCTCGTCTGCTCACATAACTTCAGTTACTACATTAGTTATTATTATTATTATTATTATTATTTTTTATTATGTTACACTATGTAAAGTACCTTATATCACTAGTCTGCTCACCATAACTTCAGTTACTACATTAGTTATTATTATTATTATTTTTTTATCATTATTATTATTATTATTATTATTATTATTATTATTATTATTATTATTATTATTATTATTATGTTACACTCTCTATAGTACTTAATATCAATAGTCTGCTCACCATAACATCAGTTTCTACATTATTTATTGTTATTATTATTATGATTTTATTATTATGATACACTATGTATAGTACCTTATATCACTAGTCTGCTCACCATTACTTCAGTTACTACATTAGTTATTATAATAATAATAATTATTATTATTATTTTACACTATCCATAGTACCTAATTTCACTAGTCTGCTCACCTTAACTTCAGTTACTACATTAGTTATTATTATTATGTTACACTATCTATAGTACCTAATATCACTAGTCTGCTCACCATAATTTCAGTTACTACATTAGTTATTATTATCATTATTATTATCATTATTATTATGTTACATAATCTATAGTACCTAATATCACTAGTCTGCTCACCATAACTTCAGTTACTACATTAGTAATTATTATTATTATCATTATTATTATATTACACTATCTATAGTACCTAGTATCAATAGACTGTTACACTATGTACAGTACTTTGTATCACTAGTCTGCTCACCATAACTTCAGTTACTACATTAGTTATTATTATTATGTTACACTATCTATAGTACCTAATTTCACTAGTCTGCTCACCACAACTTCAGTTACTACATTAGTTATTATTATTATTATAATTATTATTATATTACACTATGTATAGTACCTAATTTTACTATTCTTCTTATGATATCTTCAGTTACTACATTAGTTATTATTATTATTATTATTATTATTATTATGTTACACTATGTATAGTACCTTATATCACTAGTCTGCTCACCATTACTTCAGTTGCTACATTAGTTATTATTATTATTATTATTATTATTATTATTATTATTATTATTATTATTATTATTATGTTACACTATGTACAGTTCCTTATATCACTAGTCTGCTCACCATAACTTCAGTTACTACATTAGTTATTCTTATTATTATTAATATTATTATTATTATTATTATTATTATTATTATTATTATTATGTTACACTATCTATAGTACCTAATATCACTAGTCAGCTCACCATAACTTCAGTTACTACATTGGTTATTATTATTATTATTATTATTATTATTATTATTATTATTATTATTATTATTATTATCATTATTATTATGTTACACTATCTATAGTACCTAATATCACTACTCTGCTCACCATAACTTCAGTTAATACATTAGTTGTTATTATTATATTACACTATAGTATTGTACATAATATCACTAGTCTAGTCAACAAAACTTTAGTTACTACATTAGTTATTAGCATTATTATTATGTTACACTATTTACAGTACCTAATTTCACTAGTTTACTCACCTTAACTTCAGTTACCACATTAGTTATTATTATTATTATTATTATTATTATTATTATTATTATTATTATTATTATTATGTTACATAATCTATAGTACCTAATATCACTAGTCTGCTCACCATAACTTCAGTTACTACATTAGTAATTATTATTATTATTATTATTATTATTATTATTATTATTGTTATGTTACACTATCTATAGTACCTAATATCAATAGTCTGCTCACCATTAGTTCAGTTGCAACATTAATTATTATTTTTATTATTATTATTATTATTATTATGTTACACTATCTATAGTACCTCATGTCACTAGTCTGCTCACCATAACCTCAGTTACTACATTAGTTATTATTATTATTATTATTATTATTATTATTAATATTATTATTATTATTATTATTATTATTATTATTATGTTACACTATATATAGTACCTAATATCACTAGTCTGCTAACCACAACTTCAGTTACTACATTAGTTGTTATCATTATCAGTACTGTACATAATCTCACTTGTCTGCTCACCACAACTTCAGTTACTACATTAGTTATTATTATTATTGTTATTATTATTATTATTATTATATTATTATGTTACATTATCTTTATTACTTTATATCACTAGTCTGCTCACAATAACTTCAGTTACTACATTAGTTATTATTATTATTATAATGTTACTCTATCTGTAGTACCTATTATCCCTCGTCTGCTCACATAACTTCAGTTACTACATTAGTTATTATTATTATTATTATTATTATTATTATTATTTTTTATTATGTTACACTATGTAAAGTACCTTATATCACTAGTCTGCTCACCATAACTTCAGTTACTACATTAGTTATTATTATTATTATTTTTTTATCATTATTATTATTATTATTATTATTATTATTATGTTACACTCTCTATAGTACTTAATATCAATAGTCTGCTCACCATAACATCAGTTTCTACATTATTTATTGTTATTATTATTATGATTTTATTATTATGATACACTATGTATAGTACCTTATATCACTAGTCTGCTCACCATTACTTCAGTTACTACATTAGTTATTATAATAATAATTATTATTATTATTATTTTACACTATCCATAGTACTTAATTTCACTAGTCTGCTCACCTTAACTTCAGTTACTACATTAGTTATTATTATTATGTTACACTATCTATAGTACCTAATATCACTAGTCTGCTCACCATAATTTCAGTTACTACATTAGTTATTATTATCATTATTATTATCATTATTATTATGTTACATAATCTATAGTACCTAATATCACTAGTCTGCTCACCATAACTTCAGTTACTACATTAGTAATTATTATTATTATCATTATTATTATATTACACTATCTATAGTACCTAGTATCAATAGACTGTTACACTATGTACAGTACTTTGTATCACTAGTCTGCTCACCATAACTTCAGTTACTACATTAGTTATTATTATTATGTTACACTATCTATAGTACCTAATTTCACTAGTCTGCTCACCACAACTTCAGTTACTACATTAGTTATTATTATTATTATAATTATTATTATATTACACTATGTATAGTACCTAATTTTACTATTCTTCTTATGATATCTTCAGTTACTACATTAGTTATTATTATTATTATTATTATTATGTTACACTATGTATAGTACCTTATATCACTAGTCTGCTCACCATTACTTCAGTTGCTACATTAGTTATTATTATTATTATTATTATTATTATTATTATTATTATTATTATTATTATTATTATTATTATTATTATTATGTTACACTATGTACAGTTCCTTATATCACTAGTCTGCTCACCATAACTTCAGTTACTACATTAGTTATTCTTATTATTATTAATATTATTATTATTATTATTATTATTATTATTATTATTATTATTATTATTATTATTATTATTATTATTATTATTATTATGTTACACTATCTATAGTACCTAATATCACTAGTCAGCTCACCATAACTTCAGTTACTACATTGGTTATTATTATTATTATTATTATTATTATTATTATTATCATTATTATTATGTTACACTATCTATAGTACCTAATATCACTACTCTGCTCACCATAACTTCAGTTAATACATTAGTTGTTATTATTATATTACACTATAGTATTGTACATAATATCACTAGTCTAGTCAACAAAACTTTAGTTACTACATTAGTTATTAGCATTATTATTATGTTACACTATTTACAGTACCTAATTTCACTAGTTTACTCACCTTAACTTCAGTTACCACATTAGTTATTATTATTATTATTATTATTATTATTATTATTATTATTATGTTACATAATCTATAGTACCTAATATCACTAGTCTGCTCACCATAACTTCAGTTACTACATTAGTAATTATTATTATTATTATTATTATTATTATTATTGTTATGTTACACTATCTATAGTACCTAATATCAATAGTCTGCTCACCATTAGTTCAGTTGCAACATTAATTATTATTTTTATTATTATTATTATTATTATTATTATTATTATTATTATTATTATTATTATTATTATGTTACACTATCTATAGTACCTCATGTCACTAGTCTGCTCACCATAACCTCAGTTACTACATTAGTTATTATTATTATTATTATTATTATTATTATTATTATTAATATTATTATTATTATTATTATTATTATTATTATTATTATTATTATTATTATGTTACACTATATATAGTACCTAATATCACTAGTCTGCTAACCACAACTTCAGTTACTACATTAGTTGTTATCATTATCAGTACTGTACATAATCTCACTTGTCTGCTCACCATATCTTTAGTTACTACATTAGTTATTATCATTATTATTATGTTACACTATTTATATTCCCTAATTTCACTAGTCTACTCACCTTAACTTTAGTTACTACATTAGTTATTATTATTATAATTATTATTATTGTTACAATATCTATAGTACCTTATATCATTAGTCTGCTCACCATAATTTCAGTTACTACATTAGTTATTATTATTATGTCACACCTTCTATAGTACATAATATCACTAGTCTGCTCACCATAACTTCAGCTACTACATTAGTTAATATTATTATTATTATTATTATTATTATTATTATTATTATTATTATTATTATTATTATTATGTTACACTATCTATAGTAACTAATACCACTAGTCTGCTAACCTTAACTTCAGTTACTACATTAGTTATTATTATTATGTTACACTATTTATAGTACGTAATTTCACTAGTCTTCTCACCACAACTTCAGTTACTACATTAGTTATTATTATAATTATTATTATTATTATTATTATTATTATTATTATTATTACAATTTTTGTTACACTAGCTTTTTTACTTTATATCACTAATCTGCTCACAATAACTTCAGTTACTACATTAGTTATTATTATTATTATTATAATGTTACTCTATCTGTAGTACCTATTATCCCTAGTATGCTCACATAACTTCAGTTACTACATTAGTTATTATTATTATTATTATTATTATTATTATTATTATGTTACACTATGTAAAGTACCTTATATCACTGGTCTGCTCACAATTACTGCAGTTACTACATTAGTTATTATTATTATTATTATTATTATTATTATTATTTTTATTATCATTATTATTATTATTATTATTATTATTATTATTATTATTATTATTATTATGTTACACTATCTATAGTACTTAATATCAATAGTCTGCTCACCATAACTTCAGTTTCTACATTAGTTATTGTTATTATTATTATTTTTTTTATTATTATGATACACTATGTATAGTACCTTATATCACTAGTCTGCTCACCATTACTTCAGTTACTACATTAGTTATTATAATAATTATTATTATTATTATTATGTTACATTATCTATAGTACCTAATTTCACTAGTCTGCTCACCTTAACTTCAGTTACTACATTTGTTATTATTATGTTACACTATTTATAGTACCTAATTTCACTAGTCTTCTCACCACAACTTCAGTTACTACATTAGTTATTATTATTATTGTTATTATTATTATTATTAAAATTATTATGTTACATTATCTTTATTACTTTATATCACTAGTCTGCTCACAATAACTTCAGTTACTACATTAGTTATTATTATTATTATAATGTTACTCTATCTGTAGTACCTATTATCCCTCGTCTGCTCACATAACTTCAGTTACTACATTAGTTATTATTATTATTATTATTATTATTTTTTATTATGTTACACTATGTAAAGTACCTTATATCACTAGTCTGCTCACCATAACTTCAGTTACTACATTAGTTATTTTTATTATTATTTTTTTATCATTATTATTATTATTATTATTATGTTACACTCTCTATAGTACTTAATATCAATAGTCTGCTCACCATAACATCAGTTTCTACATTAGTTATTGTTATTATTATTATGATTTTATTATTATGATACACTATGTATAGTACCTTATATCACTAGTCTGCTCACCATTACTTCAGTTACTACATTAGTTATTATAATAATTATTATTATTATTATTATTATGTTACACTATCCATAGTACCTAATTTCACTAGTCTGCTCACCTTAATTTCAGTTACTACATTAGTTATTATTATTATGTTACACTATCTATAGTACCTAATATCACTAGTCTGCTCACCATAATTTCAGTTACTACATTAGTTATTATTATCATTATTATTATTATCATTATTATTATGTTACATAATCTATAGTACCTAATATCACTAGTCTGCTCACCATAACTTCAGTTACTACATTAGTAATTATTATTATTATCATTATTATTATATTACACTATCTATAGTACCTAGTATCAATAGACTGTTACACTATGTACAGTACTTTGTATCACTAGTCTGCTCACCATAACTTCAGTTACTACATTAGTTATTATTATTATGTTACACTATCTATAGTACCTAATTTCACTAGTCTGCTCACCACAACTTCAGTTACTACATTAGTTATTATTATTATTATAATTATTATTATATTACACTATGTATAGTACCTAATTTTACTATTCTTCTTATGATATCTTCAGTTACTACATTAGTTATTATTATTATTATTATTATTATTATTATAATTATTATTATTATTATTATGTTACACTATGTATAGTACCTTATATCACTAGTCTGCTCACCATTACTTCAGTTGCTACATTAGTTATTATTATTATTATTATTATTATTATTATTATTATGTTACACTATGTACAGTTCCTTATATCACTAGTCTGCTCACCATAACTTCAGTTACTACATTAGTTATTCTTATTATTATTAATATTATTATTATTATTATTATTATTATTATTATTATTATTATTATTATTATTATTATTATGTTACACTATCTATAGTACCTAATATCACTAGTCAGCTCACCATAACTTCAGTTACTACATTGGTTATTATTATTATTATTATTATTATCATTATTATTATGTTACACTATCTATAGTACCTAATATCACTACTCTGCTCACCATAACTTCAGTTAATACATTAGTTGTTATTATTATATTACACTATAGTATTGTACATAATATCACTAGTCTAGTCAACAAAACTTTAGTTACTACATTAGTTATTATCATTATTATTATGTTACACTATTTACAGTACCTAATTTCACTAGTTTACTCACCTTAACTTCAGTTACCACATTAGTTATTATTATTATTATTATTATTATTATTATTATTATTATTATTATGTTACATAATCTATAGTACCTAATATCACTAGTCTGCTCACCATAACTTCAGTTACTACATTAGTAATTATTATTATTATTATTATTATTATTGTTATGTTACACTATCTATAGTACCTAATATCAATAGTCTGCTCACCATTAGTTCAGTTGCAACATTAATTATTATTTTTATTATTATTATTATTATTATTATTATTATTATGTTACACTATGTACAGTACTTTGTATCACTAATCTGCTCACCATAACTTCAGTTACTACATTAGTTATTATTATTATGTTACACTATCTATAGTACCTAATTTCACTAGTCTGCTCACCACAACTTCAGTTACTACATTAGTTATTATTATTATAATTATTATTATTATATTACACTATCTATAGTACCTAATTTTACTATTCTTCTCACGATAACTTTATTTACTACATTAGTTATTATTATTATTATTATTATTATTATTATTATTATTATTATTATTATTAATTTTATTATGTTACACTATGTATAGTACCTTATATCACTAGTCTGCTCAACATTACTTCAGTTGCTACATTAGTTATTATTATTATTATTATTATTAATATTATTATGTTACACTATTTATATTCCCTAATTTCACTAGTCTACTCACCTTAACTTTAGTTACTACATTAGTTATTATTACTATAATTATTATTATTGTTACAATATCTATAGTACCTTATATCATTAGTCTACTCACCATAACTTCAATTATTACATTAGTTATTAATATTATGTCACACCTTCTATAGTACCTAATATCACTAGTCTGCTCACCATAACTTCAGTATATATTATTATTATTATTATTATTATTATTATTATTATTATTATTATTATTATTATTATGTTACACTATCTATTGTACCTAATATCACTAGTCTGCTCACCATAATTTCAGTGAATACATTAGTTAATATTATTATTATTATTATCATTATTATTATTATGTTACATAATCTATAGTACCTAATAGCACTAGTCTGCTCACCATAACTTCAGTTACTACATTAGTAATTATTATTATCATTATTATAATATTACACTATCTATAGTACCTAGTATCAATAGTCTGTTACACTATGTACAGTACTTTGTATCACTAGTCTGCTCACCATAACTTCATTTACTACATTAGTTATTATTATTGTTACACTATCTATAGTACCTAGTTTCACTAGTCTGCTCACCACAACTTCAGTTACTACATTAGTTATTATTATTATAATTATTATATTACACTATGTATAGTACCTAATTTTACTATTGTTCTCATGATATCATCAGTTACTACATTAGTTATTATTATTATTATTATTATTATTATTATTATGTTACACTATGTAAAGTACCTTATATCACTAGTCTGCTCACCATTACTTCAGTTGCTACATTATTTATTATTATTATTATTATTATTCTAATTATTATTATTATGTTACACTATGTACAGTTCCTTATATCACTAATCTGCTCACCATAACTTCAGTTACTACATTAGTTATTCTTATTATTCTTATTATTCTTATTCTTATTATTATTATTATGTTACACTATCTATAGTACCTAATTTTACTAGTCTGCTCACGATAACTTCAGATACTACATTAGTTATTATTATTATTTTTATTATTATTATTATTATTATTATTATGTTACACTATCTATAGTACCTAATTTTACTTGTCTGCTCACCATAACTTCAGTTTCTACATTAGTTATTATTATTATTATTATTATTATTTTTATTATATTTATTGTTATTATTATTATTATTATTATTATTATTATTATTATTATTATTATTATTATTATTATTATGTTACACTTTCTATAGTACCTCATGTCACTAGACTGCTCACCACAACTTCAGTTACTACATTAGTTATTATCATTATTATTATGTTACAATATTTATAGTACCTAATTTCACTAGTCTACTCACCTTAACTGTAGTTACTACATAAGTTATTATTATTATAATTATTATTATTATGTTACAATATCTATAATACCTTATATCACTAGTCTGCTCACCATAACTTCAGTTACTACCTTAGTTATTATTATTATGATACACTATCTATAGTACCTAATATCACTAGTCTGCTCACCATAACTTCAGTTACTACATTAGTTAGTAATATTATTATTATTATTATTATAATTATTATTATATTACACTATGTATAGTACCTAATTTTACTATTCTTCTTATGATATCTTCAGTTACTACATTAGTTATTATTATTATTATTATTATTATTATTATTATTATGTTACACTATGTATAGTACCTTATATCACTAGTCTGCTCACCATTACTTCAGTTGCTACATTAGTTATTATTATTATTATTATTATTATTATTATTATTATTATGTTACACTATGTACAGTTCCTTATATCACTAGTCTGCTCACCATAACTTCAGTTACTACATTAGTTATTCTTATTATTATTATTATTATTATTATTATTATTATTATTATGTTACACTATCTATAGTACCTAATATCACTAGTCAGCTCACCATAACTTCAGTTACTACATTGGTTATTATTATTATTATTATTATTATTATTATTATCATTATTATTATGTTACACTATCTATAGTACCTAATATCACTACTCTGCTCACCATAACTTCAGTTAATACATTAGTTGTTATTATTATATTACACTATAGTATTGTACATAATATCACTAGTCTAGTCAACAAAACTTTAGTTACTACATTAGTTATTAGCATTATTATTATGTTACACTATTTACAGTACCTAATTTCACTAGTTTACTCACCTTAACTTCAGTTACCACATTAGTTATTATTATTATTATTATTATTATTATTATTATTATGTTACATAATCTATAGTACCTAATATCACTAGTCTGCTCACCATAACTTCAGTTACTACATTAGTAATTATTATTATTATTATTATTATTATTATTATTATTATTGTTATGTTACACTATCTATAGTACCTAATATCAATAGTCTGCTCACCATTAGTTCAGTTGCAACATTAATTATTATTTTTATTATTATTATTATTATTATTATTATTATGTTACACTATCTATAGTACCTCATGTCACTAGTCTGCTCACCATAACCTCAGTTACTACATTAGTTATTATTATTATTATTATTATTATTATTATTATTATTATTAATATTATTATTATTATTATTATTATTATTATTATTATTATTATTATTATGTTACACTATATATAGTACCTAATATCACTAGTCTGCTAACCACAACTTCAGTTACTACATTAGTTGTTATCATTATCAGTACTGTACATAATCTCACTTGTCTGCTCACCACAACTTCAGTTACTACATTAGTTATTATTATTATTGTTATTATTATTATTATTATATTATTATGTTACATTATCTTTATTACTTTATATCACTAGTCTGCTCACAATAACTTCAGTTACTACATTAGTTATTATTATTATTATAATGTTACTCTATCTGTAGTACCTATTATCCCTCGTCTGCTCACATAACTTCAGTTACTACATTAGTTATTATTATTATTATTATTATTATTATTATTTTTTATTATGTTACACTATGTAAAGTACCTTATATCACTAGTCTGCTCACCATAACTTCAGTTACTACATTAGTTATTATTATTATTATTTTTTTATCATTATTATTATTATTATTATTATTATTATTATTATTATTATTATTATTATTATTATTATGTTACACTCTCTATAGTACTTAATATCAATAGTCTGCTCACCATAACATCAGTTTCTACATTATTTATTGTTATTATTATTATGATTTTATTATTATGATACACTATGTATAGTACCTTATATCACTAGTCTGCTCACCATTACTTCAGTTACTACATTAGTTATTATAATAATAATTATTATTATTATTATTTTACACTATCCATAGTACCTAATTTCACTAGTCTGCTCACCTTAACTTCAGTTACTACATTAGTTATTATTATTATGTTACACTATCTATAGTACCTAATATCACTAGTCTGCTCACCATAATTTCAGTTACTACATTAGTTATTATTATCATTATTATTATCATTATTATTATGTTACATAATCTATAGTACCTAATATCACTAGTCTGCTCACCATAACTTCAGTTACTACATTAGTAATTATTATTATTATCATTATTATTATATTACACTATCTATAGTACCTAGTATCAATAGACTGTTACACTATGTACAGTACTTTGTATCACTAGTCTGCTCACCATAACTTCAGTTACTACATTAGTTATTATTATTATGTTACACTATCTATAGTACCTAATTTCACTAGTCTGCTCACCACAACTTCAGTTACTACATTAGTTATTATTATTATTATTATAATTATTATTATATTACACTATGTATAGTACCTAATTTTACTATTCTTCTTATGATATCTTCAGTTACTACATTAGTTATTATTATTATTATTATTATTATTATGTTACACTATGTATAGTACCTTATATCACTAGTCTGCTCACCATTACTTCAGTTGCTACATTAGTTATTATTATTATTATTATTATTATTATTATTATTATTATTATGTTACACTATGTACAGTTCCTTATATCACTAGTCTGCTCACCATAACTTCAGTTACTACATTAGTTATTCTTATTATTATTATTATTATTATTATTATTATTATTATTATTATTATTATTATTATTATTATGTTACACTATCTATAGTACCTAATATCACTAGTCAGCTCACCATAACTTCAGTTACTACATTGGTTATTATTATTATTATTATTATTATTATTATTATTATTATCATTATTATTATGTTACACTATCTATAGTACCTAATATCACTACTCTGCTCACCATAACTTCAGTTAATACATTAGTTGTTATTATTATATTACACTATAGTATTGTACATAATATCACTAGTCTAGTCAACAAAACTTTAGTTACTACATTAGTTATTAGCATTATTATTATGTTACACTATTTACAGTACCTAATTTCACTAGTTTACTCACCTTAACTTCAGTTACCACATTAGTTATTATTATTATTATTATTATTATTATTATTATTATTATTATTATTATTATGTTACATAATCTATAGTACCTAATATCACTAGTCTGCTCACCATAACTTCAGTTACTACATTAGTAATTATTATTATTATTATTATTATTATTATTATTATTGTTATGTTACACTATCTATAGTACCTAATATCAATAGTCTGCTCACCAATAGTTCAGTTGCAACATTAATTATTATTTTTATTATTATTATTATTATTATTATTATTATTATTATTATTATTATTATTATGTTACACTATCTATAGTACCTCATGTCACTAGTCTGCTCACCATAACCTCAGTTACTACATTAGTTATTATTATTATTATTATTATTATTATTATTATTAATATTATTATTATTATTATTATTATTATTATTATTATTATTATTATTATTATGTTACACTATATATAGTACCTAATATCACTAGTCTGCTAACCACAACTTCAGTTACTACATTAGTTGTTATCATTATCAGTACTGTACATAATCTCACTTGTCTGCTCACCATATCTTTAGTTACTACATTAGTTATTATCATTATTATTATGTTACACTATTTATATTCCCTAATTTCACTAGTCTACTCACCTTAACTTTAGTTACTACATTAGTTATTATTATTATAATTATTATTATTGTTACAATATCTATAGTACCTTATATCATTAGTCTGCTCACCATAATTTCAGTTACTACATTAGTTATTATTATTATGTCACACCTTCTATAGTACATAATATCACTAGTCTGCTCACCATAACTTCAGCTACTACATTAGTTAATATTATTATTATTATTATTATTATTATTATTATTATTATTATTATTATTATTATTATGTTACACTATCTATAGTAACTAATACCACTAGTCTGCTAACCTTAACTTCAGTTACTACATTAGTTATTATTATTATGTTACACTATTTATAGTACGTAATTTCACTAGTCTTCTCACCACAACTTCAGTTACTACATTAGTTATTATTATAATTATTATTATTATTATTATTATTATTACAATTTTTGTTACACTAGCTTTTTTACTTTATATCACTAATCTGCTCACAATAACTTCAGTTACTACATTAGTTATTATTATTATTATTATTATAATGTTACTCTATCTGTAGTACCTATTATCCCTAGTATGCTCACATAACTTCAGTTACTACATTAGTTATTATTATTATTATTATTATTATTATTATTATTATTATTATTATTATGTTACACTATGTAAAGTACCTTATATCACTGGTCTGCTCACAATTACTGCAGTTACTACATTAGTTATTATTATTATTATTATTATTATTTTTATTATCATTATTATTATTATTATTATTATTATTATTATTATTATTATTATTATGTTACACTATCTATAGTACTTAATATCAATAGTCTGCTCACCATAACTTCAGTTTCTACATTAGTTATTGTTATTATTATTATTTTTTTTATTATTATGATACACTATGTATAGTACCTTATATCACTAGTCTGCTCACCATTACTTCAGTTACTACATTAGTTATTATAATAATTATTATTATTATTATTATGTTACATTATCTATAGTACCTAATTTCACTAGTCTGCTCACCTTAACTTCAGTTACTACATTTGTTATTATTATTATGTTACACTATTTATAGTACCTAATTTCACTAGTCTTCTCACCACAACTTCAGTTACTACATTAGTTATTATTATTATTGTTATTATTATTATTATTATTAAAATTATTATGTTACATTATCTTTATTACTTTATATCACTAGTCTGCTCACAATAACTTCAGTTACTACATTAGTTATTATTATTATTATAATGTTACTCTATCTGTAGTACCTATTATCCCTCGTCTGCTCACATAACTTCAGTTACTACATTAGTTATTATTATTATTATTATTATTATTTTTTATTATGTTACACTATGTAAAGTACCTTATATCACTAGTCTGCTCACCATAACTTCAGTTACTACATTAGTTATTTTTATTATTATTTTTTTATCATTATTATTATTATTATTATTATTATTATTATTATGTTACACTCTCTATAGTACTTAATATCAATAGTCTGCTCACCATAACATCAGTTTCTACATTAGTTATTGTTATTATTATTATGATTTTATTATTATGATACACTATGTATAGTACCTTATATCACTAGTCTGCTCACCATTACTTCAGTTACTACATTAGTTATTATAATAATTATTATTATTATTATGTTACACTATCCATAGTACCTAATTTCACTAGTCTGCTCACCTTAACTTCAGTTACTACATTAGTTATTATTATTATGTTACACTATCTATAGTACCTAATATCACTAGTCTGCTCACCATAATTTCAGTTACTACATTAGTTATTATTATCATTATTATTATTATCATTATTATTATGTTACATAATCTATAGTACCTAATATCACTAGTCTGCTCACCATAACTTCAGTTACTACATTAGTAATTATTATTATTATCATTATTATTATATTACACTATCTATAGTACCTAGTATCAATAGACTGTTACACTATGTACAGTACTTTGTATCACTAGTCTGCTCACCATAACTTCAGTTACTACATTAGTTATTATTATTATGTTACACTATCTATAGTACCTAATTTCACTAGTCTGCTCACCACAACTTCAGTTACTACATTAGTTATTATTATTATTATAATTATTATTATATTACACTATGTATAGTACCTAATTTTACTATTCTTCTTATGATATCTTCAGTTACTACATTAGTTATTATTATTATTATTATTATTATTATAATTATTATTATTATTATTATTATTATTATTATGTTACACTATGTATAGTACCTTATATCACTAGTCTGCTCACCATTACTTCAGTTGCTACATTAGTTATTATTATTATTATTATTATTATTATTATTATTATTATTATTATTATTATTATGTTACACTATGTACAGTTCCTTATATCACTAGTCTGCTCACCATAACTTCAGTTACTACATTAGTTATTCTTATTATTATTAATATTATTATTATTATTATTATTATTATTATTATTATTATTATTATTATGTTACACTATCTATAGTACCTAATATCACTAGTCAGCTCACCATAACTTCAGTTACTACATTGGTTATTATTATTATTATTATTATTATTATTATCATTATTATTATGTTACACTATCTATAGTACCTAATATCACTACTCTGCTCACCATAACTTCAGTTAATACATTAGTTGTTATTATTATATTACACTATAGTATTGTACATAATATCACTAGTCTAGTCAACAAAACTTTAGTTACTACATTAGTTATTATCATTATTATTATGTTACACTATTTACAGTACCTAATTTCACTAGTTTACTCACCTTAACTTCAGTTACCACATTAGTTATTATTATTATTATTATTATTATTATTATTATTATTATGTTACATAATCTATAGTACCTAATATCACTAGTCTGCTCACCATAACTTCAGTTACTACATTAGTAATTATTATTATTATTATTATTATTATTATTATTGTTATGTTACACTATCTATAGTACCTAATATCAATAGTCTGCTCACCATTAGTTCAGTTGCAACATTAATTATTATTTTTATTATTATTATTATTATTATGTTACACTATGTACAGTACTTTGTATCACTAATCTGCTCACCATAACTTCAGTTACTACATTAGTTATTATTATTATGTTACACTATCTATAGTACCTAATTTCACTAGTCTGCTCACCACAACTTCAGTTACTACATTAGTTATTATTATTATAATTATTATTATTATATTACACTATCTATAGTACCTAATTTTACTATTCTTCTCACGATAACTTTATTTACTACATTAGTTATTATTATTATTATTATTATTATTATTATTATTATTAATTTTATTATGTTACACTATGTATAGTACCTTATATCACTAGTCTGCTCAACATTACTTCAGTTGCTACATTAGTTATTATTATTATTATTATTATTATTATGTTACACTATTTATATTCCCTAATTTCACTAGTCTACTCACCTTAACTTTAGTTACTACATTAGTTATTATTACTATAATTATTATTATTGTTACAATATCTATAGTACCTTATATCATTAGTCTACTCACCATAACTTCAATTATTACATTAGTTATTAATATTATGTCACACCATCTATAGTACCTAATATCACTAGTCTGCTCACCATAACTTCAGTATATATTATTATTATTATTATTATTATTATTATTATTATTATTATGTTACACTATCTATTGTACCTAATATCACTAGTCTGCTCACCATAATTTCAGTGAATACATTAGTTAATATTATTATTATTATTATCATTATTATTATTATGTTACATAATCTATAGTACCTAATAGCACTAGTCTGCTCACCATAACTTCAGTTACTACATTAGTAATTATTATTATCATTATTATAATATTACACTATCTATAGTACCTAGTATCAATTGTCTGTTACACTATGTACAGTACTTTGTATCACTAGTCTGCTCACCATAACTTCATTTACTACATTAGTTATTATTATTGTTACACTATCTATAGTACCTAGTTTCACTAGTCTGCTCACCACAACTTCAGTTACTACATTAGTTATTATTATTATAATTATTATATTACACTATGTATAGTACCTAATTTTACTATTGTTCTCATGATATCATCAGTTACTACATTAGTTATTATTATTATTATTATTATTATTATTATTATTATGTTACACTATGTAAAGTACCTTATATCACTAGTCTGCTCACCATTACTTCAGTTGCTACATTAGTTATTATTATTATTATTATTCTAATTATTATTATTATGTTACACTATGTACAGTTCCTTATATCACTAATCTGCTCACCATAACTTCAGTTACTACATTAGTTATTCTTATTATTCTTATTATTCTTATTCTTATTATTATTATTATGTTACACTATCTATAGTACCTAATTTTACTAGTCTGCTCACGATAACTTCAGATACTACATTAGTTATTATTATTATTTTTATTATTATTATTATTATTATTATTATTATGTTACACTATCTATAGTACCTAATTTTACTTGTCTGCTCACCATAACTTCAGTTTCTACATTAGTTATTATTATTATTATTATTATTATTATTTTTATTATATTTATTGTTATTATTATTATTATTATTATTATTATTATTATTATTATTATGTTACACTTTCTATAGTACCTCATGTCACTAGACTGCTCACCACAACTTCAGTTACTACATTAGTTATTATCATTATTATTATGTTACAATATTTATAGTACCTAATTTCACTAGTCTACTCACCTTAACTGTAGTTACTACATAAGTTATTATTATTATAATTATTATTATTATGTTACAATATCTATAATACCTTATATCACTAGTCTGCTCACCATAACTTCAGTTACTACCTTAGTTATTATTATTATGATACACTATCTATAGTACCTAATATCACTAGTCTGCTCACCATAACTTCAGTTACTACATTAGTTAGTAATATTATTATTATTATTATTATAATTATTATTATGTTACACTATCTATAGTACCTAATTTTACTAGTCTGCTCACGATAACTTCAGTTACTACTTTAGTTATTATTATTATTATTATTATTATTATTATTATGTTACACTATCTATAGTACCTAATTTTCCTTGTCTGCTCACCATAACTTCAGTTTGTATATTAGTTATTATTATTATTATTATTATTATTATTTTTATTATAATTATTGTAATTGTTATTATTATTATTATTATTATTATTATTAAGTTACACTATCTATAGTACCTCATGTCACTAGTCTGCTCACCATAACCTCAGTTACTACATTAGTTATTATTATTATTATTATTATTATTAATATTACTATTATTATTATTATTATTATTATTATTATTATTATTATTATTATTATTATTATTATTATTATTATTATGTTACACTATATATAGTACCTAATATCACTAGTCTGCTAACCACAACTTCAGTTACTACATTAGTTGTTATCATTATTATGTTACACTACAGTACTGTACATAATCTCACTTGTCTGCTCACCATAACTTTAGTTACTACATTAGTTATTATCATTATTATTATGTTACACTATTTATATTCCCTAATTTCACTAGTCTACTCACCTTAACTTTAGTTACTACATTAGTTATTATTATTATAATTATTATTATTGTTACAATATCTATAGTACCTTATATCATTAGTCTGCTCACCATAATTTCAGTTACTACATTAGTTATTATTATTATGTCACACCTTCTATAGTACCTAATATCACTAGTCTGCTCACCATAACTTCAGCTACTACATTAGTTAATATTATTATTATTATTATTATTATTATTATTATTATGTTACACTATCTATAGTAACTAATACCAATAGTCTGCTAACCTTAACTTCAGTTACTACATTAGTTATTATTATTATGTTACACTATTTATAGTACGTAATTTCACTAGTCTTCTCACCACAACTTCAGTTACTACATTAGTTATTATTATAATTATTATTATTATTATTATTATTATTATTATTATTATTATTATTACAATTTTTGTTACACTAGCTTTTTTACTTTATATCACTAATCTGCTCACAATAACTTCAGTTACTACATTAGTTATTATTATTATTATTATAATGTTACTCTATCTGTAGTACCTATTATCCCTAGTATGCTCACATAACTTCAGTTACTACATTAGTTATTATTATTATTATTATTATTATTATTATTATTATTATTATTATGTTACACTATGTAAAGTACCTTATATCACTAGTCTGCTCACAATTACTGCAGTTACTACATTAGTTATTATTATTATTATTATTATTATTTTTATTATCATTATTATTATTATTATTATTATTATTATTATTATTATTATTATTATTATTATTATTATGTTACACTATCTATAGTACTTAATATCAATAGTCTGCTCACAATAACTTCAGTTACTACATTAGTTAATATTATTATTATAATGTTACTCTATCTGTAGTACCTATTATCCCTCGTCTGCTCACATAACTTCAGTTACTACATTAGTTATTATTATTATTATTATTATTATTTTTTTTTTTTTTATTATGTTACACTATGTAAAGTACCTTATATCACTAGTCTGCTCACCATAACTTCAGTTACTACATTAGTTATTATTATTATTATTTTTTTATCATTATTATTATTATTATTATTATTATGTTACACTCTCTATAGTACTTAATATCAATAGTCTGCTCACCATAACATCAGTTTCTACATTAGTTATTGTTATTATTATTATGATTTTATTATTATGATACACTATGTATAGTACCTTATATCACTAGTCTGCTCACCATTACTTCAGTTACTACATTAGTTATTATAATAATAATTATTATTATTAATATGTTACACTATCCATAGTACCTAATTTCACTAGTCTGCTCACCTTAACTTCAGTTACTACATTAGTTATTATTATTATGTTACACTATCTATAGTACCTAATATCACTAGTCTGCTTACCTTAACTTCAGTTACTACATTAGTTATTATAATAATAATAATTATTATTATTATGTTACACTATCTAGAGTACCTAATATCACTAGTCTGCTCACCTTAACTTCTGTTACTACATTAGTTATTATTATTATGTTACACTATCTATAGTACCTAATATCACTAGTCTGCTTACCTTAACTTCAGTTACTACATTAGTTATCATTATTATGTTACACTATAGTACTGTACATAATATTACTAGTCTGCTCACCATAAATTTAGTTACTACATTAGTTATTATTATTATTATTATTATTATTATTATTATTATGTTATCCTATTTGTAGTACCTAATTTCCCTAGTCTGCTCACTTTAACTTCAGTTACTAGATTAGTTATTATTATTATTATTATTATTATTATTATTATTATTATTATTATTATTATTATTATGTTACACTATCTATAGTACCTTATATCACTAGTCTGCTCACCATAAATTCAGTTACTACATTAGTTATTATTATTATTACTATTATTATTATTATCATTATTATGTTACACTATCTATAGTACCTTATATCACTAGTCTGCTCACCATAAAATTCAGTTACTACATTAGTTATTATTATAATGTTACACTATCTATAGTATCTTATATCACTAGTCTGCTCACCACAACTTCAGTTACTACATTATTTATTATTATTATGTTACACTACAGTACTGTACCTAATATCACTAGTCTGCTCACCACAACTTCAGTTACTACATTAGTTATTATTATGTTACACTACTGTACTGTACCTAATATCAAAAGTCTGCTCACCATAACTTCAGTTACAATAGTTATTATTATTATTATTATTATTATTATTATTATGTTACACTATTTATAATACCTAATTTCACTAGTCTGCTTACCATAATTTCAATTACTACATTAGTTAATATTATTATTATTATTATTATTATTAATATTATTATTATTATGTTACACTATCTATATTACCTTATATCACTAGTCTGCTCACCATAACTTCAATTACTATATTTATTATTATTATTATTATTATTATTATTATTATTATTATTATTATTATTATTATTATTATTATTATTATGTTACACTATCTATTGTACCTAATATCACTAGTCTGCTCACCATAACTTCAGTTACTACATTAGTTAATATTATTATTATTATTATTATTATTAATATGTTACACTATGAATAGAACCTTATGTCACTAGTCTGCAATCCATTACTTCAGTTACTACATAAGTTATTATTATTATTATTATTATAATGTTACACTATCTATAGTAAATAATTTCACTAGTCTGCTCACCTTAACTTCAGTTACTACATTAGTTATTGTTATGTTACACTATCTAGAGAACCTAATATCACAAGTCTGCTCACCTTAACTTCAGTTACTACATTAGTTATTATTATTATTATTTTTATTATGTTACACTATTTATAGTACCTAATTTCACTAGTCTGCTCACCACAACTTCACTAACTACATTAGTTAATATTATTATGTTACACTAACTATAGTACGTAATATCACTAGTCTTCTCACTAAAACTTCAGTTACTACATTAGTTATTATTATTATTATTATTATTATTATTATTATTATTATTATTATTATTATTATTATTATTATTATTATGTTACACTATCTATAGTACCTAATATCACTAGTCAGCTCACCATAACTTCAGTTACTACATTGGTTATTATTATTATTATTATTATTATTATTATTATTATTATTATCATTATTATTATGTTACACTATCTATAGTACCTAATATCACTACTCTGCTCACCATAACTTCAGTTAATACATTAGTTGTTATTATTATATTACACTATAGTATTGTACATAATATCACTAGTCTAGTCAACAAAACTTTAGTTACTACATTAGTTATTAGCATTATTATTATGTTACACTATTTACAGTACCTAATTTCACTAGTTTACTCACCTTAACTTCAGTTACCACATTAGTTATTATTATTATTATTATTATTATTATTATTATTATTATTATGTTACATAATCTATAGTACCTAATATCACTAGTCTGCTCACCATAACTTCAGTTACTACATTAGTAATTATTATTATTATTATTATTATTATTATTGTTATGTTACACTATCTATAGTACCTAATATCAATAGTCTGCTCACCATTAGTTCAGTTGCAACATTAATTATTATTTTTATTATTATTATTATTATTATTATTATTATTATTATTATTATTATTATTATTATTATTATTATTATTATGTTACACTATCTATAGTACCTCATGTCACTAGTCTGCTCACCATAACCTCAGTTACTACATTAGTTATTATTATTATTATTATTATTATTATTATTAATATTATTATTATTATTATTATTATTATTATTATTATGTTACACTATATATAGTACCTAATATCACTAGTCTGCTAACCACAACTTCAGTTACTACATTAGTTGTTATCATTATCAGTACTGTACATAATCTCACTTGTCTGCTCACCATATCTTTAGTTACTACATTAGTTATTATCATTATTATTATGTTACACTATTTATATTCCCTAATTTCACTAGTCTACTCACCTTAACTTTAGTTACTACATTAGTTATTATTATTATAATTATTATTATTGTTACAATATCTATAGTACCTTATATCATTAGTCTGCTCACCATAATTTCAGTTACTACATTAGTTATTATTATTATGTCACACCTTCTATAGTACATAATATCACTAGTCTGCTCACCATAACTTCAGCTACTACATTAGTTAATATTATTATTATTATTATTATTATTATTATTATTATTATTATTATTATTATTATTATGTTACACTATCTATAGTAACTAATACCACTAGTCTGCTAACCTTAACTTCAGTTACTACATTAGTTATTATTATTATGTTACACTATTTATAGTACGTAATTTCACTAGTCTTCTCACCACAACTTCAGTTACTACATTAGTTATTATTATAATTATTATTATTATTATTATTATTATTATTATTATTACAATTTTTGTTACACTAGCTTTTTTACTTTATATCACTAATCTGCTCACAATAACTTCAGTTACTACATTAGTTATTATTATTATTATTATTATAATGTTACTCTATCTGTAGTACCTATTATCCCTAGTATGCTCACATAACTTCAGTTACTACATTAGTTATTATTATTATTATTATTATTATTATTATTATTATTATTATTATTATGTTACACTATGTAAAGTACCTTATATCACTGGTCTGCTCACAATTACTGCAGTTACTACATTAGTTATTATTATTATTATTATTATTATTTTCATTATTATTATTATTATTATTATTATTATTATTATTATTATTATTATTATTATTATTATTATGTTACACTATCTATAGTACTTAATATCAATAGTCTGCTCACCATAACTTCAGTTTCTACATTAGTTATTGTTATTATTATTATTATTTTTATTATTATGATACACTATGTATAGTACCTTATATCACTAGTCTGCTCACCATTACTTCAGTTACTACATTAGTTATTATAATAATTATTATTATTATTATTATTATGTTACATTATCTATAGTACCTAATTTCACTAGTCTGCTCACCTTAACTTCAGTTACTACATTTGTTATTATTATTATGTTACACTATTTATAGTACCTAATTTCACTAGTCTTCTCACCACAACTTCAGTTACTACATTAGTTATTATTATTATTATTGTTATTATTATTATTATTAAAATTATTATGTTACATTATCTTTATTACTTTATATCACTAGTCTGCTCACAATAACTTCAGTTACTACATTAGTTATTATTATTATTATAATGTTACTCTATCTGTAGTACCTATTATCCCTCGTCTGCTCACATAACTTCAGTTACTACATTAGTTATTATTATTATTATTATTATTATTTTTTATGTTACACTATGTAAAGTACCTTATATCACTAGTCTGCTCACCATAACTTCAGTTACTACATTAGTTATTATTATTATTATTTTTTTATCATTATTATTATTATTATTATTATTATTATTATTATTATTATTATGTTACACTCTCTATAGTACTTAATATCAATAGTCTGCTCACCATAACATCAGTTTCTACATTAGTTATTGTTATTATTATTATGATTTTATTATTATGATACACTATGTATAGTACCTTATATCACTAGTCTGCTCACCATTACTTCAGTTACTACATTAGTTATTATAATAATAATTATTATTATTATTATTATGTTACACTATCCATAGTACCTAATTTCACTAGTCTGCTCACCTTAACTTCAGTTACTACATTAGTTATTATTATTATGTTACACTATCTATAGTACCTAATATCACTAGTCTGCTCACCATAATTTCAGTTACTACATTAGTTATTATTATCATTATTATTATTATCATTATTATTATGTTACATAATCTATAGTACCTAATATCACTAGTCTGCTCACCATAACTTCAGTTACTACATTAGTAATTATTATTATTATCATTATTATTATATTACACTATCTATAGTACCTAGTATCAATAGACTGTTACACTATGTACAGTACTTTGTATCACTAGTCTGCTCACCATAACTTCAGTTACTACATTAGTTATTATTATTATGTTACACTATCTATAGTACCTAATTTCACTAGTCTGCTCACCACAACTTCAGTTACTACATTAGTTATTATTATTATTATAATTATTATTATATTACACTATGTATAGTACCTAATTTTACTATTCTTCTTATGATATCTTCAGTTACTACATTAGTTATTATTATTATTATTATTATTATTATTATGTTACACTATGTATAGTACCTTATATCACTAGTCTGCTCACCATTACTTCAGTTGCTACATTAGTTATTATTATTATTATTATTATTATTATTATTATTATTATGTTACACTATGTACAGTTCCTTATATCACTAGTCTGCTCACCATAACTTCAGTTACTACATTAGTTATTCTTATTATTATTAATATTATTATTATTATTATTATTATTATTATTATTATTATTATTATTATTATTATTATTATTATGTTACACTATCTATAGTACCTAATATCACTAGTCAGCTCACCATAACTTCAGTTACTACATTGGTTATTATTATTATTATTATTATTATTATTATTATTATTATCATTATTATTATGTTACACTATCTATAGTACCTAATATCACTACTCTGCTCACCATAACTTCAGTTAATACATTAGTTGTTATTATTATATTACACTATAGTATTGTACATAATATCACTAGTCTAGTCAACAAAACTTTAGTTACTACATTAGTTATTATCATTATTATTATGTTACACTATTTACAGTACCTAATTTCACTAGTTTACTCACCTTAACTTCAGTTACCACATTAGTTATTATTATTATTATTATTATTATTATTATTATTATTATTATGTTACATAATCTATAGTACCTAATATCACTAGTCTGCTCACCATAACTTCAGTTACTACATTAGTAATTATTATTATTATTATTATTATTATTATTATTATTGTTATGTTACACTATCTATAGTACCTAATATCAATAGTCTGCTCACCATTAGTTCAGTTGCAACATTAATTATTATTTTTATTATTATTATTATTATTATTATTATTATTATTATTATTATTATTATTATTATTATTATGTTACACTATGTACAGTACTTTGTATCACTAATCTGCTCACCATAACTTCAGTTACTACATTAGTTATTATTATTATGTTACACTATCTATAGTACCTAATTTCACTAGTCTGCTCACCACAACTTCAGTTACTACATTAGTTATTATTATTATAATTGTTATTATTATATTACACTATCTATAGTACCTAATTTTACTATTCTTCTCACGATAACTTTATTTACTACATTAGTTATTATTATTATTATTATTATTAATTTTATTATGTTACACTATGTATAGTACCTTATATCACTAGTCTGCTCAACATTACTTCAGTTGCTACATTAGTTATTATTATTATTATTATTATTATTATTATTATTATTATGTTACACTATTTATATTCCCTAATTTCACTAGTCTACTCACCTTAACTTTAGTTACTACATTAGTTATTATTACTATAATTATTATTATTGTTACAATATCTATAGTACCTTATATCATTAGTCTACTCACCATAACATCAATTATTACATTAGTTATTAATATTATGTCACACCTTCTATAGTACCTAATATCACTAGTCTGCTCACCATAACTTCAGTATATATTATTATTATTATTATTATTATTATTATTATTATTATTATTATTATTATGTTACACTATCTATTGTACCTAATATCACTAGTCTGCTCACCATAATTTCAGTGAATACATTAGTTAATATTATTATTATTATTATCATTATTATTATTATGTTACATAATCTATAGTACCTAATAGCACTAGTCTGCTCACCATAACTTCAGTTACTACATTAGTAATTATTATTATCAGTATTATAATATTACACTATCTATAGTACCTAGTATCAATAGTCTGTTACACTATGTACAGTACTTTGTATCACTAGTCTGCTCACCATAACTTCATTTACTACATTAGTTATTATTATTGTTACACTATCTATAGTACCTAGTTTCACTAGTCTGCTCACCACAACTTCAGTTACTACATTAGTTATTATTATTATAATTATTATTATATTACACTATGTATAGTACCTAATTTTACTATTGTTCTCATGATATCATCAGTTACTACATTAGTTATTATTATTATTATTATTATTATTATTATTATTATTATTATTATTATTATTATGTTACACTATGTAAAGTACCTTATATCACTAGTCTGCTCACCATTACTTCAGTTGCTACATTAGTTATTATTATTATTATTATTATTATTCTAATTATTATTATTATGTTACACTATGTACAGTTCCTTATATCACTAATCTGCTCACCATAACTTCAGTTACTACATTAGTTATTCTTATTATTCTTATTATTCTTATTCTTATTATTATTATTATGTTACACTATCTATAGTACCTAATTTTACTAGTCTGCTCACGATAACTTCAGATACTACATTAGTTATTATTATTATTTTTATTATTATTATTATTATTATTATTATTATTATTATGTTACACTATCTATAGTACCTAATTTTTCTTGTCTGCTCACCATAACTTCAGTTTCTACATTAGTTATTAATATTATTATTATTATTATTATTATTATTTTTATTATATTTATTGTTATTATTATTATTATTATTATTATTATTATTATTATTATTATGTTACACTTTCTATAGTACCTCATGTCACTAGACTGCTCACCACAACTTCAGTTACTACATTAGTTATTATCATTATTATTATGTTACAATATTTATAGTACCTAATTTCACTAGTCTACTCACCTTAACTGTAGTTACTACATAAGTTATTATTATTATAATTATTATTATTATGTTACAATATCTATAATACCTTATATCACTAGTCTGCTCACCATAACTTCAGTTACTACCTTAGTTATTATTATTATGTTACACTATCTATAGTACCTAATATCACTAGTCTGCTCACCATAACTTCAGTTACTACATTAGTTATTAATATTATTATTATTATTATTATAATTATTATTATGTTACACTATCTATAGTACCTAATTTTACTAGTCTGCTCACGATAACTTCAGTTACTACTTTAGTTATTATTATTATTATTATTATTATTATTATTATTATTATGTTACACTATCTATAGTACCTAATTTTACTTGTCTGCTCACCATAACTTCAGTTTGTATATTAGTTATTATTATTATTATTATTATTATTATTATTATTTTTATTATAATTATTGTAATTGTTATTATTATTATTATTATTATTATTATTATTAAGTTACACTATCTATAGTACCTCATGTCACTAGTCTGCTCACCATAACCTCAGTTACTACATTAGTTATTATTATTATTATTATTATTATTATTAATATTACTAATATTATTATTATTATTATTATGTTACACTATATATAGTACCTAATATCACTAGTCTGCTAACCACAACTTCAGTTACTACATTAGTTGTTATCATTATTATGTTACACTACAGTACTGTACATAATCTCACTTGTCTGCTCACCATAACTTTAGTTACTACATTAGTTATTATCATTATTATTATGTTACACTATTTATATTCCCTAATTTCACTAGTCTACTCACCTTAACTTTAGTTACTAAATTAGTTATTATTATTATAATTATTATTATTGTTACAATATCTATAGTACCTTATATCATTAGTCTGCTCACCATAATTTCAGTTACTACATTAGTTATTATTATTATGTCACACCTTCTATAGTACCTAATATCACTAGTCTGCTCACCATAACTTCAGCTACTACATTAGTTAATATTATTATTATTATTATTATTATTATTATTATTATTATTATTATTATTATGTTACACTATCTATAGTAACTAATACCAATAGTCTGCTAACCTTAACTTCAGTTACTACATTAGTTATTATTATTATGTTACACTATTTATAGTATGTAATTTCACTAGTCTTCTCACCACAACTTCAGTTACTACATTAGTTATTATTATAATTATTATTATTATTATTATTATTATTATTATTATTACAATTTTTGTTACACTAGCTTTTTTACTTTATATCACTAATCTGCTCACAATAACTTCAGTTACTACATTAGTTATTATTATTATTATTATAATGTTACTCTATCTGTAGTACCTATTATCCCTAGTATGCTCACATAACTTCAGTTACTACATTAGTTATTATTATTATTATTATTATTATTATTATTATTATGTTACACTATGTAAAGTACCTTATATCACTAGTCTGCTCACAATTACTGCAGTTACTACATTAGTTATTATTATTATTATTATTATTATTATTATTTTTATTATCATTATTATTATTATTATTATTATTATTATTATTATTATTATTATGTTACACTATCTATAGTACTTAATATCAATAGTCTGCTCACAATAACTTCAGTTACTACATTAGTTAATATTATTATTATAATGTTACTCTATCTGTAGTACCTATTATCCCTCGTCTGCTCACATAACTTCAGTTACTACATTAGTTATTATTATTATTATTATTATTATTTTTTTTTTTTTTATTATGTTACACTATGTAAAGTACCTTATATCACTAGTCTGCTCACCATAACTTCAGTTACTACATTAGTTATTATTATTATTATTTTTTTATCATTATTATTATTATTATTATTATTATTATTATTATTATTATTATGTTACACTCTCTATAGTACTTAATATCAATAGTCTGCTCACCATAACATCAGTTTCTACATTAGTTATTGTTATTATTATTATGATTTTATTATTATGATACACTATGTATAGTACCTTATATCACTAGTCTGCTCACCATTACTTCAGTTACTACATTAGTTATTATAATAATAATTATTATTATTATTATGTTACACTATCCATAGTACCTAATTTCACTAGTCTGCTCACCTTAACTTCAGTTACTACATTAGTTATTATTATTATGTTACACTATCTATAGTACCTAATATCACTAGTCTGCTTACCTTAACTTCAGTTACTACATTAGTTATTATAATAATAATAATTATTATTATTATGTTACACTATCTAGAGTACCTAATATCACTAGTCTGCTCACCTTAACTTCTGTTACTACATTAGTTATTATTATTATGTTACACTATCTATAGTACCTAATATCACTAGTCTGCTTACCTTAACTTCAGTTACTACATTAGTTATCATTATTATGTTACACTATAGTACTGTACATAATATTACTAGTCTGCTCACCATAAATTTAGTTACTACATTAGTTATTATTATTATTATTATTATTATTATTATTATTATTATGTTATCCTATTTGTAGTACCTAATTTCCCTAGTCTGCTCACTTTAACTTCAGTTACTAGATTAGTTATTATTATTATTATTATTATTATTATTATTATGTTACACTATCTATAGTACCTTATATCACTAGTCTGCTCACCATAAATTCAGTTACTACATTAGTTATTATTATTATTACTATTATTATTATTATCATTATTATGTTACACTATCTATAGTACCTTATATCACTAGTCTGCTCACCATAAAATTCAGTTACTACATTAGTTATTATTATAATGTTACACTATCTATAGTATCTTATATCACTAGTCTGCTCACCACAACTTCAGTTACTACATTATTTATTATTATTATGTTACACTACAGTACTGTACCTAATATCACTAGTCTGCTCACCACAACTTCAGTTACTACATTAGTTATTATTATGTTACACTACTGTACTGTACCTAATATCAAAAGTCTGCTCACCATAACTTCAGTTACAATAGTTATTATTATTATTATTATTATTATTATTATTATTATTATTATTATTATTATGTTACACTATTTATAATACCTAATTTCACTAGTCTGCTTACCATAATTTCAATTACTACATTAGTTAATATTATTATTATTATTATTATTATTAATATTATTATAATTATGTTACACTATCTATATTACCTTATATCACTAGTCTGCTCACCATAACTTCAATTACTATATTTATTATTATTATTATTATTATTATTATTATTATTATTATTATGTTACACTATCTATTGTACCTAATATCACTAGTCTGCTCACCATAACTTCAGTTACTACATTAGTTATTATTATTATTATTATTATTAATATGTTACACTATGAATAGAACCTTATGTCACTAGTCTGCAATCCATTACTTCAGTTACTACATAAGTTATTATTATTATTATTATTATAATGTTACACTATCTATAGTAAATAATTTCACTAGTCTGCTCAGCTTAACTTCAGTTACTACATTAGTTATTGTTATGTTACACTATCTAGAGAACCTAATATCACAAGTCTGCTCACCTTAACTTCAGTTACTACATTAGTTATTATTATTATTATTTTTATTATGTTACACTATTTATAGTACCTAATTTCACTAGTCTGCTCACCACAACTTCACTAACTACATTAGTTAATATTATTATGTTACACTATCTATAGTACGTAATATCACTAGTCTTCTCACCAAAACTTCAGTTACTACATTAGTTATTATTATTATTATTATTATTATTATTATTATTATTATTATTATTATTATTATGTTACACTATCTTTATTACTTTATATCACTAGTCTGCTCACCATAAGTTCATTTACTACATTAGTTATTATTATTATTATTATTAATATTATTATTATTATGTTACACTATCTATAGTACCTTATATCAATAGTCTGCTCACCATAACTTCAGCTACTACATTAGTTATTATTATTATGTTTCACTATCTATAGTACCTAATATCACTAGTCTGCTCACCTTAACATCATTTACTACATTAGCTATTAATATTATTATTATTATTATCATTATTATAATTATGTTTCACTATCTATAGTATCTTATATAACTAGTCTGTTCACCACAACTTGAGTTACTACATTCATTATTATTATTATGTTACACTACAGTACTGTACCTACTTTCACTAGTCTGCTCACCATAATTTCAGTTACTACAATAGTTATTATTATTATTATTATTATTATTATTATTACTATTATTATTATTATTATTATTATTATTATTATTATTATTATTATGTTATACTATGTATAGTACCTTATATCACTAGTCTGCTCACCACAACTTCAGTTACTACATTAGACATTATTATTATTTTTTTACACTATAGTACTGTACCAAATATCACTAGTCTGCTTACCATATCTTCAGTTACTACATTATTTATTATCATTATTATTATGTTACACTATTTATTTTACCTAATTTCACTAGTCTGCTCACCTAAACTTCAGATACTACATTATTTATTTATTATTATTATTATTACTATTATTATTAATATTATGTTACACTATATATAGAATCTAATTTCACTTGTCTGCTCACCTTAACTTCAGTTACTACATTAGTTATTATTATTATGTTACACTATCTATAGTAACTAATATCACTAGTCTGCTCATCTTAACTTCAGTTACTACATTAGTTATTATTATTATGTTACACTATTTATAGTACCTAATTTCACTAGTCTTCTCACCACAACTTCAGTTACTACATTAGTTATTATTATTATTATTAAAATTATTATGTTACACAATCTTTTTTACCTTATATCACTAGTCTGCTCACAATAACTTCAGTTACTACATTAGTTATTATTATTATAATGTTACTCTATCTGTAGTACCTATTATCCCTAGTCTGCTCACATAACTTCAGTTACTACATTAGTTATTATCATTATTATTATTATTATTATTATTATTATTATTATTATTATTATTATTATGTTACACTATCTATAGTACTTAATATCAATAGTCTGCTCACCATAACTTCAGTTTCTACATTAGTTATTGTTATTATTATTATTATTATTTTTATTATTATGATACACTATGTATAGTACCTTATATCACTAGTCTGCTCACCATTACTTCAGTTACTACATTAGTTATTATAATAATTATTATTATTATTATGTTACACTATCTATAGTACCTAATTTCGCTAGTCTGCTTACCATAATTTCAATTATTACAGTAGTTATTGTTATAATTATTATTATAATAATAATAATAATTATTATTATTATTATTATTATTATTATTATTATGTTACACTATCTATAGTACCTTATATCACTAGTCTGCTCACCATAACTTCAGTTACTACATTAGTAATTATTATTATGTCACACCTTCTATAGTACCTAATATCACTAGTCTGCTCACCATAACTTCAGTTACTACATTAGTTAACATTATTATTATTATTATTATTATGTTACACTATTTATAGTACCTAATTTCCCTAGTCTGCTCACTTTAACTTCAGTTACTAGATTAGTTATTATTATTATTATTATTATTATTATTATTATTATGTTACACTATCTATAGTACCTTATATCACTAGTCTGCTCACCATAAATTCAGTTACTACATTAGTTATTGTTATTATTTTACACTATCTATTGTACCTAATATCACTAGTCTGCTCACCTTCCCTTCATTTACTACATTAGTTATTAAAATTATTATTATTATTATTATTATTATTATTATTATTATTATTATTATTATTATGTTACACTATCTTAGGTATCTTATATCACTAGTCTGCTCACAACAACTTCAGTTACTACATTAGTTATTATTATTATTATGTTACACTACAGTACTGTACCTAATATGACTAGTCTGCTCACCACAACTTCAGTTACTACATTAGTTATTATTATTATGTTACACTACAGTACTGTGCCAAACATCACTAGTCTGCTCACCTTCACTTCATTTACTTCATTAATTATTAATATTATTATTATTATTATTATTATTATTATTATTATTATTATTATTATTATGTTACACTATTTATAGTACCTAATTTCAATAGTCTGCTTACTATAATTTCAATTACTACATTAGTTAGTATTATATATTATTATAATTATTATTATTATTATTATTATTATTATTATTATTATTATGATGTTACACTATCTACAGTACCTTATATCACTATTCTGCTCACCACAACTTCAGTTACTACATTAGACATTATTATTATTTTTTTACACTATAGTACTGTACCTAATATCACGAGTATGCTTACCATATTTTCAGTTACTACATTAGTTATTATCATTATTATTATGTTACACTATTTATTTTACCTAATTTCAATACTCTGCTCACCTAAACTTCAGATACTACATTAGTTATTATTATTATTATTATTATTATTATTATTATTATTATTATTAATATTATTATTATTATCTTACACTATATATAGAATCTAATATCACTAGTATGCTCACCACAACTTCACTTACTACATTAGTTAATATTATTATGTTACACTATCTATAGTACGTAATATCTCTAGTCTGCTAACCTTAACTTCAGTTACTACATTAGTTATTATTATTATGTTACACTATCTATAGTAACTAATATCACTAGTCTGCTCACCTAAACTTCAGATACTACATTAGTTATTATTATTATTATTATTATTATTATTATTATTATTATTATTATTATTATTATTATTATTATTATGTTACACTATATATAGAACCTAATTTCACTAGTCTGCTCACCACAACTTCACTTACTACATTAGTTAATATTATTATGTTACACTATCTATAGTACGTAATATCACTAGTCTGCTAACCTTAACTTCAGTTACTACATTAGTTATTATTATTATGTTACACTATCTATAGTAACTAATATCACTAGTCTGCTCACCTAAACTTCAGATACTACATTAGTTATTATTATTATTATTATTATTATTATTATTATTATTATTTTTATGTTACACTATTTATAGAACCTAATTTCACTAGTCTGCTCACCACAACTTCACTTACTACATTAGTTAATATTATTATGTTACACTATTTATAGTACCTAATTTCACTAGACTACTCACCTTAACTTCAGTTACTACATTAGTTATTATTATTATTATTATTATTATTATTATTATTATTATTATGTTACACTATTTATAGTACCTAATTTCACTAGTCTACTCACCTTAACTTCAGTTACTACATTAGTTATTATTATTATGTTACACTATCTATAGCACCTAATTTCACTAGTCTGCTCACGATAACTTTAGTTACAACATTAGTTATTATTATTATTATTATGTTACACTATCTATAGTACCTAATTTTACTAGTGTGCTCACCATAACTTTAGTTACTAGATTAGTTATTATTATTATTATTATTATTATTATTTTTATATTTATTGTTATTATTATTATTTTTATTAATATAATTATTATTAATATTATTATTATTATTATTATTATTATTATTATTATTATTATTATGTTACACTATCTATAGTACCTCATGTCACTAGTCTGCTCACCATAACCTCAGTTACTACATTAGTTATTATTATTATTATTATTATTATTATTATTATTAATATTATTATTAGTATTATTAATATTATGTTATACTATTTACAGTATCTAATATCACTAGTCTGCTAAACACAACTTCAGTTACTACATTAGTTGTTATTATTATTATGTTACACTACAGTACTGTACATAATATCACTTGTCTGCTCACCATAACTTTAGTTAATACATTAGTTATTATCATTATTATTATGTTACACTACTTATATTCCCTAATTTCACTAGTCTACTCCCCTTAACTTTAGTTACTACATTAGTTATTATTATTATGTCACACCTTCTATAGTACCTAATATCACTAGTCTGCTCACCGTAACTTCAGTTACTACATTAGTTAATATTATTATTATTATTATTATTATTATTATTATTATTATTATTATTATTATTATTATTATGTTGTTACACTATCTATAGTACCTTGTATCACTAGTCTGCTCACCATAAATTCAGTTACTACATTAGTTATTATTATTATTATTATTATTATTATTATTATCATTATTATGTTACACTATCTATAGTACCTTATATCACTAGTCTGCTCACCATAAAATTCAGTTACTACATTAGTTATTATTATTATGTTACACTATCTACAGTACCTTATATAACTAGTCTGCTCACCACAACTTCAGTTACTACATTAGTTATTATCATTATTTTTATGTTACACTGTTTATTTTACCTAATTTCACTAGTCTGCTCACCTAAACTTCATATACTACATTTATTATTATTATTATTATTATTATTATTATTATTATTATTTTAATAATTATTATTATTATTATTATTATTATTATGTTACACTATTTATAGAACCTAATTTCACTAGTCTGCTCACCACAACTTCACTTACTACATTAGTTAATATTATTATGTTACACTGTCTATAGTACCTCATATCACTAGTCTGCTCCCCATAGCCTCAGTTACTACATTAGTTATAATTATTATTTTTATTATTATAATTATGTTACACTATAGTACCTCATATCACTAGTCTGCTCACCACAACTTCAGTTGCTACATTAGTTATTAATTATTAATATTATTATTATTATTATGTTACACTATCTATAGTACTTAATTTCAATAGTCTGCTCACCATAACTGCAGGTACTACATTAGTAATTATTTTTATTATTATTATTATTATTATTATTATTATTATTATGTTACACTATGTATAGTACGTTATGTCACTAGTCTGCAACCCATTACTTCAGTTACTACATTAGTTATTATAATTATTATTATTATAATGTTACACTATCTATAGTACGTAATATCACTAGTCTGCTCAACTTAACTTCTGTTACTACATTAGTTGTTATAATTAAGTTACACTATCTATAGTACCTAATATCACTTGTCTGCTCACCTTAACTTCAGTTACTACATTAGTTATTATTATTATTATGTTACACTATTTATAGTAACTAATTTCACTGGTCTTCTCACCACAACTTCAGTTACTACATTAGTTATTATTATTATTATTATTATTATTATTATTATTATTATTATTATTATTATTATTATTATGTTACACTATCTTTATTACTTTATGTCTCTAGTCTGCTCACCATAAGTTCATTTACTACATAAGTTATTATTATTATTATTATTATTATTATTATTATTATTATTATTATTATTATTATTATTATGTTACACTATCTATAGTACCTTATATCACTAGTCTGCTCACCATAACTTCAGCTACTACATTAGTTATTATTATTATGTTACACTATCTATAGTACCTAATATCACTAGTCTGCTCACCTTAACATCATTTACTACATTAGCTATTAATATTATTATTATTATTATTATTATTATTATTATTTTAATTATGTTTCACTATCTATAGTATCTAATATAACTAGTCTGTTCACCACAACTTGAGTTACTACATTTGTTATTATTATTATGTTACACTACAGTACTATACCTACTTTCACTAGTCTGCTCACCATAACTTCAGTTACTACAATAGTTATTATTATTATTATTATTATTATTATTATTATTATTATTATTATTATGTTATGCTATGTAGAGTTCCTTATATCACTAGTATGCTCACCATTACTTCAGTTACTGAATTAGTTATTATTATTATGATTATTATTATTATTATTATTATTATATTACACTATCTACTGTACCTTATATCACTAGTCTGCTCACCACAACATTAGTTACTACATTAGACATTATTATTATTTTTTTACACTATAGTACTGTACGTAATATCTCTAGTCTGCTTACCATATCATCAGTTACTACTTTAGTTATTATCATTATTATTATGTTACACTATTTATTTTACCTAATTTCACTAGTCTGCTCACCTAAACTTCAGATACTACATTAGTTATTATTATTATTATTATTATTATTATTATGTTACACTATATATAGACTCCAATTTCACTAGTCTGCTCACCACAACTTCACTTACTACATTAGTTAATATTATTATGTTACACTATCTATAGTACGTAATATCACTAGTCTGCTCACCTTCACTTCAGTTACTACATTAGTTATTATTATTATGTTACACTATTTATAGTACTTAATTTCACTAGTCTTCTCACCACAACTTCAGTTACTACATTAGTTATTATTATTATTATTAAAATTATTATGTTACACTATCTTTATTACTTTATATCACTAGTCTGCTCACAATAACTTCAGTTACTACATAATGGTACACTATCTATAATACCTAACATCACTAGTCTGCTCACCATAACTTCAATTACAATATTTATTATTATTATTATTTTTATTATTATTATTATTATTATTATTATTATTATTATTATTATTATTATTATAATGGTACACTATCTATAGTACCTAAAATCACTAGTCTGCTCACCATAACTTCAGTTACTACATTAGTTATTATTATTATTAATATTATTATTATTATTATTATTATTATTATTATTATTATTATTATGTTATACTACGTATAGTACCTTATATCACTAGTATGCTCACCATTACTTCAGTTACTGCATTAGTTATTATTATTATTAATATTATTATTATTATTATTATTATTATTATTATTATGTTACACTATCTATAGTACCTAATATCACTAGTCTGCTCACCATAACTTCAGTTACTACATTAGTTATTATTATTATAATTAATATTATTATTATTATTTTTATTATTATTATTATTATGTTATACTATGTATAGTACCTTATATCACTAGTATGCTCACCATTACTTCAGTTACTGCATTTGTTATTATTATTATTATTATTATTATTATTATTATTATTATTATGTTACACTATCTTTATTACTTGATATCACTAGTCTGCTCACCATAAGTTCATTTACTACATAAGTTATTATTATTATTAATATTATTATTATTATTATTATTATTATTATTATGTTACACTATCTATAGTACCTTATATCACTAGTCTGCTCACCATAACTTCAGCTACTACATTAGTTATTATTATTATGTTACACTATCTATAGTACCTAATATCACTAGTCTGCTCACCTTAACATAATTTACTACATTAGCTATTAATATTATTATTATTATTATTATTATTATTATTATTATTATTATTTTAATTATGTTTCACTATCTATAGTATCTAATATAACTAGTCTGTTCACCACAACTTGAGTTACTACATTTGTTATTATTATTATGTTACACTACAGTACTGTACCTACTTTCACTAGTCTGCTCACCATAACTTCAGTTACTACAATAGTTATTATTATTATTATTATTATTATTATTATGTTATGCTATGTATAGTTCCTTATATGACTAGTATGCTCACCATTACTTCAGTTACTGAATTAGTTATTATTATTATGATTATTATTATTATTATTATTATTATATTACATTATCTACTGTACCTTATATCACTAGTCTGCTCACCACAACTTTAGTTACTACATTAGACATTATTATTATTTTTTTACACTATAGTACTGTACCTAATATCACTAGTCTGCTTACCATATATTCAGTTACTACTTTAGTTATTATCATTATTATTATGTTACACTATTTATTTTACCTAATTTCACTAGTCTGCTCACCTAAACTTCAGATACTACATTAGTTATTATTATTATTATTATTATTATTATTATTATTATGTTACACTATATATAGACTCCAATTTCACTAGTCTGCTCACCACAAATTAACTTACTACATTAGTTAATATTATTATGTTACACTATCTATAGTACGTAATATCACTAGTCTGCTCACCTTCACTTCAGTTACTACATTAGTTATTATTATTATGTTACACTATTTATAGTACTTAATTTCACTAGTCTTCTCACCACAACTTCAGTTACTACATTAGTTATTATTATTATTATTATTAAAATTATTATGTTACACTATCTTTATTACTTTATATCACTAGTCTGCTCACAATAACTTCAGTTACTACATTAGTTATTATTATTATTATTATTATAATGTTACTCTATCTGTAGTACCTATTATCCCTAGTCTGCTCACATAACTTCAGTTACTACATTAGTTATTATTATTATTATTATTATTATTATTATGTTACACTATGTAAAGTACCTTATATCACTAGTCTGCTCACCATTACTTCAGTTACTACATTAGTTATTATTAATTATTATTATTATTATTTTTAATATCATTATTATTATTTTTATTATTATTATTATTAATATTATGTTACACTATCTATAGTACATAATATCAATAGTCTGCTCACCATAACTTCAGTTTCTACAATTAGTTATTGTTATTATTATTATTATTATTTTTATTATTATGATACACTTTGTATAGTACCTTATATCACTAGTCTGCTCACCATTACTTCAGTTACTACATTAGGTATTATAATAATAATTATTATTATTATGTTACACTATCTATAGTACCTAATTTCACTAATCTGCTTTCCATAATTTCAATTACTACATTAGTTATTATTATTTATTATTATAATAATAATTATTATTATTATTATTATTATTATTATTATTATTATTATGTTACACTATCTATAGTACCTTATATCACTAGTCTGCTCACCATAACTTCAGTTACTACATTAGTTATTATTATTATTATTATTATTATTATTATTATTATTATAATGGAACACTATCTATAGTACCTAACATCACTAGTCTGCTCACCATAACTTCAATTACTATATTTATTATTATTATTATTTTTATTATGTTACACTATCTATAGTACCTAATATCAAAAGTCTGCTCACCATAACTTCAGTTACTACATTAGTTATTATTATTATTAATATTATTATTATTATTATTATTATTATTATTATTATTATTATTATATTATACTATGTATAGTACCTTATATCACTAGTATGCTCACCATTACTTCAGTTACTGCATTAGTTATTTTTATTATTATTATTATTATTATTATTATTATTATTATTATTATGTTACAATATCTACAATACCTTATATAACTAGTCTGCTCACCACAACTTCAGTTACTGCATTAGTTATTATCATTATTATTATGTTACACTGTTTATTTTACCTAATTTCACAAGTCTGCTCACCACAACTTCAGTTACTACATTAGACATTATTTTTTTTTTACACTATTGTACTGTTACTAATATCATTAGTCTGCTTACCATATCTTCAGTTACTACATTAGTTATTATCATTATTATTATGTTACACTATTTATTTTACCTAATTTCACAAGTCTGCTCACCTAAACTTCAGATACTACAATAGTTATTATTATTATTATTATTATTATTATTATTATTATTATTATGTTACACTATTTATAGAATCTAATTTCACTAGTCTGCTCACCACAACTTCACTTACTACATTAGTTAATATTAATATATTACACTATCTATAGTACGTAAAATCACTTGTCTGCTCACCTTAACTTCAGTTGCTACATTAGTTATTAATTATTAATATTATTATTATTATTATTATGTTACACTATCTATAGTACTTAATTTCAATAGTCTGCTCACCATAACTTCAGGTACTACATCAGTAATTATTTTTATTTTTATTAATTATTATTATTATTATTATTAATATTATTATTATGTTATTCTATGTATAGTACCTTATATCACTAGTATGCTCACCATTACTTCAGGTCCTGCATTAGTTATTATTATTATGATTATGATTATGATTATTATTATTATTATTATTATTATTATTATGTTACACAATCTACATTACCTTATATCACTAGTCTGCTCACCACAACTTCAGTTACTACATTAGACATTATTAATTTTTTTTTAGACTATAGTACTGTACCTAATATCACTAGTCTGCTTACCATATCTTCAGTTACTACATTAGTTATTATCATTATTATTATTATTATTATTATTATTATTATGTTACACTATTTATAGAATCTAATTTCACTAGTCTGCTCACCACAACTTCAACTACAACATTAGTTAATATTAATATGTTACACTATCTATAGTACGTAATATCACTAGTCTGCTCACCTTAACTTCAGTTACTACATTAGTTATTATTATTATGTTACACTATCTATAGTAACTAATATCACTAGTCTGCTCACCTTAACTTCAGTTACTACATTAGTTATTATTATTATGTTACACTATTTATAGTACCTAATTTCACTATTCTTCTCACCACAACTTCAGTTACTACATTAGTTATTATTATTATTATTATTATTATTATTATTAAAATTATTATGTTACACTATCTTTATTACTTTATATCACTAGTCTGCTCACAATAACTTCAGTTACTACATTAGTTATTATTATTATTTTTATTATCATTATTATTATTATTATTACGTTACACTATCTATAGTACTTAATATCAATAGTCTGCTCAGCATAACTTCAGTTTCTACATTATTTATTGTTATTATTATTATTATTTTTATTGTTATGATACACTATGTATAGTACCTTAAATCACTTGTCTGCTCACCATTACTTCAGTTACTACATTAGTTATTATAATAATTATTATTATTATGTTACACTATCTATAGTACCTAATTTCACTAGTCTGCTCACCTTAACTTCAGTTACTACATTAGTTATTATTATTATGTTACACTATCTATAGTACCTAATATCACTAGTCTGCTTACCTTAACTTCAGTTACTACATTAGTTATCATTATTATGTTACACTATAGTACTGTACATAATATTACTAGTCTGCTCACCATAAATTTAGTTACTACATTAGTTATTATAATTATTATTATTATGTTACACTATATAAAGTACCTAATTTCCCTAGTCTGCTCACATTAAATTCAGTTACTAGTTTAGTTATTATTATTATTATTATTATTATTATTATTATTATTATTATTATTATTATGTTGTTACACTATCTATAGTACCTTGTATCACTAGTCTGCTCACCATAAATTCAGTTACTACATTAGTTATTATTATTATTATTATTATTATTATTACTATTATTATTATTATCATTATTATGTTACACTATCTATAGTACCTTATATCACTAGTCTGCTCACCATAAAATTCAGTTACTACATTAGTTATTATTATTATGTTACACTATCTATAGTATCTTATATCACTAGTCTGCTCACCACAACTTTGGTTACTACATTAGTTATTATTATTATGTTACACTACAGTACAGTACCTAATATCGCTAGTCTGCTCACCACAACTACAGTTACTACATTAGTTATTATTATTATGTTACACTACAGTACTGTACCTAATATCAAAAGTCTGCTCACCATAACTTCAGTTACTACAATAGTTATTATTATTATTATTATTATTATTATTATTATTATTATTATGTTACACTATTTAGAGTACCTAATTTCACTAGTCTGCTTACCATAATTTCAATTACTACATTAGTTAATAATATTTATTATTATTATTATTATTATTATTATTATTATTATTATTATGTTACACTATGTATAGTACCTTATGTCACTAGTCTGCAACCCATTATTTCAGTTACTACATTAGTTATTATAATTATTATTATTATAATGTTACACTATCTATAGTAAATAATTTCACTAGTCTGCTCACCTTAACTTCAGTTACTACATTAGTTATTATTATGTTACACTATCTATAGTAACTAATATCACTAGTCAGCTCACCTTAACTTCAGTTACTACATTAGTTATTATTATTATGTTACACTATTTTTAGTACCTAATTTCACTAGTCTTCTCACCACAACTTCAGTTACTACATTAGTTGTTATCATTATTATTATTATTATTATTATTATTATTATTAAAATTATTATGTTACACTATCTTTATTACTTTATATCACTAGTCTGCTCACAATAACTTCAGTTACTACATTAGTTATTATTATTATTATAATGTTACTCTATCTGTAGAACCTATTATCCCTAGTCTGCTCACCATAACTTCAGTTACTACATTAGTTATTATCATTATTATTATGTTACACTATTTATTTTACCTAATTTCACTGGTCTGCTCACCTAAACTTCAGATACTACATTAATTATTATTATTATTATTATTATTATTATTATTATGTTACACTTTTTATAGAACCTAATTTCACTAGTCTGCTCACCACAACTTCACTTACTACATTAGTTAATATTATTATGTTACACTGTCTATAGTACCTCAAATCACTAGTCTGCTCACCATAACCTCAGTTACTACATTACTTATTATTATTATTATTATTATTATTATAATTATATTACACTATAGTACCTCATATCACTATTCTGCTCACCACAACTTCAGTTGCTACATTAGTTATTAATTATTAATATTATTATTATTATTATTATTATTATTATTATTATTATTATTATTATGTTACACTATCTATAGTACTTAATTTCAATAGTCTGCTCACCATAACTTCAGGTACTACATCAGTAATTATTTTTATTTTTATTAATTATTATTATTATTATTATTATTAATATTATTATTATGTTATTCTATGTATAGTACCTTATATCACTAGTATGCTCACCATTACTTCAGGTCCTGCATTAGTTATTATTATTATGATTATGATTATGATTATTATTATTATTATTATTATTATTATTATTATTATTATTATGTTACACAATCTACATTACCTTATATCACTAGTCTGCTCACCACAACTTCAGTTACTACATTAGACATTATTAATTTTTTTTTAGACTATAGCACTGTACCTAATATCACTAGTCTGCTTACCATATCTTCAGTTACTACATTAGTTATTATCATTATTATTATTATTATTATTATTATTATTATTATTATTATTATTATGTTACACTATTTATAGAATCTAATTTCACTAGTCTGCTCACCACAACTTCAACTACAACATTAGTTAATATTAATATGTTACACTATCTATAGTACGTAATATCACTAGTCTGCTCACCTTAACTTCAGTTACTACATTAGTTATTATTATTATGTTACACTATCTATAGTAACTAATATCACTAGTCTGCTCACCTTAACTTCAGTTACTACATTAGTTATTATTATTATGTTACACTATTTATAGTACCTAATTTCACTATTCTTCTCACCACAACTTCAGTTACTACATTAGTTATTATTATTATTATTATTATTATTATTATTAAAATTATTATGTTACACTATCTGTATTACTTTATATCACTAGTCTGCTCACAATAACTTCAGTTACTACATTAGTTATTATTATTATTTTTATTATCATTATTATTATTATTATTATTATTATTATTATTATTATTATTATTATTATTATTATTATTATTATTATGTTACACTATCTATAGTACTTAATATCAATAGTCTGCTCAGCATAACTTCAGTTTCTACATTATTTATTGTTATTATTATTATTATTTTTATTATTATGATACACTATGTATAGTACCTTAAATCACTTGTCTGCTCACCATTACTTCAGTTACTACATTATTTATTATAATAATAATTATTATTATTATGTTACACTATCTATAGTACCTAATTTCACTAGTATGCTCACCATTACTTCAGTTACTACATTAGTTATTATAATAATAATAATAATAATAATAATAATAATAATAATTATTATTATTATTATTATTATTATTATTATTATTATTATTATTATTATTATGTTATTCTATGTATAGTACCTTATATCACTAGTATGCTCACCATTACTTCAGGTCCTGCATTAGTTATTATTATTATGATTATGATTATGATTATTATTATTATTATTATTATTATTATTATTATTATTATTATTATTATTATTATTATTATTATGTTACACAATCTACATTACCTTATATCACTAGTCTGCTCACCACAACTTCAGTTACTACATTAGACATTATTAATTTTTTTTTAGACTATAGTACTGTACCTAATATCACTAGTCTGCTTACCATATCTTCAGTTACTACATTAGTTATTATCATTATTATTATTATTATTATTATTATTATTATTATTATTATTATTATGTTACACTATTTATAGAATCTAATTTCACTAGTCTGCTCACCACAACTTCAACTACAACATTAGTTAATATTAATATGTTACACTATCTATAGTACGTAATATCACTAGTCTGCTCACCTTAACTTCAGTTACTACATTAGTTATTATTATTATGTTACACTATCTATAGTAACTAATATCACTAGTCTGCTCACCTTAACTTCAGTTACTACATTAGTTATTATTATTATGTTACACTATTTATAGTACCTAATTTCACTATTCTTCTTACCACAACTTCAGTTACTACATTAGTTATTATTATTATTATTAAAATTATTATGTTACACTATCTGTATTACTTTATATCACTAGTCTGCTCACAATAACTTCAGTTACTACATTAGTTATTATTATTATTTTTATTATCATTATTATTATTATTATTATTATTATTATGTTACACTATCTATAGTACTTAATATCAATAGTCTGCTCAGCATAACTTCAGTTTCTACATTATTTATTGTTATTATTATTATTATTTTTATTATTATGATACACTATGTATAGTACCTTAAATCACTTGTCTGCTCACCATTACTTCAGTTACTACATTATTTATTATAATAATTATTATTATTATTATGTTACACTATCTATAGTACCTAATTTCACTAGTATGCTCACCATTACTTCAGTTACTACATTAGTTATTATAATAATAATAATAATAATAATAATAATAATAATAATAATTATTATTATTATTATTATTATTATTATGTTACACTATCTATAGTACCTAATTTCACTAGTCTGCTCACCTTAACTTCAGTTACTACATTAGTTATTATTATTATGTTACACTATCTATAGTACCTAATATCACTAGTCTGCTTACCTTAACTTGAGTTACTACATTAGTTATCATTATTATGTTACACTATAGTACTGTACATAATATTACTAGTCTGCTCACCATAAATTTAGTTACTACATTAGTTATTATAATTATTATTATTATGTTACACTATATATAGTACCTAATTTCCCTAGTCTGCTCACATTAAATTCAGTTACTAGTTTAGTTATTATTATTATTATTATTATTATTATTATTATTATTATTATTATTATTATGTTGTTACACTATCTATAGTACCTTGTATCACTAGTCTGCTCACCATAAATTCAGTTACTACATTAGTTATTATTATTATTATTATTATTACTATTATTATTATTATCATTATTATGTTACACTATCTATAGTACCTTATATCACAAGTCTGCTCACCATAAAATTCAGTTACTACATTAGTTATTATTATTATGTTACACTATCTATAGTATCTTATATCACTAGTCTGCTCACCACAACTTCGGTTACTACATTAGTTATTATTATTATGTTACACTACAGTACAGTACCTAATATCGCTAGTCTGCTCACCACAACTACAGTTACTACATTAGTTATTATTATTATGTTACACTACAGTACTGTACCTAATATCAAAAGTCTGCTCACCATAACTTCAGTTACTACAATAGTTATTATTATTATTATTATTATTATTATTATTATTATTATGTTACACTATTTAGAGTACCTAATTTCACTAGTCTGCTTACCATAATTTCAATTACTACATTAGTTAATAATATTTATTATTATTATTATTATTATTATTATTATTATTATTATTATTATGTTAAACTATGTATAGTACCTTATGTCACTAGTCTGCAACCCATTACTTCAGTTACTACATTAGTTATTATAATTATTATTATTATAATGTTACACTATCTATAGTAAATAATTTCACTAGTCTGCTCACCTTAACTTCAGTTACTACATTAGTTATTATTATGTTACACTATCTATAGTAACTAATATCACTAGTCAGCTCACCTTAACTTCAGTTACTACATTAGTTATTATTATTATGTTACACTATTTTTAGTACCTAATTTCACTAGTCTTCTCACCACAACTTCAGTTACTACATTAGTTGTTATAATTATTATTATTATTATTATTATTATTAATATTATTATTATTAAAATTATTATGTTACACTATCTTTATTACTTTGTATCACTAGTCTGCTCACAATAACTTCAGTTACTACATTAGTTATTATTATTATTATAATGTTACTCTATCTGTAGAACCTATTATCCCTAGTCTGCTCACATAACTTCAGTTACTACATTAGTTATTATCATTATTATTATGTTACACTATTTATTTTACCTAATTTCACTGGTCTGCTCACCTAAACTTCAGATACTACATTAATTATTATTATTATTATTATTATTATTATTATTATTATTATTATTATTATTATTATTATGTTACACTGTTTATAGAACCTAATTTCACTAGTCTGCTCACCACAACTTCACTTACTACATTAGTTAATATTATTATGTTACACTGTCTATAGTACCTCATATCACTAGTCTGCTCACCATAACCTCAGTTACTACATTACTTATTATTATTATTATTATTATAATTATGTTACACTATAGTACCTCATATCACTATTCTGCTCACCACAACTTCAGTTGCTACATTAGTTATTAATTATTAATATTATTATTATTAATATTATTATTATTATTATTATTATTATTATTATTATTATTATTATTATGTTACACTATCTATAGTACTTAATTTCAATAGTCTGCTCACCATAACATCAGGTACTACATCAGTAATTATTTTTATTTTTATTAATTATTATTATTATTATTATTATTATTATTATTAATATTATTATGTTATTCTATGTATAGTACCTTATATCACTCTTATGCTCACCATTACTTCAGTTACTGCATTAGTTATTATTATTATGATTATGATTATTATTATTATTATTATTATTATTATTATTATGTTACACAATCTACAGTACCTTATATCACTAGTCTGCTCACCACAACTTCAGTTACTACATTAGACATTATAAAAAAATTTTTAGACTATAGTACTGTACCTAATATCACTAGTCTGCTTACCATATCTTCAGTTACTACATTAGTTATTATTATTATTATTATTATTATTATTATTACTATTATTATTATTATTATGTTACACTATTTATAGAATCTAATTTCACTAGTCTGCTCACCACAACTTCACTTACAACATTAGTTAATATTAATATGTTACACTATCTATAGTACGTAATATCACTTGTCTGCTCACCTTAACTTCAGTTACTACATTAGTTATTATTATTATGTTACACTATCTATAGTAACTAATATCACTAGTCTGCTCACCTTAACTTCAGTTACTACATTAATTATTATTATTATGTTACACTATTTATAGTACCTAATTTCACTAGTCTTCTCACCACAACTTCAGTTACTACATTAGTTATTATTATTATTATTATTATTAAAATTATTATGTTACACTATCTGTAGTACTTAATATCAATAGTCTGCTCAGCATAACTTCAGTTTCTACATTATTTATTGTTATTATTATTATTATTTTTATTATTATGATACACTATGTATAGTACCTTAATCACTTGTCTGCTCACCATTACTTCAGTTACTACATTAGTTATTATAATAATAATTATTATTATTATTATTATGTTACACTATCTATAGTACCTAATTTCACTAGTATGCTCACCATTACTTCAGTTACTACATTAGTTATTATAATAATAATAATAATTATTATTATTATTATTATTATTATTAATATTATTATTATTATTATTATTATTATTATTATTATTATTATGTTACACTATCTATAGTACCTAATTTCACTAGTCTGCTCACCTTAACTTCAGTTACTACATTAGTTATTATTATTATGTTACACTATCTATAGTACCTAATATCACTAGTCTGCTTACCTTAACTTCAGTTACTACATTAGTTATCATTATTATGTTACACTATAGTACTGTACATAATATTACTAGTCTGCTCACCATAAATTTAGTTACTACATTAGTTATTATAATTATTATTATTATGTTACACTATATATAGTACCTAATTTCCCTAGTCTGCTCACATTAAATTCAGTTACTAGTTTAGTTATTATTATTATTATTATTATTATTATTATTATTATTATTATTATTATGTTGTTACACTATCTATAGTACCTTGTATCACTAGTCTGCTCACCATAAATTCAGTTACTACATTAGTTATTATTATTATTATTATTATTACTATTATTATTATTATCATTATTATGTTACACTATCTATAGTACCTTATATCACAAGTCTGCTCACCATAAAATTCAGTTACTACATTAGTTATTATTATTATGTTACACTATCTATAGTATCTTATATCACTAGTCTGCTCACCACAACTTCGGTTACTACATTAGTTATTATTATTATGTTACACTACAGTACAGTACCTAATATCGCTAGTCTGCTCACCACAACTACAGTTACTACATTAGTTATTATTATTATGTTACACTACAGTACTGTACCTAATATCAAAAGTCTGCTCACCATAACTTCAGTTACTACAATAGTTATTATTATTATTATTATTATTATTATTATTATTATTATTATTATTATGTTACACTATTTAGAGTACCTAATTTCACTAGTCTGCTTACCATAATTTCAATTACTACATTAGTTAATAATATTTATTATTATTATTATTATTATTATTATTATTATTATTATTATTATTATTATTATGTTAAACTATGTATAGTACCTTATGTCACTAGTCTGCAACCCATTACTTCAGTTACTACATTAGTTATTATAATTATTATTATTATAATGTTACACTATCTATAGTAAATAATTTCACTAGTCTGCTCACCTTAACTTCAGTTACTACATTAGTTATTATTATTATGTTACACTATCTATAGTAACTAATATCACTAGTCTGCTCACATTAACTTCAGTTACTACATTAGTTATTATTATTATGTTACACTATTTATAGTACCTAATTTCACTAGTCTTCTCACCACAACTTCAGTTACTACATTAGTTATTATTATTATTATTATTATTATTATTATTATCATTATTATGTTACACTATCTATAGTACCTTATATCACTAGTCTGCTCACCATAAAATTCAGTTACTACATTAGTTATTATTATTATGTTACACTATCTATAGTATCTTATATCACTAGTCTGCTCACCACAACTTCAGTTACTACATTAGTTATTATTATTATGTTACACTACAGTACAGTACCTAATATCGCTAGTCTGCTCACCACAACTACAGTTACTACATTAGTTATTATTATTATGTTACACTACAGTACTGTACCTAATATCAAAAGTCTGTTCACCATAACTTCAGTTACTACAATAGTTATTATTATTATTATTATTATTATTATTATTATTATTATTATGTTACACTATTTAGAGTACCTAATTTCACTAGTCTGCTTACCATAATTTCAATTACTACATTAGTTAATAATATTTATTATTATTATTATTATTATTATTATTATTATTATTATTATGTTACACTATGTATAGTACCTTATATCACTAGTCTGCAACCCATTACTTCAGTTACTACATTAGTTATTATTATAATTATTATTATTATAATGTTACACTATCTATAGTAAATAATTTCACAAGTCTGCTCACCTTAACTTCAGTTACTACATTAGTTATTATTATTATTATTTTTATTATGTTACTCTATTTATAGTACCTAATTTCACTAGTCTGCTCACCACAACTTCACTAACTACATTAGTTAATATTATTATGTTACACTATCTATAGTACGTAATATAACTAGTCTGCTCACCTTATCTTCTGTTACTACATTAGTTATTATAATTATGTTACACTATCTATAGTACCTAAAATCACTAGTCTGCTCACCTTAACTTCAGTTACTACATTAGTTGTTATTATTATTATTATTGTTATTATTTAATATTAATATTATTATTATTATGTTACACTATCTATAGTACCTTATATCACTAGTCTGCTCACCATAACTTCAGGTACTACATCAGTAATTATTTTTATTTTTATTAATTATTATTATTATTATTATTAATATTATTATTATGTTATTCTATGTATAGTACCTTATATCACTAGTATGCTCACCATTACTTCAGGTCCTGCATTAGTTATTATTATTATGATTATGATTATGATTATTATTATTATTATTATTATTATTATTATGTTACACAATCTACATTACCTAATATCACTAGTCTGCTTACCATATCTTCAGTTACTACATTAGTTATTATCATTATTATTATTATTATTATTATTATTATTATTATTATTATTATGTTACACTATTTATAGAATCTAATTTCACTAGTCTGCTCACCACAACTTCAACTACAACATTAGTTAATATTAATATGTTACACTATCTATAGTACGTAATATCACTAGTCTGCTCACCTTAACTTCAGTTACTACATTAGTTATTATTATTATGTTACACTATCTATAGTAACTAATATCACTAGTCTGCTCACCTTAACTTCAGTTACTACATTAGTTATTATTATTATGTTACACTATTTATAGTACCTAATTTCACTATTCTTCTCACCACAACTTCAGTTACTACATTAGTTATTATTATTATTATTATTATTAAAATTATTATGTTACACTATCTGTATTACTTTATATCACTAGTCTGCTCACAATAACTTCAGTTACTACATTAGTTATTATTATTATTTTTATTATCATTATTATTATTATTATTATTATTATTATTATTATTATTATTATTATTATTATGTTACACTATCTATAGTACTTAATATCAATAGTCTGCTCAGCATAACTTCAGTTTCTACATTATTTATTGTTATTATTATTATTATTTTTATTATTATGATACACTATGTATAGTACCTTAAATCACTTGTCTGCTCACCATTACTTCAGTTACTACATTATTTATTATAATAATAATTATTATTATTATGTTACACTATCTATAGTACCTAATTTCACTAGTATGCTCACCATTACTTCAGTTACTACATTAGTTATTATAATAATAATAATAATAATTATTATTATTATTATTATTATTATTATTATTATTATTATTATTATTATTATTATGTTATTCTATGTATAGTACCTTATATCACTAGTATGCTCACCATTACTTCAGGTCCTGCATTAGTTATTATTATTATGATTATGATTATGATTATGATTATGATTATTATTATTATTATTATTATGTTACACAATCTACATTACCTTATATCACTAGTCTGCTCACCACAACTTCAGTTACTACATTAGACATTATTAATTTTTGTTTAGACTATAGTACTGTACCTAATATCACTAGTCTGCTTACCATATCTTCAGTTACTACATTAGTTATTATCATTATTATTATTATTATTATTATTATTATTATTATGTTACACTATTTATAGAATCTAATTTCACTAGTCTGCTCACCACAACTTCAACTACAACATTAGTTAATATTAATATGTTACACTATCTATAGTACGTAATATCACTAGTCTGCTCACCTTAACTTCAGTTACTACATTAGTTATTATTATTATGTTACACTATCTATAGTAACTAATATCACTAGTCTGCTCACCTTAACTTCAGTTACTACATTAGTTATTATTATTATGTTACACTATTTATAGTACCTAATTTCACTATTCTTCTCACCACAACTTCAGTTACTACATTAGTTATTATTATTATTATTATTATTATTATTATTATTATTAAAATTATTATGTTACACTATCTGTATTACTTTATATCACTAGTCTGCTCACAATAACTTCAGTTACTACATTAGTTATTATTATTATTTTTATTATCATTATTATTATTATTATTATTATTATTATTATTATTATGTTACACTATCTATAGTACTTAATATCAATAGTCTGCTCAGCATAACTTCAGTTTCTACATTATTTATTGTTATTATTATTATTATTTTTATTATTATGATACACTATGTATAGTACCTTAAATCACTTGTCTGCTCACCATTACTTCAGTTACTACATTATTTATTATAATAATAATTATTATTATTATGTTACACTATCTATAGTACCTAATTTCACTAGTATGCTCACCATTACTTCAGTTATTACATTAGTTATTATAATAATAATAATAATAATAATAATAATTATTATTATTATTATTATTATTATTATTATTATTATTATTATTATTATTATTATTATTATTATTATTATGTTATTCTATGTATAGTACCTTATATCAATAGTATGCTCACCATTACTTCAGGTCCTGCATTAGTTATTATTATTATGATTATGATTATGATTATGATTATTATTATTATTATTATTATTATTATTATTATTATTATGTTACACAATCTACATTACCTTATATCACTAGTCTGCTCACCACAACTTCAGTTACTACATTAGACATTATTAATTTTTGTTTAGACTATAGTACTGTACCTAATATCACTAGTCTGCTTACCATATCTTCAGTTACTACATTAGTTATTATCATTATTATTATTATTATTATTATTATTATGTTACACTATTTATAGAATCTAATTTCACTAGTCTGCTCACCACAACTTCAACTACAACATTAGTTAATATTAATATGTTACACTATCTATAGTACGTAATATCACTAGTCTGCTCACCTTAACTTCAGTTACTACATTAGTTATTATTATTATGTTACACTATCTATAGTAACTAATATCACTAGTCTGCTCACCTTAACTTCAGTTACTACATTAGTTATTATTATTATTATGTTACACTATTTATAGTACCTAATTTCACTATTCTTCTCACCACAACTTCAGTTACTACATTAGTTATTATTATTATTATTATTATTATTAAAATTATTATGTTACACTATCTGTATTACTTTATATCACTAGTCTGCTCACAATAACTTCAGTTACTACATTAGTTATTATTATTATTTTTATTATTATCATTATTATTATTATTATTATTATTATTATTATTATTATTATGTTACACTATCTATAGTACTTAATATCAATAGTCTGCTCAGCATAACTTCAGTTTCTACATTATTTATTGTTATTATTATTATTATTTTTATTATTATGATACACTATGTATAGTACCTTAAATCACTTGTCTGCTCACCATTACTTCAGTTACTACATTATTTATTATAATAATTATTATTATTATTATGTTACACTATCTATAGTACCTAATTTCACTAGTATGCTCACCATTACTTCAGTTACTACATTAGTTATTATAATAATAATAATAATAATAATAATAATAATAATTATTATTATTATTATTATTATTATTATTATGTTACACTATCTATAGTACCTAATTTCACTAGTCTGCTCACCTTAACTTCAGTTACTACATTAGTTATTATTATTATGTTACACTATCTATAGTACCTAATATCACTAGTCTGCTTACCTTAACTTCAGTTACTACATTAGTTATCATTATTATGTTACACTATAGTACTGTACATAATATTACTAGTCTGCTCACCATAAATTTAGTTACTACATTAGTTATTATAATTATTATTATTATGTTACACTATATATAGTACCTAATTTCCCTAGTCTGCTCACATTAAATTCAGTTACTAGTTTAGTTATTATTATTATTATTATTATTATTATTATTATTATTATTATTATTATTATTATTATTATGTTGTTACACTATCTATAGTACCTTGTATCACTAGTCTGCTCACCATAAATTCAGTTACTACATTAGTTATTATTATTATTATTATTATTATTATTACTATTATTATTATTATCATTATTATGTTACACTATCTATAGTACCTTATATCACAAGTCTGCTCACCATAAAATTCAGTTACTACATTAGTTATTATTATTATGTTACACTATCTATAGTATCTTATATCACTAGTCTGCTCACCACAACTTCGGTTACTACATTAGTTATTATTATTATGTTACACTACAGTACAGTACCTAATATCGCTAGTCTGCTCACCACAACTACAGTTACTACATTAGTTATTATTATTATGTTACACTACAGTACTGTACCTAATATCAAAAGTCTGCTCACCATAACTTCAGTTACTACAATAGTTATTATTATTATTATTATTATTATTATTATTATTATTATTATTATTATTATTATTATGTTACACTATTTAGAGTACCTAATTTCACTAGTCTGCTTACCATAATTTCAATTACTACATTAGTTAATAATATTTATTATTATTATTATTATTATTATTATTATTATTATTATTATTATTATTATTATGTTAAACTATGTATAGTACCTTATGTCACTAGTCTGCAACCCATTACTTCAGTTACTACATTAGTTATTATAATTATTATTATTATAATGTTACACTATCTATAGTAAATAATTTCACTAGTCTGCTCACCTTAACTTCAGTTACTACATTAGTTATTATTATGTTACACTATCTATAGTAACTAATATCACTAGTCAGCTCACCTTAACTTCAGTTACTACATTAGTTATTATTATTATGTTACACTATTTTTAGTACCTAATTTCACTAGTCTTCTCACCACAACTTCAGTTACTACATTAGTTGTTATTATTATTATTATTATTATTATTAAAATTATTATGTTACACTATCTTTATTACTTTATATCACTAGTCTGCTCACAATAACTTCAGTTACTACATTAGTTATTATTATTATTATAATGTTACTCTATCTGTAGAACCTATTATCCCTAGTCTGCTCACCATAACTTCAGTTACTACATTAGTTATTATCATTATTATTATGTTACACTATTTATTTTACCTAATTTCACTGGTCTGCTCACCTAAACTTCAGATACTACATTAATTATTATTATTATTATTATTATTATTATTATTATTATTATTATTATTATTATGTTACACTGTTTATAGAACCTAATTTCACTAGTCTGCTCACCACAACTTCACTTACTACATTAGTTAATATTATTATGTTACACTGTCTATAGTACCTCATATCACTAGTCTGCTCACCATAACCTCAGTTACTACATTACTTATTATTATTATTATTATTATTATTATAATTATGTTACACTATAGTACCTCATATCACTATTCTGCTCACCACAACTTCAGTTGCTACATTAGTTATTAATTATTAATATTATTATTATTATTATTATTATTATTATTATTATTATTATTATGTTACACTATCTATAGTACTTAATTTCAATAGTCTGCTCACCATAACTTCAGGTACTACATCAGTAATTATTTTTATTTTTATTAATTATTATTATTATTATTATTATTATTATTATTATTAATATTATTATTATGTTATTCTATGTATAGTACCTTATATCACTCTTATGCTCACCATTACTTCAGTTACTGCATTAGTTATTATTATTATGATTATTATTATTATTATTATTATTATTATTATTATGTTACACAATTTACAGTACCTTATATCACTAGTCTGCTCACCACAACTTCAGTTACTACATTAGACATTATAAAAAAAATTTTAGACTATAGTACTGTACCTAATATCACTAGTCTGCTTACCATATCTTCAGTTACTACATTAGTTATTATCATTATTATTATTATTATTATTATTATTATGTTACACTATTTATAGAATCTAATTTCACTAGTCTGCTCACCACAACTTCACTTACAACATTAGTTAATATTAATATGTTACACTATCTATAGTACGTAATATCACTTGTCTGCTCACCTTAACTTCAGTTACTACATTAGTTATTATTATTATGTTACACTATCTATAGTAACTAATATCACTAGTCTGCTCACCTTAACTTCAGTTACTACATTAGTTATCATTATTATGTTACACTATTTATAGTACCTAATTTCACTAGTCTTCTCACCACAACTTCAGTTACTACATTAGTTATTATTATTATTATTATTAAAATTATTATGTTACACTATCTGTAGTACTTAATATCAATAGTCTGCTCAGCATAACTTCAGTTTCTACATTATTTATTGTTATTATTATTATTATTTTTATTATTATGATACACTATGTATAGTACCTTAAATCACTTGTCTGCTCACCATTACTTCAGTTACTACATTAGTTATTATAATAATTATTATTATTATTATTATGTTACACTATCTATAGTACCTAATTTCACTAGTATGCTCACCATTACTTCAGTTACTACATTAGTTATTATAATAATAATAATAATAATTATTATTATTATTATTATTATTATTATTATTAATATTATTATTATTATTATTATGTTACACTATCTATAGTACCTAATTTCACTAGTCTGCTCACCTTAACTTCAGTTACTACATTAGTTATTATTATTATGTTACACTATCTATAGTACCTAATATCACTAGTCTGCTTACCTTAACTTCAGTTACTACATTAGTTATCATTATTATGATACACTATAGTACTGTACATAATATTACTAGTCTGCTCACCATAAATTTAGTTACTACATTAGTTATTATAATTATTATTATTATGTTACACTATATATAGTACCTAATTTCCCTAGTCTGCTCACATTAAATTCAGTTACTAGTTTAGTTATTATTATTATTATTATTATTATTATTATTATTATTATTATTATTATTATTATTATTATGTTGTTACACTATCTATAGTACCTTGTATCACTAGTCTGCTCACCATAAATTCAGTTACTACATTAGTTATTATTATTATTATTATTATTACTATTATTATTATTATCATTATGTTACACTATCTATAGTACCTTATATCACTAGTCTGCTCACCATAAAATTCAGTTACTACATTAGTTATTATTATTATGTTACACTATCTATAGTATCTTATATCACTAGTCTGCTCACCACAACTTCGGTTACTACATTAGTTATTATTATTATGTTACACTACAGTACAGTACCTAATATCGCTAGTCTGCTCACCACAACTACAGTTACTACATTAGTTATTATTATTATGTTACACTACAGTACTGTACCTAATATCAAAAGTCTGCTCACCATAACTTCAGTTACTACAATAGTTATTATTATTATTATTATTATTATTATTATTATTATTATTATGTTACACTATTTAGAGTACCTAATTTCACTAGTCTGCTTACCATAATTTCAATTACTACATTAGTTAATAATATTTATTATTATTATTATTATTATTATTATTATTATTATTATTATTATTATTATGTTACACTATGTATAGTACCTTATGTCACTAGTCTGCAACCCATTACTTCAGTTACTACATTAGTTATTATAATTATTATTATTATAATGTTACACTATCTATAGTAAATAATTTCACTAGTCTGCTCACCTTAACTTCAG
>JAUIMM010000607.1:4092500-4097500 GCA_031769625.1 Taudactylus pleione | reverse complement strand
AGCTCACCTTAACTTCAGTTACTACATTAGTTATTATTATTATGTTACACTATTTTTAGTACCTAATTTCACTAGTCTTCTCACCACAACTTCAGTTACTACATTAGTTGTTATTATTATTATTATTATTATTATTAATATTATTATTAAAATTATTATGTTACACTATCTTTATTACTTTATATCACTAGTCTGCTCACAATAACTTCAGTTACTACATTAGTTATTATTATTATTATTATAATGTTACTCTATCTGTAGAACCTATTATCCCTAGTCTGCTCACCATAACTTCAGTTACTACATTAGTTATTATCATTATTATTATGTTACACTATTTATTTTACCTAATTTCACTGGTCTGCTCACCTAAACTTCAGATACTACATTAATTATTATTATTATTATTATTATTATTATTATTATTATGTTACACTGTTTATAGAACCTAATTTCACTAGTCTGCTCACCACAACTTCACTTACTACATTAGTTAATATTATTATGTTACACTGTCTATAGTACCTCATATCACCAGTCTGCTCACCATAACCTCAGTTACTACATTACTTATTATTATTATTATTATTATTATTATTATTATTATTATTATAATAATTATGTTACACTATAGTACCTCATATCACTATTCTGCTCACCACAACTTCAGTTGCTACATTAGTTATTAATTATTAATATTATTATTATTATTATTATTATGTTACACTATCTATAGTACTTAATTTCAATAGTCTGCTCACCATAACTTCAGGTACTACATCAGTAATTATTTTTATTTTTATTAATTATTATTATTATTATTATTATTATTAATATTATTATTATGTTATTCTATGTATAGTACCTTATATCACTCTTATGCTCACCATTACTTCAGTTACTGCATTAGTTATTATTATTATGATTATGATTATTATTATTATTATTATTATTATTATTATTATTATTATTATGTTACACAATCTACAGTACCTTATATCACTAGTCTGCTCACCACAACTTCAGTTACTACATTAGACATTATAAAAAATTTTTTAGACTATAGTACTGTACCTAATATCACTAGTCTGCTTACCATATCTTCAGTTACTACATTAGTTATTATTATTATTATTATTATTATTACTATTATTATTATTATTATGTTACACTATTTATAGAATCTAATTTCACTAGTCTGCTCACCACAACTTCACTTACAACATTAGTTAATATTAATATGTTACACTATCTATAGTACGTAATATCACTTGTCTGCTCACCTTAACTTCAGTTACTACATTAGTTATTATTATTATGTTACACTATCTATAGTAACTAATATCACTAGTCTGCTCACCTTAACTTCAGTTACTACATTAGTTATTATTATTATGTTACACTATTTATAGTACCTAATTTCACTAGTCTTCTCACCACAACTTCAGTTACTACATTAGTTATTATTATTATTATTATTATTAAAATTATTATGTTACACTATCTGTAGTACTTAATATCAATAGTCTGCTCAGCATAACTTCAGTTTCTACATTATTTATTGTTATTATTATTATTATTTTTATTATTATGATACACTATGTATAGTACCTTAAATCACTTGTCTGCTCACCATTACTTCAGTTACTACATTAGTTATTATAATAATAATTATTATTATTATTATTATGTTACACTATCTATAGTACCTAATTTCACTAGTATGCTCACCATTACTTCAGTTACTACATTAGTTATTATAATAATAATAATAATAATAATTATTATTATTATTAATATTATTATTATTATTATTATTATTATTATTATTATTATTATTATTATTATTATGTTACACTATCTATAGTACCTAATTTCACTAGTCTGCTCACCTTAACTTCAGTTACTACATTAGTTATTATTATTATGTTACACTATATATAGTACCTAATATCACTAGTCTGCTTACCTTAACTTCAGTTACTACATTAGTTATCATTATTATGTTACACTATAGTACTGTACATAATATTACTAGTCTGCTCACCATAAATTTAGTTACTACATTAGTTATTATAATTATTATTATTATGTTACACTATATATAGTACCTAATTTCCCTAGTCTGCTCACATTAAATTCAGTTACTAGTTTAGTTATTATTATTATTATTATTATTATTATTATTATTATTATTATTATGTTGTTACACTATCTATAGTACCTTGTATCACTAGTCTGCTCACCATAAATTCAGTTACTACATTAGTTATTATTATTATTATTATTATTATTATTATTATTATTATTATTACTATTATTATTATTATCATTATGTTACACTATCTATAGTACCTTATATCACTAGTCTGCTCACCATAAAATTCAGTTACTACATTAGTTATTATTATTATGTTACACTATCTATAGTATCTTATATCACTAGTCTGCTCACCACAACTTCGGTTACTACATTAGTTATTATTATTATGTTACACTACAGTACAGTACCTAATATCGCTAGTCTGCTCACCACAACTACAGTTACTACATTAGTTATTATTATTATGTTACACTACAGTACTGTACCTAATATCAAAAGTCTGCTCACCATAACTTCAGTTACTACAATAGTTATTATTATTATTATTATTATTATTATTATTATTATTATTATGTTACACTATTTAGAGTACCTAATTTCACTAGTCTGCTTACCATAATTTCAATTACTACATTAGTTAATAATATTTATTATTATTATTATTATGTTACACTATGTATAGTACCTTATGTCACTAGTCTGCAACCCATTACTTCAGTTACTACATTAGTTATTATAATTATTATTATTATAATGTTACACTATCTATAGTAAATAATTTCACTAGTCTGCTCACCTTAACTTCAGTTACTACATTAGTTATTATTATGTTACACTATCTATAGTAACTAATATCACTAGTGAGCTCACCTTAACTTCAGTTACTACATTAGTTATTATTATTATGTTACACTATTTTTAGTACCTAATTTCACTAGTCTTCTCACCACAACTTCAGTTACTACATTAGTTGTTATTATTATTATTATTATTATTATTATTATTATTATTAAAATTATTATGTTACACTATCTTTATTACTTTATATCACTAGTCTGCTCACAATAACTTCAGTTACTACATTAGTTATTATTATTATTATAATGTTACTCTATCTGTAGAACCTATTATCCCTAGTCTGCTCACCATAACTTCAGTTACTACATTAGTTATTATCATTATTATTATGTTACACTATTTATTTTACCTAATTTCACTGGTCTGCTCACCTAAACTTCAGATACTACATTAATTATTATTATTAATATTATTATTATTATTATTATTATTATTATTATTATTATTATTATGTTACACTATTTATAGAACCTAATTTCACTAGTCTGCTCACCACAACTTCACTTACTACATTAGTTAATATTATTATGTTACACTGTCTACAGTACCTCATATCACTAGTCTGCTCACCATAACCTCAGTTACTACATTACTTATTATTATTATTATTATTATAATTATTATTATTAATATAATTATGTTACACTATAGTACCTCATATCACTATTCTGCTCACCACAACTTCAGTTGCTACATTAGTTATTAATTATTATTATTATTATTATTATTATTATTATTATTATTATTATGTTACACTATCTATAGTACTTAATTTCAATAGTCTGCTCACCATAACTTCAGGTACTACATCAGTAATTATTTTTATTTTTATTAATTATTATTATTATTATTATTATTATTATTATTATAAATATTATTATGTTATTCTATGTATAGTACCTTATATCACTCTTATGCTCACCATTACTTCAGTTACTGCATTAGTTATTATTATTATGATTATTATTATTATTATTATTATTATTATTATTATGTTACACAATCTACAGTACCTTATATCACTAGTCTGCTCACCACAACTTCAGTTACTACATTAGACATTATAAAAAATTTTTTAGACTATAGTACTGTACCTAATATCACTAGTCTGCTTACCATATCTTCAGTTACTACATTAGTTATTATCATTATTATTATTATTATTAGTATTATTATTATTATTATTATTATTATTATTATTATTATTATTATGTTACACTATTTATAGAATCTAATTTCACTAGTCTGCTCACCACAACTTCACTTACAACATTAGTTAATATTAATATGTTACACTATCTATAGTACGTAATATCACTAGTCTGCTCACCTTAACTTCAGTTACTACATTTGTTATTATTATTATGTTACACTATCTATAGTAACTAATATCACTAGTCTGCTCACATTAACTTCAGTTACTACATTAGTTATTATTATTATGTTACACTATTTATAGTACCTAATTTCACTAGTCTTCTCACCACAACTTCAGTTACTACATTAGTTATTATTATTATTATTATTATTATTATTATTATTATCATTATTATGTTACACTATCTATAGTACCTTATATCAGTAGTCTGCTCACCATAAAATTCAGTTACTACATTAGTTATTATTATTATGTTACACTATCTATAGTATCTTATATCACTAGTCTGCTCACCACAACTTCAGTTACTACATTAGTTATTATTATTATGTTACACTACAGTACAGTACCTAATATCGCTAGTCTGCTCACCACAACTACAGTTACTACATTAGTTATTATTATTATGTTACACTACAGTACTGTACCTAATATCAAAAGTCTGTTCACCATAACTTCAGTTACTACAATAGTTATTATTATTATTATTATTATTATTATTATTATTATTATTATTATGTTACACTATTTAGAGTACCTAATTTCACTAGTCTGCTTACCATAATTTCAATTACTACATTAGTTAATAATATTTATTATTATTATTATTATTATTATTATGTTACACTATGTATAGTACCTTATATCACTAGTCTGCAA
>JAUIMM010000607.1:4070000-4087500 GCA_031769625.1 Taudactylus pleione | reverse complement strand
TCTTATGCTCACCATTACTTCAGTTACTGCATTAGTTATTATTATTATGATTATTATTATTATTATTATTATTATTATTATTATTATTATTATGTTACACAATCTACAGTACCTTATATCACTAGTCTGCTCACCACAACTTCAGTTACTACATTAGACATTATAAAAAAATTTTTAGACTATAGTACTGTACCTAATATCACTAGTCTGCTTACCATATCTTCAGTTACTACATTAGTTATTATCATTATTATTATTATTATTATTATTATTATTATTATTATTATTATTATTATTATGTTACACTATTTATAGAATCTAATTTCACTAGTCTGCTCACCACAACTTCACTTACAACATTAGTTAATATTAATATGTTACACTATCTATAGTACGAAATATCACTTGTCTGCTCACCTTAACTTCAGTTACTACATTAGTTATTATTATTATGTTACACTATCTATAGTAACTAATATCACTAGTCTGCTCACCTTAACTTCAGTTACTACATTAGTTATTATTATTATGTTACACTATTTATAGTACCTAATTTCACTAGTCTTCTCACCACAACTTCAGTTACTACATTAGTTATTATTATTATTATTATTAAAATTATTATGTTACACTATCTGTAGTACTTAATATCAATAGTCTGCTCAGCATAACTTCAGTTTCTACATTATTTATTGTTATTATTATTATTATTTTTATTATTATGATACACTATGTATAGTACCTTAAATCACTTGTCTGCTCACCATTACTTCAGTTACTACATTAGTTATTATAATAATTATTATTATTATTATTATTATTATGTTACACTATCTATAGTACCTAATTTCACTAGTATGCTCACCATTACTTCAGTTACTACATTAGTTATTATAATAATAATAATAATAATTATTATTATTATTATTAATATTATTATTATTATTATTATTATTATTATTATTATGTTACACTATCTATAGTACCTAATTTCACTAGTCTGCTCACCTTAACTTCAGTTACTACATTAGTTATTATTATTATGTTACACTATCTATAGTACCTAATATCACTAGTCTGCTTACCTTAACTTCAGTTACTACATTAGTTATCATTATTATGTTACACTATAGTACTGTACATAATATTACTAGTCTGCTCACCATAAATTTAGTTACTACATTAGTTATTATAATTATTATTATTATGTTACACTATATATAGTACCTAATTTCCCTAGTCTGCTCACATTAAATTCAGTTACTAGTTTAGTTATTATTATTATTATTATTATTATTATTATTATTATTATTATTATTATTATTATTATTATTATGTTGTTACACTATCTATAGTACCTTGTATCACTAGTCTGCTCACCATAAATTCAGTTACTACATTAGTTATTATTATTATTATTATTATTATTATTACTATTATTATTATTATCATTATGTTACACTATCTATAGTACCTTATATCACTAGTCTGCTCACCATAAAATTCAGTTACTACATTAGTTATTATTATTATGTTACACTATCTATAGTATCTTATATCACTAGTCTGCTCACCACAACTTCGGTTACTACATTAGTTATTATTATTATGTTACACTACAGTACAGTACCTAATATCGCTAGTCTGCTCACCACAACTACAGTTACTACATTAGTTATTATTATTATGTTACACTACAGTACTGTACCTAATATCAAAAGTCTGCTCACCATAACTTCAGTTACTACAATAGTTATTATTATTATTATTATTATTATTATTATTATTATTATTATTATTATTATGTTACACTATTTAGAGTACCTAATTTCACTAGTCTGCTTACCATAATTTCAATTACTACATTAGTTAATAATATTTATTATTATTATTATTATTATTATTATTATTATTATTATTATTATTATTATGTTACACTATGTATAGTACCTTATGTCACTAGTCTGCAACCCATTACTTCAGTTACTACATTAGTTATTATAATTATTATTATTATAATGTTACACTATCTATAGTAAATAATTTCACTAGTCTGCTCACCTTAACTTCAGTTACTACATTAGTTATTATTATGTTACACTATCTATAGTAACTAATATCACTAGTGAGCTCACCTTAACTTCAGTTACTACATTAGTTATTATTATTATGTTACACTATTTTTAGTACCTAATTTCACTAGTCTTCTCACCACAACTTCAGTTACTACATTAGTTGTTATTATTATTATTATTATTATTATTATTAAAATTATTATGTTACACTATCTTTATTACTTTATATCACTAGTCTGCTCACAATAACTTCAGTTACTACATTAGTTATTATTATTATTATAATGTTACTCTATCTGTAGAACCTATTATCCCTAGTCTGCTCACCATAACTTCAGTTACTACATTAGTTATTATCATTATTATTATGTTACACTATTTATTTTACCTAATTTCACTGGTCTGCTCACCTAAACTTCAGATACTACATTAATTATTATTATTAATATTATTATTATTATTATGTTACACTATTTATAGAACCTAATTTCACTAGTCTGCTCACCACAACTTCACTTACTACATTAGTTAATATTATTATGTTACACTGTCTACAGTACCTCATATCACTAGTCTGCTCACCATAACCTCAGTTACTACATTACTTATTATTATTATTATTATTATAATTATTATTATTAATATAATTATGTTACACTATAGTACCTCATATCACTATTCTGCTCACCACAACTTCAGTTGCTACATTAGTTATTAATTATTATTATTATTATTATTATTATTATTATTATTATTATTATTATTATTATGTTACACTATCTATAGTACTTAATTTCAATAGTCTGCTCACCATAACTTCAGGTACTACATCAGTAATTATTTTTATTTTTATTAATTATTATTATTATTATTATTATTATTATTAATATTATTATTATGTTATTCTATGTATAGTACCTTATATCACTCTTATGCTCACCATTACTTCAGTTACTGCATTAGTTATTATTATTATGATTATTATTATTATTATTATTATTATTATTATTATGTTACACAATCTACAGTACCTTATATCACTAGTCTGCTCACCACAACTTCAGTTACTACATTAGACATTATAAAAAAATGTTTAGACTATAGTACTGTACCTAATATCACTAGTCTGCTTACCATATCTTCAGTTACTACATTAGTTATTATCATTATTATTATTATTATTATTATTATTATTATGTTACACTATTTATAGAATCTAATTTCACTAGTCTGCTCACCACAACTTCACTTACAACATTAGTTAATATTAATATGTTACACTATCTATAGTACGTAATATCACTAGTCTGCTCACCTTAACTTCAGTTACTACATTAGTTATTATTATTATGTTACACTATCTATAGTAACTAATATCACTAGTCTTCTCACCACAACTTCAGTTACTACATTAGTTATTATTATTATTATTATTATTATTATTAAAATTATTATGTTACACTATCTGTATTACTTTATATCACTAGTCTGCTCACAATAACTTCAGTTACTACATTAGTTATTATTATTATTTTTATTATCATTATTATTATTGTTATTATTATTATTATTATTATTATTATTATTATTATTATTATTATTATTATGTTACACTATCTATAGTACTTAATGTCAATAGTCTGCTCAGCATAACTTAAGTTTCTACATTATTTATTGTTATTATTATTATTATTTTTATTATTATGATACACTATGTATAGTACCTTAAATCACTTGTCTGCTCACCATTACTTCAGTTACTACATTAGTTATTATAATAATTACTATTATTATTATGTTACACTATCTATAGTACATAATTTCACTAGTCTGCGCACCATTACTTCAGTTACTACATTAGTTATTATAATAATAATAATAATAATAATTATTATTATTATTATTATTATTATTATTATTATTATTATTATGTTACACTATCTATAGTACCTAATTTCACTAGTCTGCTCACCTTAACTTCAGTTACTACATTAGTTATTATTACTATGTTACACTATCTATAGTACCTAATATCACTAGTCTGCTTACCTTAACTTCAGTTACTACATTAGTTATCATTATTATGTTACACTATAGTACTGTACATAATATTACTAGTCTGCTCACCATAAATTTAGTTACTACATTAGTTATTATAATTATTATTATTATGTTACACTATATATAGTACCTAATTTCCCTAGTCTGCTCACATTAAATTCCGTTACTAGATTAGTTATTATTATTATTATTATTATTATTATTATTATTATTATTATGTTACACTATCTATAGTACCTTGTATCACTAGTCTGCTCACCATAAATTCAGTTACTACATTAGTTATTATTATTATTATTATTATTATTATTATTATTACTATTATTATTATTATCATTATTATGTTACACTATCTATAGTACCTTATATCACAAGTCTGCTCACCATAAAATTCAGTTACTACATTAGTTATTATTATTATGTTACACTATCTATAGTATCTTATATCACTAGTCTGCTCACCACAACTTCGGTTACTACATTAGTTATTATTATTATGTTACACTACAGTACAGTACCTAATATCGCTAGTCTGCTCACCACAACTACAGTTACTACATTAGTTATTATTATTATGTTACACTACAGTACTGTACCTAATATCAAAAGTCTGCTCACCATAACTTCAGTTACTACAATAGTTATTATTATTATTATTATTATTATTATTATTATGTTTCACTATTTAGAGTACCTAATTTCACTAGTCTGCTTACCATAATTTCAATTACTACATTAGTTAATAATATTTATTATTATTATTATTATTATTATTATTATTATTATTATTATTATTATTATTATTATTATGTTGTTACACTATCTATAGTACCTTGTATCACTAGTCTGCTCACCATAAATTCAGTTACTACATTAGTTATTATTATTATTATTATTATTATTACTATTATTATTATTATCATTATGTTACACTATCTATAGTACCTTATATCACTAGTCTGCTCACCATAAAATTCAGTTACTACATTAGTTATTATTATTATGTTACACTATCTATAGTATCTTATATCACTAGTCTGCTCACCACAACTTCGGTTACTACATTAGTTATTATTATTATGTTACACTACAGTACAGTACCTAATATCGCTAGTCTGCTCACCACAACTACAGTTACTACATTAGTTATTATTATTATGTTACACTACAGTACTGTACCTAATATCAAAAGTCTGCTCACCATAACTTCAGTTACTACAATAGTTATTATTATTATTATTATTATTATTATTATTATTATTATTATTATTATTATTATGTTACACTATTTAGAGTACCTAATTTCACTAGTCTGCTTACCATAATTTCAATTACTACATTAGTTAATAATATTTATTATTATTATTATTATTATTATTATTATTATTATTATTATTATTATTATGTTACACTATGTATAGTACCTTATGTCACTAGTCTGCAACCCATTACTTCAGTTACTACATTAGTTATTATAATTATTATTATTATAATGTTACACTATCTATAGTAAATAATTTCACTAGTCTGCTCACCTTAACTTCAGTTACTACATTAGTTATTATTATGTTACACTATCTATAGTAACTAATATCACTAGTGAGCTCACCTTAACTTCAGTTACTACATTAGTTATTATTATTATGTTACACTATTTTTAGTACCTAATTTCACTAGTCTTCTCACCACAACTTCAGTTACTACATTAGTTGTTATTATTATTATTATTATTATTATTATTAAAATTATTATGTTACACTATCTTTATTACTTTATATCACTAGTCTGCTCACAATAACTTCAGTTACTACATTAGTTATTATTATTATTATAATGTTACTCTATCTGTAGAACCTATTATCCCTAGTCTGCTCACCATAACTTCAGTTACTACATTAGTTATTATCATTATTATTATGTTACACTATTTATTTTACCTAATTTCACTGGTCTGCTCACCTAAACTTCAGATACTACATTAATTATTATTATTAATATTATTATTATTATTATGTTACACTATTTATAGAACCTAATTTCACTAGTCTGCTCACCACAACTTCACTTACTACATTAGTTAATATTATTATGTTACACTGTCTACAGTACCTCATATCACTAGTCTGCTCACCATAACCTCAGTTACTACATTACTTATTATTATTATTATTATTATAATTATTATTATTAATATAATTATGTTACACTATAGTACCTCATATCACTATTCTGCTCACCACAACTTCAGTTGCTACATTAGTTATTAATTATTATTATTATTATTATTATTATTATTATTATTATTATTATGTTACACTATCTATAGTACTTAATTTCAATAGTCTGCTCACCATAACTTCAGGTACTACATCAGTAATTATTTTTATTTTTATTAATTATTATTATTATTATTATTATTATTATTAATATTATTATTATGTTATTCTATGTATAGTACCTTATATCACTCTTATGCTCACCATTACTTCAGTTACTGCATTAGTTATTATTATTATGATTATTATTATTATTATTATTATTATTATTATTATTATTATTATGTTACACAATCTACAGTACCTTATATCACTAGTCTGCTCACCACAACTTCAGTTACTACATTAGACATTATAAAAAAATGTTTAGACTATAGTACTGTACCTAATATCACTAGTCTGCTTACCATATCTTCAGTTACTACATTAGTTATTATCATTATTATTATTATTATTATTATTATTATTATTATGTTACACTATTTATAGAATCTAATTTCACTAGTCTGCTCACCACAACTTCACTTACAACATTAGTTAATATTAATATGTTACACTATCTATAGTACGTAATATCACTAGTCTGCTCACCTTAACTTCAGTTACTACATTAGTTATTATTATTATGTTACACTATCTATAGTAACTAATATCACTAGTCTTCTCACCACAACTTCAGTTACTACATTAGTTATTATTATTATTATTATTATTATTAAAATTATTATGTTACACTATCTGTATTACTTTATATCACTAGTCTGCTCACAATAACTTCAGTTACTACATTAGTTATTATTATTATTTTTATTATCATTATTATTATTGTTATTATTATTATTATTATTATTATTATTATTATTATTATTATTATTATGTTACACTATCTATAGTACTTAATGTCAATAGTCTGCTCAGCATAACTTAAGTTTCTACATTATTTATTGTTATTATTATTATTATTTTTATTATTATGATACACTATGTATAGTACCTTAAATCACTTGTCTGCTCACCATTACTTCAGTTACTACATTAGTTATTATAATAATTACTATTATTATTATGTTACACTATCTATAGTACATAATTTCACTAGTCTGCGCACCATTACTTCAGTTACTACATTAGTTATTATAATAATAATAATAATTATTATTATTATTATTATTATTATTATTATTATTATTATTATTATTATGTTACACTATCTATAGTACCTAATTTCACTAGTCTGCTCACCTTAACTTCAGTTACTACATTAGTTATTATTACTATGTTACACTATCTATAGTACCTAATATCACTAGTCTGCTTACCTTAACTTCAGTTACTACATTAGTTATCATTATTATGTTACACTATAGTACTGTACATAATATTACTAGTCTCCTCACCATAAATTTAGTTACTACATTAGTTATTATAATTATTATTATTATGTTACACTATATATAGTACCTAATTTCCCTAGTCTGCTCACATTAAATTCCGTTACTAGATTAGTTATTATTATTATTATTATTATTATTATTATTATTATTATTATTATTATTATTATGTTACACTATCTATAGTACCTTGTATCACTAGTCTGCTCACCATAAATTCAGTTACTACATTAGTTATTATTATTATTATTATTATTATTATTATTATTATTATTATTATTACTATTATTATTATTATCATTATTATGTTACACTATCTATAGTACCTTATATCACAAGTCTGCTCACCATAAAATTCAGTTACTACATTAGTTATTATTATTATGTTACACTATCTATAGTATCTTATATCACTAGTCTGCTCACCACAACTTCGGTTACTACATTAGTTATTATTATTATGTTACACTACAGTACAGTACCTAATATCGCTAGTCTGCTCACCACAACTACAGTTACTACATTAGTTATTATTATTATGTTACACTACAGTACTGTACCTAATATCAAAAGTCTGCTCACCATAACTTCAGTTACTACAATAGTTATTATTATTATTATTATTATTATTATTATTATTATTATGTTACACTATTTAGAGTACCTAATTTCACTAGTCTGCTTACCATAATTTCAATTACTACATTAGTTAATAATATTTATTATTATTATTATTATTATTATTATTATTATTATTATTATTATTATTATTATGTTAAACTATGTATAGTACCTTATGTCACTAGTCTGCAACCCATTACTTCAGTTACTACATTAGTTATTATAATTATTATTATTATTATAATGTTACACTATCTATAGTAAATAATTTCACTAGTCTGCTCACCTTAACTTCAGTTATTACATTAGTTATTATTATGTTACACTATCTATAGTAACTAATATCACTAGTCAGCTCACCTTAACTTCAGTTACTACATTAGTTATTATTATTATGTTGCACTATTTTTAGTACCTAATTTCACTAGTCTTCTCACCACAACTTCAGTTACTACATTAGTTGTTATTATTATTATTATTATTATTATTATTAATATTATTATTATTAAAATTATTATGTTACACTATCTTTATTACTTTATATCACTAGTCTGCTCACAATAACTTCAGTTACTACATTAGTTATTATTATTATTATAATGTTACTCTATCTGTAGAACCTATTATCCCTAGTCTGCTCACCATAACTTCAGTTACTACATTAGTTATTATCATTATTATTATGTTACACTATTTATTTTACCTAATTTCACTGGTCTGCTCACCTAAACTTCAGATACTACATTAATTATTATTATTATTATTATTATTATTATTATTATTATTATTATTATTATGTTACACTGTTTATAGAACCTAATTTCACTAGTCTGCTCACCACAACTTCACTTACTACATTAGTTAATATTATTATGTTACACTGTCTATAGTACCTCATATCACTAGTCTGCTCACCATAACCTCAGTTACTACATTACTTATTATTATTATTATTATTATTATTATTATTATAATAATTATGTTACACTATAGTACCTCATATCACTATTCTGCTCACCACAACTTCAGTTGCTACATTAGTTATTAATTATTAATATTATTATTATTATTATTATTATTATTATTATTATTATTATTATGTTACACTATCTATAGTACTTAATTTCAATAGTCTGCTCACCATAACTTCAGGTACTACATCAGTAATTATTTTTATTTTTATTAATTATTATTATTATTATTATTATTATTATTATTATTATTATTATTAATAATATTATTATTATGTTATTCTATGTATAGTACCTTATATCACTCTTATGCTCACCATTTCTTCAGTTACTGCATTAGTTATTATTATTATGATTATTATTATTATTATTATTATTATTATTATGTTACACAATCTACAGTACCTTATATCACTAGTCTGCTCACCACAACCTCAGTTACTACATTAGACATTATAAAAAATTTTTTAGACTATAGTACTGTACCTAATATCACTAGTCTGCTTACCATATCTTCAGTTACTACATTAGTTATTATTATTATTATTATTATTATTATTATTATTATTATTACTATTATTATTATTATTATGTTACACTATTTATAGAATCTAATTTCACTAGTCTGCTCACCACAACTTCACTTACAACATTAGTTAATATTAATATGTTACACTATCTATAGTACGTAATATCACTTGTCTGCTCACCTTAACTTCAGTTACTACATTAGTTATTATTATTATGTTACACTATCTATAGTAACTAATATCACTAGTCTGCTCACCTTAACTTCAGTTACTACATTAGTTATTATTATTATGTTACACTATTTATAGTACCTAATTTCACTAGTCTTCTCACCACAACTTCAGTTACTACATTAGTTATTATTATTATTATTATTAAAATTATTATGTTACACTATCTGTAGTACTTAATATCAATAGTCTGCTCAGCATAACTTCAGTTTCTACATTATTTATTGTTATTATTATTATTATTTTTATTATTATGATACACTATGTATAGTACCTTAAATCACTTGTCTGCTCACCATTACTTCAGTTACTACATTAGTTATTATAATAATTATTATTATTATTATTATGTTACACTATCTATAGTACCTAATTTCACTAGTATGCTCACCATTACTTCAGTTACTACATTAGTTATTATAATAATAATAATAATAATAATAATTATTATTATTATTATTATTAATATTATTATTATTATTATTATTATTATTATTATTATTATTATGTTACACTATCTATAGTACCTAATTTCACTAGTCTGCTCACCTTAACTTCAGTTACTACATTAGTTATTATTATTATGTTACACTATCTATAGTACCTAATATCACTAGTCTGCTTACCTTAACTTCAGTTACTACATTAGTTATCATTATTATGTTACACTATAGTACTGTACATAATATTACTAGTCTGCTCACCATAAATTTAGTTACTACATTAGTTATTATAATTATTATTATTATGTTACACTATATATAGTACCTAATTTCCCTAGTCTGCTCACATTAAATTCAGTTACTAGTTTAGTTATTATTATTATTATTATTATTATTATTATTATTATTATTATTATTATTATGTTGTTACACTATCTATAGTACCTTGTATCACTAGTCTGCTCACCATAAATTCAGTTACTACATTAGTTATTATTATTATTATTATTATTATTATTATTACTATTATTATTATTATCATTATGTTACACTATCTATAGTACCTTATATCACTAGTCTGCTCACCATAAAATTCAGTTACTACATTAGTTATTATTATTATGTTACACTATCTATAGTATCTTATATCACTAGTCTGCTCACCACAACTTCGGTTACTACATTAGTTATTATTATTATGTTACACTACAGTACAGTACCTAATATCGCTAGTCTGCTCACCACAACTACAGTTACTACATTAGTTATTATTATTATGTTACACTACAGTACTGTACCTAATATCAAAAGTCTGCTCACCATAACTTCAGTTACTACAATAGTTATTATTATTATTATTATTATTATTATTATTATTATTATTATGTTACACTATTTAGAGTACCTAATTTCACTAGTCTGCTTACCATAATTTCAATTACTACATTAGTTAATAATATTTATTATTATTATTATTATTATTATTATTATTATTATTATTATTATGTTACACTATGTATAGTACCTTATGTCACTAGTCTGCAACCCATTACTTCAGTTACTACATTAGTTATTATAATTATTATTATTATAATGTTACACTATCTATAGTAAATAATTTCACTAGTCTGCTCACCTTAACTTCAGTTACTACATTAGTTATTATTATGTTACACTATCTATAGTAACTAATATCACTAGTGAGCTCACCTTAACTTCAGTTACTACATTAGTTATTATTATTATGTTACACTATTTTTAGTACCTAATTTCACTAGTCTTCTCACCACAACTTCAGTTACTACATTAGTTGTTATTATTATTATTATTATTATTATTATTATTATTATTATTATTATTATTAAAATTATTATGTTACACTATCTTTATTACTTTATATCACTAGTCTGCTCACAATAACTTCAGTTACTACATTAGTTATTATTATTATTATAATGTTACTCTATCTGTAGAACCTATTATCCCTAGTCTGCTCACCATAACTTCAGTTACTACATTAGTTATTATCATTATTATTATGTTACACTATTTATTTTACCTAATTTCACTGGTCTGCTCACCTAAACTTCAGATACTACATTAATTATTATTATTAATATTATTATTATTATTATGTTACACTATTTATAGAACCTAATTTCACTAGTCTGCTCACCACAACTTCACTTACTACATTAGTTAATATTATTATGTTACACTGTCTACAGTACCTCATATCACTAGTCTGCTCACCATAACCTCAGTTACTACATTACTTATTATTATTATTATTATTATAATTATTATTATTAATATAATTATGTTACACTATAGTACCTCATATCACTATTCTGCTCACCACAACTTCAGTTGCTACATTAGTTATTAATTATTATTATTATTATTATTATTATTATTATTATTATTATGTTACACTATCTATAGTACTTAATTTCAATAGTCTGCTCACCATAACTTCAGGTACTACATCAGTAATTATTTTTATTTTTATTAATTATTATTATTATTATTATTATTATTATTATTATTATAAATATTATTATGTTATTCTATGTATAGTACCTTATATCACTCTTATGCTCACCATTACTTCAGTTACTGCATTAGTTATTATTATTATGATTATTATTATTATTATTATTATTATTATGTTACACAATCTACAGTACCTTATATCACTAGTCTGCTCACCACAACTTCAGTTACTACATTAGACATTATAAAAAATTTTTTAGACTATAGTACTGTACCTAATATCACTAGTCTGCTTACCATATCTTCAGTTACTACATTAGTTATTATCATTATTATTATTATTATTAGTATTATTATTATTATTATTATTATTATTATTATTATTATTATTATGTTACACTATCTATAGTACGTAATATCACTAGTCTGCTCACCTTAACTTCAGTTACTACATTAGTTATTATTATTATGTTACACTATCTATAGTAACTAATATCACTAGTCTGCTCACATTAACTTCAGTTACTACATTAGTTATTATTATTATGTTACACTATTTATAGTACCTAATTTCACTAGTCTTCTCACCACAACTTCAGTTACTACATTAGTTATTATTATTATTATTATTATTATTATCATTATTATGTTACACTATCTATAGTACCTTATATCACTAGTCTGCTCACCATAAAATTCAGTTACTACATTAGTTATTATTATTATGTTACACTATCTATAGTATCTTATATCACTAGTCTGCTCACCACAACTTCAGTTACTACATTAGTTATTATTATTATGTTACACTACAGTACAGTACCTAATATCGCTAGTCTGCTCACCACAACTACAGTTACTACATTAGTTATTATTATTATGTTACACTACAGTACTGTACCTAATATCAAAAGTCTGTTCACCATAACTTCAGTTACTACAATAGTTATTATTATTATTATTATTATTATTATTATTATTATTATTATGTTACACTATTTAGAGTACCTAATTTCACTAGTCTGCTTACCATAATTTCAATTACTACATTAGTTAATAATATTTTTTATTATTATTATTATTATTATTATTATTATGTTACACTATGTATAGTACCTTATATCACTAGTCTGCAACCCATTACTTCAGTTACTACATTAGTTATTATTATAATTATTATTATTATAATGTTACACTATCTATAGTAAATAATTTCACAAGTCTGCTCACCTTAACTTCAGTTACTACATTAGTTATTATTATTATTATTTTTATTATGTTACTCTATTTATAGTACCTAATTTCACTAGTCTGCTCACCACAACTTCACTAACTACATTAGTTAATATTATTATGTTACACTATCTATAGTACGTAATATCACTAGTCTGCTCACCTTATCTTCTGTTACTACATTAGTTATTATAATTATGTTACACTATCTATAGTACCTAAAATCACTAGTCTGCTCACCTTAACTTCAGTTACTACATTAGTTATTATTATTATTATGTTACACTATTTATAGTAACTAATTTCACTGGTTTTCTCACCACAACTTCAGTTACTACATTAGTTATTATTATTATTATTATTATTATTATTATTATTATTATTATTATTTACACTATCTTTATTACTTTATATCACTAGTCTGCTCACCATAAGTTCAATTACTACATTAGTTGTTATTATTATTATTATTGTTATTATTTAATATTAATATTATTATTATTATTATGTTACACTATCTATAGTACCTTATATCACTAGTCTGCTCACCATAACTTCAGTTACTACATTAGATATTATTATTATGTTACACTATCTATAGTACCTAATATCACTAGTCTGCTCACCTTAACTTCATTTACTACATTAGCTATTAATATTATTATTTTAATTATTATTATTATTATTATTATTATTATTATTATTATTATTATTATTATTATTATTATTATTATTATAATTATGTTTCACTATCTATAGTATCTTATATAAATAGTCTGTTCACCACAACTTGAGTTACTACATTAGTTATTATTATTATGTTACACTACAGTACTGTACCTACTTTCACTAGTCTGCTCACCATAACTTCAGTTACTGCAATAGTTATTATTATTATTATTATTATTATTATTATTATTATTATTATTATTATTATTATTATGATGTTACACTATCTATAGTACCTTATATCACTAGTCTGCTCAGCATAACTTCAATTACTATATTTATTATTATTATTATTATTATTATTATTATTATTATTATTATTATTATTATTATTATTTGTATTATGTTACACTATCTATAGTACCTTATATCACTAGTCTGCTCACCATAACTTCAGTTACTACATTAGTTATTATTATTATTATTATTATTATTATTATGTTATATTATGTATAGTACCTTATATCACTAGTATGCTCACCATTACTTCAGTTACTGCATTAGTTATTATTATTATTATTATTATTATTATTATTTTTATTATTATTATTATTATTATGTTACACTATCTACAGTACCTTATATAACTAGTCTGCTCACCACAACTTCAGTTACTACATTAGACATTATTATTATGTTACACTATAATACTGTACCTAATATCACTAGTCTGCTCACCATAACTTCAGTTACTACATTAGTTATTATCATTATTATTATGTTACACTATTTATTTTACCTAATTTCACTAGTCTGCTCACCTAAACTTCAGATACTACATTAATTATTATTATTATTATTATTATTATTATTACTATTATGTTACACTATTTATAGAACCTAATTTCACTAGTCTGCTCACCACAACTTCACTTACTACATTAGTTAATATTATTATGTTACACTGTCTATAGTACCTCATATCACTAGTCTGCTCACCATAACCTCAGTTACTACATTAGTTATTATTATTATAATTATGTTACACTATAGTACCTCATATCACTAGTCTGCTCACCACAACTTCAGTTTCTACATTAGTTATTAATTATTAATATTATTATTATTATTAATATTATTATTATTATGTTACACTATCTATAGTACTTAATTTCTATAGTCTGCTCACCATAACATCAGGTACTACATTAGTAATAACTATTATTATTATTATTATTATTATTATTATTATTATTATTATTATTATTATTATTATTATTATTATTATTATGTTATACTATGTATAGTACCTTATATCACTAGTCTGCTCACCACAACTTCAGTTACTACATTAGACATTATTATTATTTTTTTACACTATAGTACTGTACCTAATATCACTAGTCTGCTTACCATATCTTCAGTTACTACATTAGTTATTATCATTATTATTATGTTACACTATTTATTTTACCTAATTTCACTAGTCTGCTCACCTAAACTTCAGATACTACATTAGTTGTTATTATTATTATTATTATTATTATTATGTTACACTATTTATAAAATCTAATTTCACTAGTCTGCTCACCACAACTTCACTTACTACATTAGTTAATATTAATATGTTACACTATCTATAGTACGTAATATCACTAGTCTGATCACCTTAACTTCAGTTACTACATTAGTTATTGTTATTATGTTACACTATCAATAGTAACTAATATCACTAGTCAGCTCACCTTAACTTCAGTTACTACATTAGTTATTTTTATTATGTTACACTATTTATAGTACCTAATTTCACTAGTCTTCTCACCAAAACTTCAGTTACTACATTAGTTATTATTATTATTATTATTATTATTATTATTATTATTATTAAAATTATTATGTTACACTATATTTTTTACTTTATATCACTAGTCTGCTCACAATAACTTCAGTTACTACATTAGTTATTATTATTATAATGTTACTCTGTCTGTAGTACCTATTATCCCTAGTCTGCTCACATAACTTCAGTAACTACATTAGTTATTATTATTATTATTATTATTATTATTATTATTATTATTATGTTACACTATGTAAAGTTCCTTATATAACTAGTCTGCTCACCATTACTTCAGGTACTACATTAGTTATTATTCTTATTATTTTTATTATTATTATTATTATTATTATTATTATTATTATTATTATTATGTTTCACTATCTATAGTACTTAATATCAATAGTCTGCTCACCATAACTTCAGTTTCTACATTAGTTATTGTTATTATTATTATTATTTTTATTATTATGATACACTGTGTATAGAACCTTATATCACTAGTCTGCTCACCATAACTTCAGTTACTACATTAGTTATTATTATTATTATTATTATTATTATTATTATTATTATTATGTTACACTATGTATAGTACCTTTTATCACTAGTCTGCAACCCATTACTTCAGTTACTACATTAGTTATTATAATTATTATTATTATTATAATGTTACACTATTTATACTAAATAATTTAACTAGTCTGCTCACCTTAACTTCAGTTACTACATTAGTTATTATTATTATGTTACACTATCTAGAGTACCTAATATCACTAGTCTGCTCACCTTAACTTCAGTTACTACATTAGTTATTATTATGTTACATGATCTAGAGCACCTGATATCACTAGTCTGCTCAACTTAACTTCAGTTACTACATTAGTTATTATTATTATTATTATTATTATTATTATATTACACTATCTATAGTATCTTATATCACTAGTCTGCACACCTTAACTTCAGTTACTACATTAGTTATTATTATAATGTTACACTATCTATAGTACCTAATATCACTAGTCTGCTCACCATAACTTCAGTTACTACAATAGTTATTATTATTATTATTATTATTATTATTATTATTATTATTATTATTATCATTATTATTATTATTATGTTACACTATTTATAGTACCTAATTTCACTAGTCTGCTTACC
>JAUIMM010000607.1:3672500-4065000 GCA_031769625.1 Taudactylus pleione | reverse complement strand
TAATTTCACTAGTCTGCTCACCTTAACTTCAGTTACTACATTAGTTATTATTGTTATGTAACACTATCTAGAGTACCTAATATCACTAGTCTGCTCACCTTTACTTCTGTTACTACATTAGTTATTATTATTATGTTACACTATCTACAGTACCTAATATCACTAGTCTGCTCACCTTAACTTCAGTTACTACATTAGTTATCATTATTATGTTACACTATAGTACTGTACATAATATCACTAGTTTGCTCACCATAACTTCAGTTACTGCATTAGTTATTATTATTATTATTATTATTATTATTGTTATTATGTTACACTATCTATAGTACCTAATATCACTAGTCTAGTCACCTTAACTTAATTTACTAGATTAGTTATTAATATTATTATTATTAATATTATTATTATTATTATTATTATTATTATTATTATTATTATTATTATTATTATTATTATTATTATGTTATACTATGTATAGTACCTTTTATCACTAGTATGCTCACCATTACTTCAGTTACTGCATTAGTTATTATTATTATTATTATTATTATTATTATTATTATTTTTATTATTATTATTATTATGTTACACTACTTACAGTATCTTATATCACTAGTCTGCTCACCACAACTTCAGTTACTACATTAGACATTATTATTATGTTACACTATAGTACTGTACCTAATATCACTAGTCTGCTCACCATAACTTCAGTTACTTCATTAGTTATTATCATTATTATTATGTAACACTATTTATTTTACATAATTTCACTAGTCTGCTCACCTAAACTTCAGATACTACATTAGTTATTATTATTATTCTTATTATTTTTATTATGTTACACTATTTATAGTACCTAATTTCACTAATCTGCTCACCACAACTTCACTTACTACATTAATTAATATTATTATGTTACACTATCTATAGCACGCAACATCACTAGTCTGCTTACCTTAACTTCAGTTACTACATTAGTTATTATTATTATGTTACACTATCTATACTACCTAATATCACTAGTCTGCTCACCTTAACTTCAGTTACTACATTAGATAGTATTATTATTATGTTACACTATCTATAGTAACTAATTTCATTAGCCTTCTCACCACAACTTCTGTTACTACATTAGTTATTATTATTATTATTATTATTATTATTATTATTATAATTATTATTATTATTATTATTATTATTATGTTACACTATCTTTATTACTTTATGTCACTAGTCTGCTCACCATAAGTTCAGTTACTACATTAGTTATTATTATTATTATTATTATTATTATTATGTTACACTATGTAAAGTACCTTATATCACTAGTCTGCTCACCATTACTTCAGTTACTACATTAATTATTATTATTATTATTATTATTATTATTATTATTATTATTATTATTATTATTATTATTATTATGTTACACTATCTATAGTACTTAATATCAATAGTTTGCTCACCATAAATTCAGTTACTACATTAGTTATTGTTATTATTATTATTATTTTTATTATTATGATACACTATGTATAGTATCTTTTATCACTATGTCTGCTCTCCATTACTTCAGTAACTACATTAGTTATTATAATTATTATTATTATTATTATTATTATCATTATTATTATTATTATTATTATTATTATTATTATTATTATTATGTTACACTATCTATAGTACCTAATTTCACTAGTCTGCTCACCTTAACTTCAGTTACTACATTAGTTATTATTGTTATGTAACACTATCTAGAGTACCTAATATCATTAGTCTGCTCACCTTTACTTCTGTTACTAAATTAGTTATTATTATTATGTTACACTATCTACAGTACCTAATATCACTAGTCTGCTCACCTTAACTTCATTTACTACATTAGCTATTAATATTATTATTATTATTATTATTATTATAATTATGTTTCACTATGTATAGTATCTTATATCACTAGTCTGCTCACCACAACTTCAGTTACTACATTAGTTATTATTATTATGTTACACTACAGTACTGTACCTACTTTCACTAGTCTGCTCACCATAACTTCAGTTACTACAATAGTTATTATTATTATTATTATTATTATTATTAATATTATTATTATTATTATGTTACACTATTTATAGTACCTAATTTCACAAATCTGCTCACCATAACTTCAGTTACATTAGTTATTATTATTTATTATTATTATGTTACACTATCTATAGTACCTTATATCACTAGTCTGCTCACCATAACTTCAGTTACTACATTAGTTATTATTATTATAATGGTACACTATCTAAAGTACCTAACATCACTAGTCTGCTCACCATAACTTCAATTACTACATTTATTACTATTATTATTATTATTATTTTACACTATGTATAGTACCTTATATCACTAGTCTGCTCACCATTATTTCTGTTACTACATTAGTTATTATAATTATTATTATTATTATTATTATTATTATTATTATTATTATTATTATTATTATGTTACACTATCACTAGTACCTTTTATCACTAGTCTACTCACCATAACTGCAGTTATTACATTAGTTATTATTATTATTAATATTATTTATTATTATGTTACACTATCTATAGTACCTAATATCTCTAGTCTGCTCACCATAACTTCAGTTACTACATTAGTTATTTTTATTATTATTATTATTATTATTATGTTTCACTATGTATAGTACCTTATATCACTAGTCTTCTCACCATAACTTCAGATACTACATTAGTTATTATTATTATTATTATTATTATTATTATTGTTATTATTATTATTATTATTATTATTATTATTATTATTATTATTATTATTATTATTATGTTACACTATGTATAGTACCTTATATCACTAGTCTGCAACCCATTACTTTAGTTACTACATTAGTTATTATAATTATTATTATTATAATGTTACACTATCTATAGTAAATAATTTCAATAGTCTGTTCACCTTAACTTCAGTTACCTCATTACTTATTATTATTATGTTACACTATCTAGAGTACCTAATATCACTAGTCTGCTCACCTTAACTTCAGTTACTTCATTAATTATTATTATGTTTCACGATCTAGAGTACCTGATATCAATAGTTTGCTCAACTTAACTTCAGTTACTACATTAGTTATTAGTATTATTATTATTATTATTAATAATATTAATATTATATTACACTATCTATAGTACCTAATATCACTAGTCTGGTCACCTTAACTTCAGTTACTACATTAGTTATTATTATAATGTTACACTATCTATATTAAATTATGTCACTAGTCTGCTCACCACAACTTCAGTTACTATATTAGTTATTATTATTTTGTTACACTACCTATAGTAGCTAATATCACTAGTCTGCTCACCATAACATCATTTACTACATTAGTTATTATTATTATTATTATGTTACACTGTCTATAGTTCCTAATATCACAAGTCTGCTCACCATAACATCAGTTACTACATTAGTTATTGTTATTATATTATTATTATTATTATTATTATTATTATTATTATTATTATTATTATTATGTTACACTATCTAAAGTACCTCACATCACTGTTCTGCTCACCATAACAGTTACTACATTAGTTATTATCATTATTATTATGATACACTATTTATAGTACCTAATTTCACTAGTCTGCTCACCTTAACTTCAGTTACAACATTAGATATTATTATTATTATAATTATTATTATTATTATTATGTTACACAATTTATAGTACCTAATTTCACTAGTCTGCTCACCTTAACTTCACTTACAACATTAGATATTATTATTATCATTATTACTATTATGTTACCCTATCTACAGTACCTAATTTTAGTAGTCTGCTTACCACAACTTCGGTTACTACATTAGTTATTATTATTATTTTTATGATTATAATTATGATGTTACACTATCTATAGTTCCTTACATCACTTGTCTGCTCACCACAACTTCATTTACTACATTAGATATTATCATTATTATTATGTTACACTATTTGTAGTACCTAATTTCACTAGTCTGCTCACCTTAACTTCAATTACTACATTAGATTATATTTTTATTATTATTATTATTATTATTATTATTATTATTATTATTATTATTATTATTATTATGTTACACTATCTATAGTACCTAATATCACTAGTCTGCTCACCATAACTTCAGTTACTACATTAGTTATAATTATGTTACACTATCTATAGTACCTAATATCACTAGTCTGCTCACCTTAAATTCAGTTACTACATTAGTTATTATTATTATTATTATTATTATTATTATTATTATTTTTACACTATCTATAGTACCTTATATCACTAGTCTGCTCACCACATCTTCAGTTACAACATTAGTTATTATTATTATGTTACACTACAGTACTGTACCTAATATCACTAGCCTGCTCACCATAAATTCAGTTATAACAATTGTTATTATTATTATTATTATTATTATTATTATTATTATTATTATGTTACACTATTTATAGTACCTAATTTCACTAGTCTGCTCACCATAACTTCAGTTACTACATTAGTTAATAATATTATTATTATTATTATTATTATTATTATTATTATTATTATTATGTTACACTACTTATAGTACCTAGTATCACTAGACTGCACACCATAACTTCAAATACTACATTAGGTATTATAATTATTATTATTTTTATTATTATTATTATTTTTTTACAATATCTACAGTACCTAATATGACTAGTCTGCTCACCATAACCTCAGTTACTACATTAGTTATTATTATTATTATTATTATTATTATTATTATTATTATTATTATTATTATTATTATGTTACACTATCTATATCTTTAGTCTACTCACCATAACTTCAGTTACTACATTAGTTATTATCATTATGTTACACTTTCTATAGTGCCTAATATAACTATTCTGCTCACCATAACTGCAGTTACTTCATTAGTTATTATTATTATTATTATTATTATTATTATTATTATGATGTTACACTATCTATAGTACCTCATCTCACTAGTCTGCTCACCATAACCTCAGATACTACATTAGTTATTTTTATTATTATTATTATTATTATTATTACTATTATTATTATTATTATTATGTTACACTATCTATAGTACCTAATTTCACTAGTCTGCTCACCTTAACTTCAGTTACTACATTAGTTATTATTGTTATGCAACACTATCTAGAGTACCTAATATCACTAGTCTGCTCACCACATCTTCAGTTACAACATTAGTTATTATTATTATGTTACACTACAGTACTGTACCTAATATCACTAGCCTGCTCACCATAAATTCAGTTATAACAATTGTTATTATTATTATTATTATTATTATTATTATTATTATTATGTTACACTATTTATAGTACCTAATTTCACTAGTCTGCTCACCATAACTTCAGTTACTACATTAGTTATTAATATTATTATTATTATTATTATTATTATTATTATTATTATTATTATGTTACACTACTTATAGTACCTAGTATCACTAGACTGCACACCATAACTTCAAATACTACATTAGGTATTATTATTATTATTATTATTTTTATCATTATTATTATTTTTTTACAATATCTACAGTACCTAATATAACTAGTCTGCTCACCATAACCTCAGTTACTACATTAGTTATTATTATTATTATTATTATTATTATTATTATTATTATTATTATTATGTTACACTATCTATATCTTTAGTCTACTCACCATAACTTCAGTTACTACATTAGTTATTATCATTATGTTACACTTTCTATAGTGCCTAATATAACTATTCTGCTCACCATAACTGCAGTTACTTCATTAGTTATTATTATTATTATTATTATTATTATTATTATTATTATTATTATTATTATTATGATGTTACACTATCTATAGTACCTCATCTCACTAGTCTGCTCACCATAACCTCAGATACTACATTAGTTATTTTTATTATTATTATTATTATTATTATTATTATTATTATTATTATTATTATTATTATTATTATGTTACACTATCTATAGTACCTAATTTCACTAGTCTGCTCACCTTAACTTCAGTTACTACATTAGTTATTATTGTTATGCAACACTATCTAGAGTACCTAATATCACTAGTCTGCTCACCTTTACTTCTGTTACTACATTAGTTATTATTATTATGTTACACTATCTACAGTACCTAATATCACTAGTCTGCTCACCTTAACTTCAGTTACTACATTAGTTATCATTATTATGTTACACTATAGTACTGTACATAATATCACTAGTCTGCTCACTATAACTTCAGTTACTGCATTAGTTATTATTATTATTATTATTATTATTATTATTATTATTATTATTATTATTATTATTATTATTATTATTATGTTACACTATCTATAGTACCTAATATCAGTAGTCTAGTCACCTTAACTTAATTTACTAGATTAGTTATTATTATTATTATTATTATTATTATTATTATTATTATTATTATGTTACACTATCTATACTACCTAATATCTCTAGTCTGCTCACCATAACTTCAGTTACTACATTAGTTATTTTTATTATTAATAATATTATTATTATTATTATTATTATTATTATTAGTAGTATTTTACTATGTTTCACTATGTATAGTACCTTATATCACTATTCTCACCATAACTTCAGTTACTACATTAGTTATTATAATTATTATTATTATAATGTTACACTATCTATAGTATATAATTTCTCTAGTCTGTTCACCTTAACTTCAGTTACTACATTACTTATTATTATTATGTTACACTATCTAGAGTACCTAATATCAATAGTCTGCTCACCTTAACTTCAGTTACTACATTAGTTATTATTATGTTACACGATCTAGAGTACCTGATATCAATAGTCTGCTCAACTTAACTTCAGTTACAACATTAGTTATTAGTATTATTATTATTATTATTATTATTATTATTATTATTATATTACACTATCTATAGTACCTAATATCACTAGTCTGGTCACCTTAACTTCAGTTACTACATTAGTTATTATTATAATGTTACACTATCTATAGTACCTAATATCACTAGTCTGCTCACCATAACTTCAGTTACTACATTAGTTATTATTATTATGTTACTCTCTATATAGTACCTAATATCACTAGTCTGCTCACCATAATTTAAGTTTTTACATTATTTATTATTATTATTATTATTATTATTATTATTATTATTATTATTATTATTGTTATTATTATGTTACACTACTTACAGTACCTAGTATCACTAGTCTGCACACCATAACTTCAATTACTACATTAGGTATTATTATTATTATCATTATTATTATTGTGTTACACTATCTATAGTACCTAATATCACTAGTCTACTCACCATAACCACAATTACTACATTAGTTATTATTATTATTATCATTATTATTATGTTACACTATTTATAGTACCTAATTTCACTAGTCTGCTCACTTTAACTTCATTTACTACATTAGTTATTATTATTATTATTATTATTATTATTATTATTATTATGTTACACTATCTATAGTACCTTATATCACAAGTCTGCTCACCATAACTTCAGTTACTACATTAGTTATTATTATTGTTACACTATCTATAGTACCTAATATCACTAGTCTGCTCACCTTAACTTCATTTACTACAATAGCTATTAATATTATTATTATTATTATTATTATTATTATTATTATTATTATTATATTTCACTATGTATAGTATCTTATATCACTAGTCTGCTCACCACAACTTCAGTTACTACATTAGTTATTATTATTATGTTACACTACAGTACTGTACCTACTTTCACTAGTCTGCTCACCATAACTTCAGTTACTACAATAGTTATTATTATTATTATTATTATTAATATTATTAATATTATGTTACACTATTTATAGTACCTAATTTCACAAGTCTGCTCACCATAACTTCAGTTACATTAGTTATTATTATTTATTATTATTATTATGTTACACTATCTATAGTACCTTATATCACTAGTCTGCTCACCATAACTTCAGTTACTACATTAGTTATTATTATTATAATGGTACACTATCTAAAGTACCTAACATCACTAGTCTGCTCACCATAACTTCAATTACTACATTTATTACTAATATTATTATTATTATTATTATTATTATTATTTTACACTATGTATAGTACCTTATATCACTAGTCTGCTCACCATTATTTCAATTACTACATTAGTTATTATAATTATTATTAGTATTATTATTATTATTATTATTATTATTATTATTATGTTACACTATCATTAGTACCTATTATCACTAGTCTACTCACAATAACTGCAGTTATTACATTAGTTATTATTATTATTATTATTATTATTATTATGTTACACTATCTATAGTACCTAATATCTCTAGTCTGCTCACCATAACTTCAGTTACTACATTAGTTATTTTTATTATTATTGTTATTATTATTATTATTATTATTATTATTATTATTATTATTATGTTTCACTATGTATAGTACCTTATATCACTAGTCTTCTCACCATAACTTCAGTTACTACATTAGTTATTATTATTATTATTATTATTATTATTATTATTATTATTGTTATTATTATTATTATGTTACACTATATATAGTACCTTATATCACTAGTCTGCAACCCATTACTTTAGTTACTACATTATTTATTATAATTATTATTATTATAATGTTACACTATCTATAGTAAATAATTTCACTAGTCTGCTCACCTTAACTTCAGTTACTACATTAATTATTATTAGGTTACACGATCTAGAGTACCTGATATCAATAGTCTGCTCAACTTAACTTCAGTTACTACATTAGTTATTAGTATTATTATTATTATTAATATTATTATTATATTACACTATCTATAGTACCTAATATCACTAGTGTGGTCACCTTAACTTCTGTTACTACATTAGTTATTATTATAATGTTACACTAGCTATATTAAATTATGTCACTAGTCTGCTCACCACAACTTCAGTTTCTATATTAGTTATTATTATTATTATTATGTTACACTGTCTATAGTTCCTAATATCACAAGTCTGCTCACCATAACATCAGTTACTACATTAGTTATTATTATTATTATTATTATTATTATTATTATTATTATGTTACACTATCTATAGTACCTTATATCACTAGTCTGCTAACCATAACTTCAGTTACTACATTAGTTATTATTATTATGTTACACTGTAATACTAGACATAATATCACTAGTCTGCTCACCATAACTTTAGTTACTACATTAGTTATTATTATTACTAATATGTTACACTATTTATAGTACCTAATATCACTAGTCTACTCACTTTAACATCAGTTACTACATTATTATTATTATTATTATTATTATTATTATTATTATTATTATTATTTTGTTACACTATCTATAGTAACTTATATCACTAGTCTGCTCACCATAACTTCAGTTACTACATTAGTTATTATTATTATTTTTATTATTCACACTATCTACAGTACCTAATTTTACTAGTCTGCTCATCACAACTTCGGTTACTACATTAGTTATTATTATTCTTATGATTATAATTATGATGTTACACTATATATAGTTCCTTATATCACTAGTCTGCTCACCATAACTTCAGTTACTACATTAGAAATTATTATTTTGTTACTCTATCTATGGTACCTAATTTCAGTAGTCTGCTCACCATATCTTCAGTAACCTAATTAGTTATTATTATTATTATTATTAATATTATTATTATTATGTTACACTATCTATAGTACCTAATTTTACTAGTCTGCTCACCATAACTTCAGTTACTACATTAGTTATTATTATTATGTTACACTATCTATAGTACCTAATATCACTATTCTGCTCACCATAACTTCAGTTACTACTTTAGTTATTATTATTATTATTATTATTATTATTATTATTATAATTATTATTATTATGTTACACTATAGTACCTCATATCACTAGTCTGCTCACCACAACTTCAGTTACTACATTAGTTATTTTTATTTTGTTACACTATCTATAGTACCTAATATCACTAGTCTGCTCACCATAACTTCATTTGCTACATTAGTTTATTATTATTATTATTATGTTACACTATCTATAGTACCTAATTTCAATAGTCTGCTCACCATAACTTCAGATACTACATTAGTTATTATTATTATTATTATTATTATTATTATTATTATTATTATTATTATGTTATACTATGTATAGTACCTTATATCACTTGTCTGCTCACCATTACTTCAGTTACTGCATTAGTTATTCTTATTCTTATTCTTATTCTTATTCTTATTATTATTATTATTATTATTATTATTATCATTATTATGTTACACTATCTATATTACCTCACATCACTATTCTGCTCACCATAACCTCAGTTACTACATTAGTTATTATTATTATTATTATTATTATGTTACACTATTTGTAGTACCTAATTTCACTAGTCTGCTCACCTTAACTTCAATTACTACATTAGATATTATTATTATTATTATCAATATTATTTTTATGTTACACTATCTATAGTACCTAATATCACTAGTCTGCTCACCATAACTTCAGTTACTACATTAGTTATAATTATGTTACACTTTCTATAGTACCTAATATCACTAGTCTGCTCACTTTAACTTCAGTTACTGCATTAGTTATTATTATTATTATTATTATTATTATTATTTTTACACTATCTATAGTACCTTATATCACTAGTCTACTCACCACATCTTCAGTTACTACATTAGTTATTATTATTATTATTATTATTATTATACTGTACCTAATATCACTAGTCTGCTCACCATAACTTCAGTTACTACAATAATTATTATTATTATTATTATTATTATTATTATGTTACACTGTTCATAGTACCTAATATCACTAGTCTGCTCACCATATCTTCAGTTACTACTTTAGTTATTATTATTATTATTATTATTATTATTTTTATTATTATAATGTTACACTATCTATAGTAAATAATTTCACTAGTCTGCTCATCTTAACTTCAGTTACTACATTAGTTATTATTATTATGTTACACTATCTAGAGTACCTATTATCACTAGTCTGCTCACCTTAACTTCAGTTACTACATTAGTTATTACTATTATGTTACACTATCTATAGTACCTAATAACACTAGTCTGCTCACGTTAACTTCAGTTACTACATTAGTTATTATTATTATTATTATTATTATTATGTTACACTATCTATAATACCTTATATCTCTAGTCTGCTCACCATAACTTCAGTTACTACATTAGTTATTATTATTATTATTATTATTAGTATTATTATTATTATTATTATTATTATTATGTTACACTATCTATAGTACCTAATTTTACTAGTCTGCTCACCACCACTTCGGTTACTACATTAGTTATTATTATTATTATGATTATAATTATGATGTTACACTATCTATAGTTCCTTATATCACTAGTCTGCTCACCAAAACTTCAGTTACTACATTAGTTATTATTATGTTACACTATCTATAGTACCTAATTTCACTAGTCTGCTCACCATATCTTCAGTAACTAAATTAGTTATTATTAATAGCGACCCGACAGGCCTTCAGGCCTATGGTATAAGACACATCAATCTGGGAATTCGAGGTGGAGATCTAGATCGGGATCTTCTAAAATGGGAGACGAAGATGATCTTTCTGATGAACAGCCAATATCCAGGAGGTTTGAATGAGGCTAATAGTTTCAGTCCATATCTCTAATATTTGGTTATATACCAAAATATATATTTAAATAATCAGAAACCTTTTGGTTCATTCATATGACTCTTTAAACTAAATTAATATATTTAGTCCATGTCTCTAATATTTTTTAGTTTATTTTTCTAAATAATTTCCTTCTTACCTATTAAAGCATTTATACTATTGGGAATTGTTTGGTTAACATTTGTTTTCCTTATATATATATATTAATTCGTGTTTATAAATTATTATATTTAAATGGGATCAATTAGTGATATATTAAATATGTTTAGATGATAATACTATATCCTAGTTTATTTATGATCTATAGAATCCTCTCACTTGAGCACAAGGTGTTTGTTTGTTTGTATACTACAGTATATTTTTCTCACCTTTCATCAATTCCTATTTTATTTTATTTATTTTTTATAAATTGATGTTAATATACAAACATTATCACAGAGTACTTATCCCAATTTGTGGGATTTATTAATGAATTAATAAATTAATATTTCTTTTTTCACTTATTTACACAGGTTTTACTGTGTTCTTACATTATATATTTATTCACCTTTTGATTGTTTTGCAGTTTTGTGGTTATTCACTTCTCACAATCGATTTATGATCATCTAATTATATATGATATTGAACTACGGTAGCATATCTGTATGTCCTTCTGTATATTATTAGATACTTGCTTTTTCCCCTCCCACCCTTTTTTTATTTACAAGAGACCCATGGGTTCTGATTATAAAATATTGTGATGGAATATAAACATTTTCTTATGGATCAATAAATATTTATCCCTTAAAAAATGTTTTATTTGTTGGATGATTTATATGGATATATGATTGAGATATATGAAAAACCATATGTTAATATGATACATTGGAAGATGATCCATATATATATATATAGATATATATATATTATTTTCTATATGGACTAATAAATACTTACTTTTTTCTACATCTACTTAATGAAAATTTTTTTCCAAGATAATTGTCAGAGATGCATGATCGAGATGTGCCTAATAAGGTACACTGAATACACCGAAGGATGATCCATAAAGTTTAGAATTGAGATCAATCAAATTTATTTGACTCTGTCATGTGAAGTAAATAACAATATGACGGGAGACCTGTGTATTATTAAATACACTGCAGAATTGTGCCGATGGACGAAACCTCTGAAACGTAAACAAAAGTCCTCATTGGTTAATTATACCATGTGATATCGTCACATGATGTAAACAACAGTGTGACGGGAGGTTAGAGTATTGTTGAATATACTGCCGAACTATGCTGAGGGCTTTACCATGTGATCTATGATGTATGAGAAGTAAACAGAAGTTCTTTTTGGCTGATTATACCATGTGATATTAATCTGGAATGTGACTGGAAATCCCCACCCTGTTAAATATCTTGCCGGGTAAGACAATCGGGTTATGCCTTGACAAAGCTGTTCATGCAGTGAAACGCGCGCGTCGGCGTTTCAGCGTGTCCACTATAATATACTCTCAATTGAGATTGATACAAAATACTGCCTAATATTATACTATACGCTCCGTGCACCAGTTAGTTTAACAGATGGCTAGAATGGTGACTGGTACATCCAAATGTAATTAATGTATATCACATAAGTTGTTTATTATGGAAAATCAGCAAACGCTATTTTAATTGCTGAAAAATAAATCATCATTTTCTGATTATATATGGGATATTTACCAACCTGTTTCAACTCTTATATGAAGTTTGTGTCTCCATAATTTAAGGGGACAACTTATATTACTTTACACTTTTATGGAGGATACAACGATATCAGACATGCCTCTCTATTATAACTAGCTTTATGGTTAGCTGTATGAATCATTTAGATAACTATAAGTGAAACGCTGACATTATGTAACAGCGATATTTTTTGACAGTTACTCATTAAAAGCTACAGTGTTGCGATCTGATATTTATAATTTGGAAGCAAACTACTACATATCAGGCTGTACTAACCACCATAAATAATATCTATTATTGGATAAACTGAACTATAATTATTCAATTCTGCTGATCATCCTGATTTAAAGTGAGATGAGGAACAAATAGTGGTTTATTTATGCCATACGATTTATGACTAGTAGCTCCAAATTAACTATCATATACTGCAAATAAGCAAACATATTTTCTCATAAATCGGATGTGCTATTTAATGAATACAACTATAGTTGTTGAAAATATTGTATCCTTCAAATGAATAAGACAAGAAATTGTTGGTATTTAACTAAATAACTAATACAATCTTCATCCCATAATTACATTTATAAAAAAATATATATATCTTTAACCAATCCAACTAGTTAGATTATTTCCATCATAGATCTCCTTTATGATTGTTGTCTGTGTGGAAACAAATCATTAATAGAAGATTTATTTTCATATCGATTAAGAGATAACTGGTGCTAGGAATTTTATCTGACCAATCAAGGTCAAGATCAGAATGGAGAATTTCGGCCAATATCAGGCTTGATTACATGATAAGATATCCATTGGATCTTTATATTTGGTAACAAAGGCTTAAACCATAGAGCAGTATTTAGCATTTAAACATAGATTTAATAGTGGACTTCGCTTTTTATTAATTTTTCATTATTTATTTAATTAATTTTCTTCACTTATTGGTGTTGTTTTCTTATCTCTAAAACCTTATATTTCACTGCCTTAGTCCCGAATATGGGATATTTTTAAATTGAATACAATAAATGTTATATTTTAATATACTTACTCTTGTGCACCCATGAGACAACAACCCTTGGTTTTCTCTGTCTTTCTTCATTCTAATATATTATGGTTGGAATAGGGCAGCACCCCCATATCTAAGAATTTATTGATATACATAATTGTGGGGCCATTCATATAATATCATTAATCCATACAGAGTGCAGACATATCTCCCCTTTTTTCTTTCTGTATGACTATCTATAGTACCTAATATCACTAGTCTGCTCACCATTACTTCAGTTACTACATTAGTTATTATAATTATTATTATTATAATTATTATTATTATTATTATTATTATTATTATTATTATTATTATTATTATTATTATGTTACACTATCTATAGTACCTAATATCACTAGTCTGCTCACCGTTACTTTAGTTACTACATTAGTTATTATAATTATTATTATTATTATTATGTTACACTATCTATAGTACCTAATTTCACTAGTCTGCTCACCATAACTTCAGTTAATACATTTGTTATTATTATTATTATTATTATTATTATTATTATTATTATTATTATTATTATTATGTTACACTATCAATAGTACCTAGTATCACTAGTCTGCTAACCATAACTTCAGTTACTACTGTACATTAGTTATTATTATTACAGGTTGAGTCTTCCATATCCAAATATTCCAAAATACGGAATATTCCGAAATACAGATTTTTTTTGGCATGACTGAGATAATGAAACCTTTGATTTTTGATGGTTAATTGTACACAAACTTTGTCTAAGGCATAAATTATTAAAAATATTGTATAAAATTACCTTCAGGCTGTGTGTATAAGGTTTATATGAAACATAAATGAATTTCATTTCTGTCCACAAAGTTTGCTTGAGCCACAAAATTATTGAAAATATTGTATAAAATGACCTGCAGGCTGTGTGTATAAGATGTATATAGCACATAAATGCATTCTGTGTGTATATTGGGGTCCCATTCCAAAGATATTTCATTATGATATGCAAATATTCCAAAATACGGAATATTCCATTCTCCAAAATACCCCTGGTCCCAAGCATTTTGGATATGGGAGACTAAACCTGTATTATGTTACACTATCTGCTGGACAGGGATAATATAATGGCAAATTGCAAAGTTAAGTAATTACAATTTTATACTGATGAATAGAGCTCAGAATACTGACAAGGCATACAGTGCTATTGCATGAAAGGATGACTAACTATATAATTAGGGGTGAGCGGGTTCGGATTTCTGAAATCCGAACCCTCCCGAGCACCCCAGATCCGAGGCCGATCCGAGTCAGGCTTGACTTTTCCCGCCTGACTCGGATCTAAAATCGAGGCAAAACGTCATCATCCCGCCCTCCGGGTCTTGAGGGTTTTGGATCCTATATAAGGTACCCGCGTCGGTGCCATTTTCTCACTCGGCTGTGGACAATGAAGAGGGAGTGTAGTGTAGTGTAGTGCAGTGTTGTGTTTTGCTGCGCTGTGCTGCTGTTGTCCATAGGGGCTGTGTCCACTCCTCCAAAGTCCATAGGGGCTGGCTGGACTGTGTTGTGCAGTCAGTTGTCCATAGGGGCTGTGTCCACTCCAAAGTCCTGTGCAGTGTCCCACTCCTAAAGGGGTGCTGTAGTGTTGTCCAGGGGGTGCTCTGTCCATCAGGGGTGTTCCCCCCAAATGCAAAAAAATTTTTTTTTTCTGTGTTTGTGAATTGTGTGCACTGTAGCCGCACATGCATCAACAAAGTAGTGCCAAGCGTTCGCCTGTGTCATATGTAAAGTGCCAGCTGGATTAACCGTTAAAGGGTGCTGTTACCCTGAAAGTACACTCCAAACAAAAAAAAAATATTTTCTGTGTTTGTGAATTGTGTGCACTGTAGCCGCACGTGCATCATCAAAGTAGTGCCAAGAGTGCACCTGAATCCCATAAGTAAAGGGCCGGCTGGCTTGACCGTTAAAGGGTGCTGTAACCCCAAAAGCACACTCCAAACAAAATAAAAAATATTTTCTGTGTTTGTGAATTGTGTGCACTGAGGCTGCACGTGCATCAACAAAGGAGCAGCGGCAAGCGTGCGCCTGTGTCCCATTAGTAAAGGGCCAGCTGGCTTGTCTGTTAAAGGGTGCTGTAACCCCCAAAGTACACTCCAAACAAAATAAAAAAAATATTTTCTGTGTTTGTGAATTGTGTGCACTGTGGCTGCACGTGCATCAACAAAGGAGAAGCGCCAAGCGTGCGTCTGTGTTCCATTAGTAAAGGGCCGGCTGGCTTGTCCATTAAAGGGTGCTGTAACCCCCAAAGTACACTCCAAACAAAAAAAAAATATATTTTCTGTGTTTGTGAATTGTGTGCACTGTAACCGCACGTGCATCAACAAAGTAGCGCCAAGCGTTCGCCTGTGTTCCATTAGTAAAGGGCCAGCTGGCTTGTCCATTTAAGGGTGTTGTAACCCCCAAAGTACACTCCAAACAAAAAAAATATATATTTTCTGTGTTTGTGAATTGTGTGCACTGTAGCCGCATGTGCCAACAAAGTAGTGCCAAGCGTGCGCCTGTGTCCCATTAGTAAAGGCCGGCTGGCTTGTCCATTAAAGGGTGCTGTAACCCCCAAAGTACACTCCAAACAAAATAAAAAAATATTTTCTGTGTTTGTGAATTGTGTGCAATGTGGCTGCACGTGCATCAACAAAGGAGCAGCGCCAAGCGTGCGCCTGTGTCCCATAAGTAAAGGGCCAGCTGGCTTGTCCGTTAAAGGGTGCTGTAACCCCCAAAGTACACTCCAAACAAAATAAAAAAATATTTTCTGTGTTTGTGAATTGTGTGCACTGTGGCTGCACGTGCATCAACAAAGGAGCAGTGCCAAGCGTGCACCTGTGTCCCATTAGTAAAGGGCCGGCTGGGTGTCCGTTAAAGGGTGCTGTAACCCCCAAAGTACACTCCAAAAAAAAAGATATATATTTTCTGTGTTTGTGAATTGTGTGCACTGTAGACGCACGTGCATCAACAAAGTAGCGCCAAGCGTGCGCCTGTGTTCCATTATTAAAGGGCCGGCTGGCTTGTCTGTTTAAGGGTGCTGTAACCCCCAAAGTACACTCCATACAAAAAAAATATATATTTTCTGTGTTTGTGAATTGTGTGCACTGTAGCCGCATGTGCCAACAAAGTAGTGCCATGCATGCGCCTGTGTCATAAGAAAAGGGCCGGCTGGCTTGACCGTAAAAGGGTACTGTTACCCCCAAAGTACACTCCAAACAAAATAAAAAATATTTTCTGTGTTTGTGAATTGTGTGCACTTTGGCTGCACGTGCATCAACAAAGGAGCAGCGCCAAGCGTGCACCTGTGTCCCATTAGTAAAGGCCGGCTGGCTTGTCCATTAAAGGGTACTGTTACCCACAAAGTACACTCCAAACAAAAAATATATATATTTTCTGTGTTTGTGAATTGTGTGCACTGTAGCCACACGTGCATCAACAAAGTAGTGCCAAGCATGCGCCTGTGTCATAAGTAAAGGGCCAGCTGCCTTGACCGTTAAAGGGTGCTGTAACCCCCAAAGTGCACTCCAAACAAAATAAAAAATATTTCTGTGTTTGTGAATTGTGTGCACTGTAGCCACACGTGCATCAACAAAGTAGTGCCAAGCGTGCACCTGTGTCCCATTAGTAAAGGCCGGCTGGCTTGTCCATTAAAGGGTACTGTTACCCACAAAGTACACTCCAAACAAAAAATATATATATTTTCTGTGTTTGTGAATTGTGTGCACTGTAGCCACACGTGCATCAACAAAGTAGTGCCAAGCATGCGCCTGTGTCATAAGTAAAGGGCCAGCTGCCTTGACCGTTAAAGGGTGCTGTAACCCCCAAAGTGCACTCCAAACAAAATAAAAAATATTTCTGTGTTTGTGAATTGTGTGCACTGTAGCCGCACATGCATCAACAAAGTAGTGCCAAGCGTTCGCCTGTGTCATATGTAAAGTGCCAGCTGGATTAACCGTTAAAGGGTGCTGTTACCCTGAAAGTACACTCCAAACAAAAAAAAAATATTTTCTGTGTTTGTGAATTGTGTGCACTGTAGCCGCACGTGCATCATCAAAGTAGTGCCAAGAGTGCACCTGAATCCCATAAGTAAAGGGCCGGCTGGCTTGACCGTTAAAGGGTGCTGTAACCCCAAAAGCACACTCCAAACAAAATAAAAAATATTTTCTGTGTTTGTGAATTGTGTGCACTGAGGCTGCACGTGCATCAACAAAGGAGCAGCGGCAAGCGTGCGCCTGTGTCCCATTAGTAAAGGGCCAGCTGGCTTGTCTGTTAAAGGGTGCTGTAACCCCCAAAGTACACTCCAAACAAAATAAAAAAAATATTTTCTGTGTTTGTGAATTGTGTGCACTGTGGCTGCACGTGCATCAACAAAGGAGAAGCGCCAAGCGTGCGTCTGTGTTCCATTAGTAAAGGGCCGGCTGGCTTGTCCATTAAAGGGTGCTGTAACCCCCAAAGTACACTCCAAACAAAAAAAAAATATATTTTCTGTGTTTGTGAATTGTGTGCACTGTAACCGCACGTGCATCAACAAAGTAGCGCCAAGCGTTCGCCTGTGTTCCATTAGTAAAGGGCCAGCTGGCTTGTCCATTTAAGGGTGTTGTAACCCCCAAAGTACACTCCAAACAAAAAAAATATATATTTTCTGTGTTTGTGAATTGTGTGCACTGTAGCCGCATGTGCCAACAAAGTAGTGCCAAGCGTGCGCCTGTGTCCCATTAGTAAAGGCCGGCTGGCTTGTCCATTAAAGGGTGCTGTAACCCCCAAAGTACACTCCAAACAAAATAAAAAAATATTTTCTGTGTTTGTGAATTGTGTGCAATGTGGCTGCACGTGCATCAACAAAGGAGCAGCGCCAAGCGTGCGCCTGTGTCCCATAAGTAAAGGGCCAGCTGGCTTGTCCGTTAAAGGGTGCTGTAACCCCCAAAGTACACTCCAAACAAAATAAAAAAATATTTTCTGTGTTTGTGAATTGTGTGCACTGTGGCTGCACGTGCATCAACAAAGGAGCAGTGCCAAGCGTGCACCTGTGTCCCATTAGTAAAGGGCCGGCTGGGTGTCCGTTAAAGGGTGCTGTAACCCCCAAAGTACACTCCAAAAAAAAAGATATATATTTTCTGTGTTTGTGAATTGTGTGCACTGTAGACGCACGTGCATCAACAAAGTAGCGCCAAGCGTGCGCCTGTGTTCCATTATTAAAGGGCCGGCTGGCTTGTCTGTTTAAGGGTGCTGTAACCCCCAAAGTACACTCCATACAAAAAAAATATATATTTTCTGTGTTTGTGAATTGTGTGCACTGTAGCCGCATGTGCCAACAAAGTAGTGCCATGCATGCGCCTGTGTCATAAGAAAAGGGCCGGCTGGCTTGACCGTAAAAGGGTACTGTTACCCCCAAAGTACACTCCAAACAAAATAAAAAATATTTTCTGTGTTTGTGAATTGTGTGCACTTTGGCTGCACGTGCATCAACAAAGGAGCAGCGCCAAGCGTGCACCTGTGTCCCATTAGTAAAGGCCGGCTGGCTTGTCCATTAAAGGGTACTGTTACCCACAAAGTACACTCCAAACAAAAAATATATATATTTTCTGTGTTTGTGAATTGTGTGCACTGTAGCCACACGTGCATCAACAAAGTAGTGCCAAGCATGCGCCTGTGTCATAAGTAAAGGGCCAGCTGCCTTGACCGTTAAAGGGTGCTGTAACCCCCAAAGTGCACTCCAAACAAAATAAAAAATATTTCTGTGTTTGTGAATTGTGTGCACTGTAGCCACACGTGCATCAACAAAGTAGTGCCAAGCGTGCACCTGTGTCCCATTAGTAAAGGCCAGCTGGCTTGTCCATTAAAGGGTGCTGTAACCCCCAAAGTACACTCCAAACAAAAAAAATATATATTTTCTGTGTTTGTGAATTGTGTGCACTGTAGCCGCATGTGCATCAACAAAGTAGTGCCAAGCGTGCGCCTGTGTCATAAGTAAAGGGCCGGCTGGCTTGACCGTTAAAGGGTACTGTAACCCCCAAAGTACACTCCAAACAAAATAAAAAAATATTTTCTGTGTTATGTGAATTGTGTGCACTGTGGCTGCACGTGCATCAACAAAGGAGCAGCTCCAAGCGTGCGCCTGTGTCATAGGTAAAGGGCCGGCTGGCTTGTCCATTAAAGGGTGCTGTAACCCCCAAAGTACACTCCAAACAAAATAAAAAAATATTTTCTGAGTTTGTGAATTGTGTGCACTGTGGCTGCACGTGCATCAACAAAGGAGCAGCACCAAGCGTGCGCCTGTGTCCCATAAGTAAAGAGCCGGCTAGCTCATTTCTTAAAGGGTTGTGTAATCCACAAAGTGCACTAGTCTCCAGCAAAAATAAAAAAATATTTTCTGTGTTAGTGTGCGCCTTAGCCGCACGTATATATCAATATAACATAAATGGAGGACCAAACGTTCTCCGAAAAAAATAAAATAGGGAAAGATCAAGAACCACTTCCTCCTAGTGCTGAAGCTGCTGCCACTAGTCATGACATAGACGATAACATGCCATCAACGTCGTCTGCCAAGGCCGATGCCCAATGTTACAGTAGAGGGCACATACAATCCCAAATGACAAAGGGCCTGATTCAGAGCCGAACGCTCTGACCAGAGCGCTCGCTCTGAATCAGTGCCCTCCTCCATGAAAATGGAGCGGCCTCCTGGCCGCTCGCATAGCTGTGGGTTACCACCCACAGCATATGCAAGCGTCCATGATGATGGTCGCGATGGTCTTGACCATCGCGACCATCGTGCTTGCGATGGAGACCCTGCGGTAGGGTCTCACTGCCACAAGCCCTGGAGTGATTTTGGCTCTATCAGAGCCAAAATCACTCCCACTGACATCACTAGTGATGTCAGTGGGGCCGGCTTCAGACGGTAGGCGTTCCCATGGGAATGCCTCCATCTGGCAGGCATGCCCCCGGCACGCCCACCAAAGGGGGCGTGCTGTCAATCAACATCAACAGCATGCCCCCTTTGGTGCGAGATCCGGAGCGATGGAGAGCCCGTCGCTCGCTGGGTCTCGCGCATGCGCACGACGGAGCTCCCTCCATCGTGAGCATGCACAGTGGGGGAACATCGACCCGCTTGCGAGCGTCCTGCGCTCGCGAGCGGGTCTGAATGACCCCCAGAGTTCAGGAAAATCACCTTAAAAAAACATTTAGATCATCTGAAGAGAAACGTAAAAACTTGCCAATATGCCATTATGACACGGAGTGGCAAGGAACGGCTAAGGTCTTTCCTTATGTTCATGACTAGTGGTTCAGCTTCGCATGACGATGGAAGCCCTCCTCCCGCTAAAAATATCAAACGAGTTAAGCTGGCAAAAGCACAGTGAAGAACTGTGCGTTCTAAGAAGATATCACAAATCCCCAAGAAGAGTCCAAGTGTGGTGGCGGTTGAGATGCCTGACCTTCACAGCACTGGATGGGAAGAGGTGGCTCTTTCCACCATTTGCATACCCCCTGCAAGTGCTGAAAGGAGCACCCACAGTCCACTTGCTGATATGCAAATTGAAGATGTCATTGTTGAAGTACAACAGGATGAGGATACTGGTGTAGCTGGCGCTGAGGAGGAAGTTGGCGAGGAGGATTCTGATGGTGATGTGGTTTGTTTAATTCAGGCTCCGGGGGAGACAGTTGTTGTCCGTGGTATGAAAAAGCCCATCACAGTCATGCCTGGGCAGAAGACCAAACATTCCACCTCTTTGGTCTGGCAATATTTCTATCCAAATCCGGACAACAATTGTCTTGCCATATGTACCATATGTAAAGGTGAAATAAGTAGGGGTAGGGACGTTAACCATCTAGGAACATCCTCCCTTATACGGCACCTGCAGCGCGTTCATAAAAAGTTACTGGCAAGTTCAGAAACTTTGGCTAAGACCGTAAGCAGTCCAGGGACACCTAAATCCCGTTGTCCAGTTGTATCCAAGCGCCTGCAAACCACACCGTCAACTCCCTCCTTGTCAATTTCTTCCTTAGTCAGGATCGGAAGTAGTCCTGCAGGCCATGTCACTGGCATGACTGACTCTCCTATCCGGGATTCCTCCAGAGGATCCTGCATTGCTACGCCTACTGCTACCGCTGCTGCTGTTGCTGCTGCTGGGAGTCGTTCATCATCCCAGAGAGGAAGTAGGAACACCACTACTTTTACTAAACAATTGACCCTCCAAAAGTCCTTAGCGAGGAGGATGAAGTACGACAGCAGTCATCCTGAAGCAAAACGTATAAGGCCTTGACTGCTATGTTGGTGTTAGACGTGCATCCGGTATCCGCCATTAGTGCAGTGGGATTTAGACAATTGATGGAGGTAGTGTGTCCCCGGTTCCAAATCCCGTCTAGATTCCACTTCACTAGGCAGGCGATACCGAGACTGTACAGAAACATCAGAAAAAGTGTCCTCATTGTCCTGAAAAATGCGGTTGTACCCAATGTCCACTTAACCACGGACATGTGGACAAGTGGAACAGGGCAGACTAAGGACTATATGACTGTGACAGCCCACTGGGTAGATGTATCACCTTACGCAGCAACAACAGCAGCGTCACCAGTAGCAGCATCTCAGAAACGCCAGCTCGTTCCAAGGCAGGCTATGCTGTGCATCATCGGTTGCAGTAAGAGGCACACCGCCGACAACCTCTTAGAGAAACTGATGGAAATCATCACCCAGCGGCTTACCCCACTTAGACTCTCCTGGGGATTTGTGATATCTGACAACGCCACCAATATTGTGCGGGCATTACATCTGGGCAAATTCCAGCACGTCCCATGTTTTGCTCACACAATAAACTTGGTGGTGCAGAATTTTCTGAAAAGCGACAGGGGCGTGCAGGAGATGCTTTCAGGCAACTTTCGCCATTCAGCGACTGCGTGCCGAAGACTGGAGCGCCAGCAAACACTCTTGAACCTGCCCCGCCATCACCTGAAGCAAGAGGTTGTGACGCGGTGGAACTCAACCCTCTATATGCTTCAGAGGATGGAGGAGCAACAAAAGGCCATTCAAGCCTATACATCCACCTATGACATAGGCAAAGGAGGGGGTATGCACCTGACTCAAGCACAGTGGAGAATGATTTCCGTGTTGTGCAAGGTTCTCCAGCCCTTCGAACTTGCCACACGTGAAGTCAGTTCAGACACTGCCAGCTTGAGTCAGGTCATTCCCCTCATCAGGCTTTTGCAGAAGCAGCTGGAGAAAGTGAAGGAGGAGCTAAGACGGAGCGATTCCGCTCGGCATGTGGGACTTGTGGATGAAGCCCTTCATTCTCTTTGCCAGGATTCCAGGGTGGTCAATCTGTTGAAATCAGACCACTACATTTTGGCCACCGTGCTCGATCCTAGGTTTAAAGCCTATGTGGTGTCTCTCTTTCCGGCTGACACAAGCTGGTGAAAACACTGTCAGCTGAAGCGGAACGTGACACGTCAACAGCTCCTTCTTCATTTTCTCCCGCAACTGGGGCTGCCAGGAAAAAACTTAGGTATCCTAAGCAACCCACTGGCGGTGATGCAGGGCAGGCAGGACCAAGTTTGGACATCTGGTCCGGACTGAAGGACCCGGCAACAATTTCTGACATGTCTACTGTCACTGCATATGATACTGTCACCATTGACAGAATGGTGGAGGATTACATCGGTGACAGCATCCAAGTAGGCATGTCAGACCGTCCGTACCTGTACTGGCAGGAAAAAGAGGCAATTTGGAGGCCCCTGTACAAACTGGCTCTATTTTACCTGAGTTGCCCCCCCTCCAGTGTGTACTCCGAAAGAGTGTTTAGTGCAGCCGGGAACCTTGTCAGTGAAAGGCGTAGGAGGTTGCATCCACAAAATGTGGAGAAGATGATGTTCATAAAAATGGATTACCAACTCTTCCAGGGAGACCAGCCTCCAGAACGTACAGAGGGACCTGTGGTGGTGGATTCCAGTGGGGACGAGTTAATAGTCTGTGAGGATGAGGATGTACACAACACTGAAGAGGGTGAGGAATCGGTGGGTGAGGAGGATGAGGACGACATCTTGCCTCCATAGAGCCAGTTTGTGCAGGGACAGATTAATTACCAGCTTGTTTTGTGGGGGCCCAAACGAACCAATCATTTCAGCCACAGTCGTGTGGCAGACCCTGGCGCTGAAATGATTGGTTTGTTAAAGTGTGCATGTCCTGTTTATACAACATAAGAGTGGGTGGGAGGGCCCAAGGACAATTCCATCTTGCACCTCTTTATTTTGTTTGCATTATGTACTGTTTGGGGCCTAGTTTTTCAAACTGCCATCCTATCTGCCACTGCAGTGCCACTCCTAGATGGGCCACGTGTTTGTGCCGCCCACTTGTGTCGCTTAGCATAGCCTTTTGGACATAAAAACACTATTGTGAGGTGTGAGGTGTTCAGAATAGACTGGAAATGAGTGGAAATTAAGGTTATTGAGGTTAATAATAGCATAGGAGCAGAAAAACCAACACATTCTGTGATTTTAGCTGTTTTTATGCTTTTTTTCAAAAAAATACAGATCCAAAACACAAAACCCAGAACCCAAAACACGGAAGGGTGATTTTGGCAAAACCAATCCAGATCCAAAACATGAAGAAAGATCCAGATCCAAAACCAAAACACAAAACACGAAAAGTGGCCGGTGCACACCCCTATATATAATATATATAGCTATAAATCATATAAAATAAATTCTAATCTATGGCTGACTTCCTTGTTTCCTGTCTCCCCTCGTTACCTTGTCTTAGCTTTTAAAGTCCTTACATTTCAGCTTCCTTGCGTGAGAGGTGGGCGCAGGTGATTTTACCTGTATTTCAATGTTATTTGAAGCACAGGTGTAAATATAAGGACTCACAAACAGGAGGACCCTTGGCAGGGCCGTAGTAGGGTGTTAATCTGACCCCTGAACATGTGACATCATGACATTATAATGAGGAGGCGGGGTCAGCTGCAGGGTACCGTTCCAAGCCAAAGCAGATACAATGGTGCAGCAACTGTGCCGCCCCCGAGGCGCTACTCACCCACCCTAAGTTTCGGCTCTGACCTTGGCATTGGGCTTCGATCTTACATATATTGAACAAAAATTAACTAATACCATGAAGCTGGCACCCTATACCACCGACTGACTTTACTCAGGAATCACTAACCTCATGGCACGCTATGAGTGCTCAGGCTGCGTACAGCATCGCAGTGGATAATTTATACACGCCCCTGTAACGGCGTTCATACACCCTGGCACGCCTGCATTTTTATGACCACCCCCCCGTCACCACCCGCAAACGGTACTTCCTGTCAATCACTCTGCGATAGGTCTGCGTAGTCACTGCGCTCACAATCCCGTTAGCAGTAGCTGGTTTGAGCACCCACACTGTGATTCATACAGACGCGCAGAAGGCAACAATCGGCTGATTGCGTTTGTATTAGCAACTGCATTCTTTGCTGAATCAGCCCCAAAATTAGCAATATATATTGGCTTCTACTTCTGTATGCAAAAATTGCCAACGATTCCACGTCGCCCTGTGACTCCCAATAATTTACCCTATGTCAGCGCTCGTTTGTTCAGGATTCACAAATATGTCTGAAACGAAGGTTTTTTTCCATTGTTTTCCCCCCTAATACAGATGATGCAGACGGAACATTTTGTCTAAATTAATGGAATGAAAACAATGGCCTGTGAGACAGGCTTTTAAATATCACCATTAGTACACAATTTATTCTCCCAGCCAGACAAGGAAAATATAATTGCATGATTACATTTATAATTAAAAACATTATCTTAAATTAAAGGATTTTTCCTAAATTGAGACGGGAATTTATTCCCCAAAGCTTTTGTTAGTTTAAACTATATTACGAGCTGGTTATTAAATTGCACTATATAAGGGGCGGCTTTCTTCCCCCTACACCAAATGAAAGTGGAATTGATTTTAAACTTAAACAGGAAATACAATGACATTGTTTAAAATTCATATATAAAAAGAGGACTCACTCAGTGATCGCAATGCGCTCTGCTTACTGGCGAGTCAGGCAACGGGCGCTGCAATATGGCCGGATACGGGTCACAATTACTCTGTAGTAAAGGAGCCGCGCACATTTTGCTCCAGAGTGTATAGTATTTATGTTATTTTCCAAAAACCAATGTTCAATTCAATTCACGCGGCAGCCTCAGGATTGCACATCAGAAACAGCTAAAGTGACCAATATTATTCCCTGTTATCTCCTCCTGCGCTGGTCTGGACCTCGCCATTACAGGACCGGAATGATCCTCTGTAATACAATATTATAAAGGGGCATAACAAGGGGTGACATACCATGGCATATAAAGGAGCATAAGGGGGCACTGCCTCTGGTATATAAAGGGGCATGATAAGGGGTGACATACCATGGCATATAATGGAGCATAAGGGGCACTGCCTCTGGTATATAAAGGGGCATGATAAGGGGTGGCATACCATGTCATATAAAGGAGCATAAGGGGCACTGCCTCTGGTATATAAAGGGGCATGATAAGAGGTGACATACCATGGCATATAAAGGAGCATATGGGGGCACTGCCTCTGGTATGTAATGGGGTATGATAAGGGGTGACATACCATGGCATATAAAGGAGCATAAGGGGGCACTGCCTCTGGAATATAAAGGGGCATGATAAGGGGTGACATACCATGGCATATAAAGGAGAATAAGGGGCACTGCCTCTGGTATATAAAGGGGCATGATAAAGGGTTACATACCATGGCATATAAAGGAGCATAAAGGGGCACTGACTCTGGTATATAAAGTGGCATGATAAGGTGTGACATATCAAGGCATATAAAGGAGCATAAGGGGGCACTGCCTCTGGTATATAACGGGGCATGATAAGGGGTGACATACCATGGCATATAAAGGAGCATAAGGGGGCACTGCCTCTGGTATATAAAGTGGCATGATAAGGGGTGACATACCATGGCATATAAAGGAGCAGAAGGGGCACTGCCTCTGGTATATAAAGGGGCATGATAAGGGGTGACATACCATGGCATATAAAGGAGCATAAGGGGCACTGCCTCTGGTATATAAAGGGGCATGATAAGGGGTGACATACCATGGCATATAAAGGAGCATAAGGGGGCACTGCCTCTGGTATATAAAGGGAAATGATAAGGGGTGACATATGGCATATAAAAGGAGCATAAGCGGGCACTGCCTCTGGTATATAAAGGGGCATGATAAGGGGTGACATAACATGGCATATAAAGGAGCATATGGGGGTACTGCCTCTGGTATATAAAGGGGCATGATAAGGGGTGACATACCATGTCATACAAAGGAGCATTAGGGGCACTGCCTCTAGTATATAACGGGGCATGATAAGGGGTGACATATCATGGAATATAAAGGAGCATAAGGGGCACTGCCTCTGGTATATAAAGGGGCATGATAAGGGGTGACATATGGCATATAAAGGAGCATAAGGGGCACTGCCTCTGGTATATAAAGGGGCATGATAAGGGGTCACATACCATGGCATATAAAGGAGCATAAGGGGGCACTGCCTCTGGTATATAAAGGGGCATGATAAGGGGTGACATATCATGGCATATAAAGGAGCATAAGGGGGCACTGCCTCTGGTATATAAAGGGGCATGATAAGGGGTCACATACCATGGCATATAAAGGAGCATAAGCGGGCACTGCCTCTGGTATATAAAGGGGCATGATAAGGGGTGACATATGGCATATAAAGGAGCATAAGGGGGCACTGCCTCTGGTATATAAAGGGGCATGATAAGGGGTGACATATGGCATATAAAGGAGCATAAGCGGGCACTGCCTCTGGTATATAAAGGGGCATGATAAGGGGTGACATACCATGGCATATAAAGGAGAATAAGGGGGCACTGCCTCTGGTATATAACGGGGCATGATAAGGGGAGACATATGGCATATAAAGGAGCATAAGGGGGCACTGCCACTGGGATATAAAGGGGCATGATAAGGGGTGATATATGGCATATAAAGGAGCATAAGGGGGCACTGCCTCTGGTATATAAAGGGGCATGATAAGGGGTGACATACCATGGCATATAAAGGAGCATAAGGGGCACTGTCTCTGGTATATAAAGGGGCATGATAAGGGGTGACATACCATGGCATATAAAGGAACATAAGTGGGCACTGCCTCTGTTATATAACGGTACATGGTAAGGGGTGACATACCATGGCATATAAAGGAGCATAAGGGGCACTGCCTCTGGTATATAAAGGGGCATGATAAGGGGTGGCATACCATGTCATATAAAGGAGCATAAGGGGCACTGCCTCTGGTATATAAAGGGGCATAAAAGAGGTGACATACCATGGCAAATAAAGGAGCATATGGGGGCACTGCCTCTGGTATATAACGGGGTATGATAAGGGGTGACATACTATGGCATATAAAGGAGCATAAGGGGGCACTGCCTCTGGTATATAAAGGGGCATGATAAGGGGTGACATACCATGGCATATAAAGGAGCATAAAGGGGCACTGCCTCTGGTATATAAAGAGGCATGATAAGGGGTGACATACCATGACATATAAAGGAGCATATGGGGGCACTGCCTCTGGTATATAATGGGGTATGATAAGGGGTGACATACCATGGCATATAAAGGAACATAAGGGGGCACTGCCTCTGGTATATAGAGGGGCATGATAAGGGGTGACATACCATGGCATATAAAGGAACATAAGGGGGCACTGCCTCTGGTATATAGAGGGGCATGATAAGGGGTGACATACCATGGCATATAAAGGAGCATAAGGGGTACTGCCTCTGGTATATAACGGGACATGATAAGGGGTGACATACCATGGCATATAATGAGCATAAGGGGGCACTGCCTATGGTATATAAAGGGGCATGATAAGGGGTGACATATGGCACATAAAGGAGCATAAGGGGGCACTGCCTCTGGTATATAAAGAGGCATGACAAGGAGTGACATACCATGGCATATAAAGGAGAATAAGGGGCACTGCCTCTGGTATATAAAGGGGCATGATAAAGGGATACATACCATGGCATATAAAGGAGCATAAAGGGGCACTGCCTCTGGTATATAAAGAGGCATGATAAGGGGTGACATACCATGACATATAAAGGAGCATATGGGGGCACTGCCTCTGGTATATAACGGGGTATGATAAGGGGTGACATACCATGGCATATAAAGGAACATAAGGGGGCACTGCCTCTGGTATATAGAGGGGCATGATAAGGGGTGACATACCATGGCATATAAAGGAACATAAGGGGGCACTGCCTCTGGTATATAGAGCGGCATGATAAGGGGTGACATACCATGGCATATAAAGGAGCATAAGGGGGCACTGGCTCTGGTATATAACGGGACATGATAATGGGTGGCATACCATGGCATATAATGAGCATAAGGGGGCACTGCCTATGGTATATAAAGGGGCATGATAAGGGGTGACATATGGCACATAAAGGAGCATAAGGGGGCACTGCCTCTGGTATATAAAGGGGCATGATAAGGAGTGACATACCATGGCATATAAAGGAGCATAAGGGGGCACTGCCTCTGGTATATAAAGGGGCATGATAAGGGGTGACATATGGCATATAAAGGAGCATAAGGGGGCACTGCCTCTGGTATATAAAGGGGCATGATAAGGGGTGACATACCATGTCATATAAAGGAGCATAAGTGGCACTGCCTCTGGTATATAAAGGGGCATGATAAGGGGTGACATACCATGGCATATAAAGGAGCATAAGGGGGCACTGCCTCTGGTATATAAAGAGGCATGATAAGGGGTTGACATACCATGACATATAAAGGAGCATATGGGGGCACTGCCTCTGGTATATAATGGGGTATGATAAGGGGTGACATACCATGGCATATAAAGGAACATAAGGGGGCACTGCCTCTGGTATATAGAGGGGCATGATAAGGGGTGACATACCATGGCATATAAAGGAACATAAGGGGGCACTGCCTCTGGTATATAGAGGGGCATGATAAGGGGTGACATACCATGGCATATAAAGGAGCATAAGGGGGCACTGCCTCTGGTATATAACGGGACATGATAATGGGTGACATACCATGGCATATAATGAGCATAATGGGGCACTGCCTCTGGTATATACCAGGGCATGATAAGGGGTGACATACCATGGCATATAATGAGCATGGTATATAAAGGGGCATGATAAGGGGTGACATATGGCACATAAAGGAGCATAAGGGGGCACTGCCTCTGGTATATAAAGGGGCATGACAAGGAGTGACATACCATGGCATACAAAGGAGAATAAGAGGTACTGCCTCTGGTATATAAAGGGGCATGATAAAGGGTTACATACCATGGCATATAAAGGAGCATAAAGGGGCACAGCCTCTGGTATATAAAGAGGCATGATAAGGGGTGACATACCATGACATATAAAGGAGCATATGGGGGCACTGCCTCTGGTAGATAACAAGGTATGATAAGGGGTGACATACCATGGCATATAAAGGAACATAATGGGGCACTGCCTCTGGTATATAGAGGGGCATGATAAGGGGTGACATACCATGGCATATAAAGGAACATAAGGGGGCACTGCCTCTGGTATATAGAGGGGCATGATAAGGGGTGACATACCATGGCATATAAAGGAGCATAAGGGGGCACTGCCTCTGGTATATAAAGGGACATGATAATGGGTGACATACCATGGCATATAATGAGCATAAGGGGGCACTGCCTTTGGTATATAAAGGGGCATGATAAGGGCTGACATATGGCACATAAAGGAGCATAAGGGGGCACTGCCTCTGGTATATAAAGGGGCATGATAAGGAGTGACATTCCATGGCATATAAAGGAGCATAAGGGGGCACTGCCTCTGGTATATAAAGGGGCATGATAAGGGGTGACATATGGCATATAAAGGAGCATAAAGGGGCACTGCCTCTGGTATATAAAGGGGCATGATAAGGGGTGACATACCATGACATATAAAGGAGCATAAGTGGCACTGCCTCTGGTATATAAAGGGGCATGATAAGGGGTGACATACCATGGCAGATAAAGTAGCATAAGTGGCAATGCCTCTGGTATATAAAGGGGCATGATAAGGGGTGACATACCATGGCATATAAAGGAGCATAAGGGGCACTGACTCTGGTATAGAAAGGGGCATGATAAGGGGTGACATATCATGGCATAAAAAGGAGCATAAGGGGGCACTGCCTCTATTATATAAAGGGGCATAATAAGGGGTGACATACCATGGCATATAAAGGAGCATAAGGGGGCACTGCCTCTGGTATATAAAGGGGCATGATAAGGGGTGACATATCATGGCATATAAAGGATCATAAGGGGGCTTTGCCTCTGGTATATAAAGGGGCATGATAAGGGGTGACATATCATGGCATATAAAGGAGCATAAGGGGGCACTGCCTCTGGTATATAAAGGGGCATGATAAAGGGTGAAATATGGCATATAAAGGAGCATATGGGGGCACTGCCTCTGGTATATAAACAGGCATGATAAGGGGTGACATACCATGGCATATAATGGAGCATAAGCGGGCACTGATTCTGGTATATAACGGGCATGATAAGGGGTGACATACCATGGCATATAAAGGAGCATCAGGGGACACTGCCACTGGTATATAAAGGGGCATGATAAGGGGTGACATATCATGGCATATAACGGAACATAAGGGGCACTGCCTCTGGTATATAAAGGGGCATGATAAGGGGTGACATACCATGGCATATAAAGGAGCATAAGGGGGCACTGCCTCTGGTATATAAAGGGGCATGATAAGGGGTGACATATGGCATATAAAGGAGCATAAGGGGGCACTGCCTCTGGTATATAAAGGGGCATGATAAGGGGCGACATACCATGGCATATAATGAGCATAAGGAGGCACTGCCTCTGTTATATAAAGGGGCATTAAAAGGGGTGAAATATGGCATATAAAGGAGCATAAGGGGGCACTGTCTCTGGTATATAAAGGGGCATGATAAGGGGTGACATATCATGGCATATAAAGGAGCATAAGGGGGCACTGCCTCTGGTATATAAAGGGGCATGATAAGGGGTCACACATCATGGCATATAAAGGAGCATAAGGGGGCACTGCCTCTAGTATATAAAGTGGCATGATAAGGGGTCACATACCATGGCATATAAAGGCGCAAAAGCGGGCACTGCCTTTGGTATATAAAGGGGCATGATAAGGGGTGACATATCATGGCATATAAAGGAGCATAAGGGGCATTGCCTCTGGTATATAAAGGCGCATGATAAGGGGTGACATATGGCATATAAAGGAGCATAAGGGGGCACTGCCTCTGGTATATAAAGGGGAATGATAAGGGGTGACATATCATGGCATATAAAGGAGCATAAGGGGGCACTGCCTCTGGTATATAAAGGGGCATGATAAGGGGTCACACATCATGGCATATAAAGGAGTATAAGGGGGCACTGCCTCTAGTATATAAAGGCGCATGATAAGGGGTGACATATGGCATATAAAGGAGCATAAGGGGGCACTGCCTCTGGTATATAAAGGGGCATGATAAGGGGTGACATACCATGGCATATAAAGAAGTATAAGGGGCACTGCCTCTGGTATATATAGGGGCATGATAAGGGGTCACATACCATGGCATATAAAGGAGCATAAGCGGGCACTGCCTCTGGTATATAAAGGGGCATTATAAGGGGTGACATATGGCATATAAAGGAGCATAAGGGGCACTGCCTCTGGTATATAAAGGGGCATGATAAGGGGTCACATACGATGGCATATAAAGGAGCATAAGCGGGCACTGCCTCTAGTATATAAAGGGGCATGATAAGGGGTGACATATCATGGCATATAAAGGAACATAAGGGGCACTGCCTCTGGTATATAAAGGGGCATGATAAGGGGTGACATATGGCATATAAAGGAGCATAAGGGGGCACTGCCTCTGGTATATAAAGGGGCATGATAAGGGGTGACATACCATGGCATATAAAGAAGCATAAGCGGGCACTGCCTCTGGTATATAAAGGGGCATGATAAGGGGTGACATATGGCATATAAAGGAGCATAAGGGGGCACTGCCTCTGGTATATAAAGGGACATGATAAGGGGTGACATATCAGGGCACATAAAGGAGCATAAGGGGGCACTGCCTCTGTTATATAAAGGGGCATGATAAGAGGTCACATATCATGGCATATAAAGGAGCATAAGGGGGCACTGCCTTTGGTATATAAAGGGGCATGATAAGGGGTGACATATGGCACATAAAGGAGCATAAGGGGGCACTGCCTCTAGTATATAAAAGGGCATGATAAGGGGTCACATACCATGGCATATAAAGGAGCATAAGCTGGCACTGCCTCTGGTATATAAAGGGGCATGATAAGGGGTGACATATCATGGCATATAAAGGAGCATAAGGGGGCACTGCCTCTAGTATATAAAGGGGCATGATAAGGGGTCACATACCATGGCATATATAGGAGCATAAGCGGGCACTGCCTCTGGTAAATAAAGGGGCATGATAAGGGGTGACATATGGCATATAAAGCAGCATAAGGGGGCACTGCCTCTGGTATATAAAGGGGCATGATAAGGGGTCACATACCATGGCATATAAAGGAGCATAAGGGGGCACTTCCTCTAGTATATAAAGGGGCATGATAAGGGTGACATACCATGGCATATAAAGGAGCATAAGGGGGCACTGCCTCTGGTATATAAAGTGGCATGATAAGGGGTGACATACCATGGCATATAAAGGAGAATAAGGTGCACTGCCTCTGGTATATAACGGGGCATGCTAAAGGGTTACATACCATGGCATATAAAGGAACATAAAGGGGCACTGCCTCTGGTATATAAAGAGACATGATAAGGGGTGACATACCATGACATATAAAGGAGCATATGGGGGCACTGCCTCTGGTATATAATGGGGTATGATAAGGGGTGACATACCATGGCATATAAAGGAACATAAGGGGGCACTGCCTCTGGTATATAAAGGGGCATGATAAGGGGTGACATATCATGGCATATAATGGAGCATAAGGGGCACTGCCTCTGGTATATAAAGGGGCATGATAAGGTGTGGCATACCATGTCATATAAAGGAGCATAAGGGGCACTGCCTCTGGTATATAAAGGGGCATGATAAGAGGTGACATACCATGGCATATAAAGGAGCATATGGGGGCACTGCCTCTGGTATATAATGGGGTATGATAAGGGGTGACATACCATGGCATATAAAGGAGCATAAGGGGGCACTGCCTCTGGTATATAAAGGGGCATGATAAGGGGTGACATACCATGGCATATAAAGGAGAATAAGGGGCACTGCCTCTGGTATATAAAGGGGCATGATAAAGGGTTACATACCATGGCATATAAAGGAGCATAAAGGGGCACTGCCTCTGGTATATAAAGTGGAATGATAAGGGGTGACATATCAAGGCATATAAAGGAGCATAAGGGGGCACTGCCTCTGGTATATAACGGGGCATGATAAGGGGTGACATACCATGGCATATAAAGGAGCAGAAGGGGGCACTGCCTATGGTATATAAAGTGGCATGATAAGGGGTGACATACCATGGCATATAAAGGAGCATAAGGGGGCACTGCCTCTGGTATATAAAGTGGCATGATAAGGGGAGACATACCATGGCATATAAAGGAGCAGAAGGGGCACTGCCTCTGGTATATAAATGGGCATGATAAAGGGTGACATACCATGGCATATAATGGAGCATAAGGGGCACTGCCTCTGGTATATAAAGGGGCATGATAAGGGGTGACATACCATGGCATATAAAGGAGCATAAGGGGGCACTGCCTCTAGTATATAAAGGGGCATGATAAGGGGTCACATACCATGGCATATATAGGAGCATAAGCGGGCACTGCCTCTGGTAAATAAAGGGGCATGATAAGGGGTGACATATGGCATATAAAGCAGCATAAGGGGGCACTGCCTCTGGTATATAAAGGGGCATGATAAGGGGTCACATACCATGGCATATAAAGGAGCATAAGGGGGCACTTCCTCTAGTATATAAAGGGGCATGATAAGGGTGACATACCATGGCATATAAAGGAACATAAAGGGGCACTGCGTCTGGTATATAAAGAGACATGATAAGGGGTGACATACCATGACATATAAAGGAGCATATGGGGGCACTGCCTCTGGTATATAATGGGGTATGATAAGGGGTGACATACCATGGCATATAAAGGAACATAAGGGGGCACTGCCTCTGGTATATAAAGGGGCATTATAAGGGGTGACATATCATGGCATATAATGGAGCATAAGGGGCACTGCCTCTGGTATATAAAGGGGCATGATAAGGGGTGGCATACCATGTCATATAAAGGAGCATAAGGGGCACTGCCTCTGGTATATAAAGGGGCATGATAAGAGGTGACATACCATGGCATATAAAGGAGCATATGGGGGCACTGCCTCTGGTATATAATGGGGTATGATAAGGGGTGACATACCATGGCATATAAAGGAGCATAAGGGGGCACTGCCTCTGGTATATAAAGGGGCATGATAAGGGGTGACATACCATGGCATATAAAGGAGAATAAGGGGCACTGCCTCTGGTATATAAAGGGGCATGATAAAGGGTTACATACCATGGCATATAAAGGAGCATAAAGGGGCACTGCCTCTGGTATATAAAGTGGAATGATAAGGGGTGACATATCAAGGCATATAAAGGAGCATAAGGGGGCACTGCCTCTGGTATATAACGGGGCATGATAAGGGGTGACATACCATGGCATATAAAGGAGCATAAGGGGGCACTGCCTATGGTATATAAAGTGGCATGATAAGGGGTTACATACCATGGCATATAAAGGAGCATAATGGGGCACTGCCTCTGGTATATAAAGTGGCATGATAAGGGGTGACATACCATGGCATATAAAGGAGCAGAAGGGGCACTGCCTCTGGTATATAAATGGGCATGAAAAAGGGTGACATACCATGGCATATAATGGAGCATAAGGGGCACTGCCTCTGGTATATAAAGGGGCATGATAAGGGGTGACATACCATGGCATATAAAGGAGCATAAGGGGGCACTGCCTCTGGTATATAAAGGGGCATGAAAAGGGGTGACATACCATGGTATATAACGGAGCATAAGGGGGCACTGCCTCTGGTATATAAAGGGAAATGATAAGGGGTGACATATGGCATATAAAAGGAGCATAAGCGGGCACTGCCTCTGGTATATAAAGGGGCATGATAAGGGGTGACATACCATGGCATATAAAGGAGCATATGGGGGTACTGCCTCTGGTATATAAAGGGGCATGATAAGGGGTGACATACCATGGCATACAAAGGAGCATAAGGGGCACTGCCTCTGGTATATAACGGGGCATGATAAGGGGTGACATATCATGGAATATAAAGGAGCATAAGGGGCACTGCCTCTGGTATATAAAGGGGCATGATAAGGGGTGACATATGGCATATAAAGGAGCATAAGGGGCACTGCCTCTGGTATATAAAGGGGCATGATAAGGGGTCACATACCATGGCATATAAAGGAGCATAAGGGTGCACTGCCTCTGGTATATAAAGGGGCATGATAAGGGGTGACATATCATGGCATATAAAGGAGCATAAGGGGGCACTGCCTCTGGTATATAAAGGGGCATGATAGGGGGTCACATACTATGGCATATAAAGGAGCATAAGCGGGCACTGCCTCTGGTATATAAAGGGGCATGATAAGGGGTGACATATGGCATATAAAGGAGCATAAGGGGGCACTGCCTCTGGTATATAAAGGGGCATGATAAGGGGTGACATATGGCATATAAAGGAGCATAAGCGGGCACTGCCTCTGGTATATAAAGGGGCATGATAAGGGGTGACATACCATGGCATATAAAGCAGCATAAGGGGGCACTGCCTCTGGTATATAACGGGGCATTATAAGGGGAGACATATGGCATATAAAGGAGCATAAGGGGGCACTGCCACTGGGATATAAAGGGGCATGATAAGGGGTGATATATGGCATATAAAGGAGCATAAGGGGGCACTGCCTCTGGTATATAAAGGGGCATGATAAGGGGTGACATACCATGGCATATAAAGGAGCATAAGGGGCACTGTCTCTGGTATATAAAGGGGCAAGATAAGGGGTGACATACCATGGCATATAAAGGAACATAAGGGGGCACTGCCTCTGTTATATAACGGTGCATGGTAAGGGGTGACATACCATGGCATATAAAGGAGCATAAGGGGCACTGCCTCTGGTATATAAAGGGGCATGATAAGGGGTGGCATACCATGTCATATAAAGGAGCATAAGGGGCACTGGCTCTGGTATATAAAGGGGCATGATAAGAGGTGACATACCATGGCAAATAAAGGAGCATATGGGGGCACTGCCTCTGGTATATAACGGGGTATGATAAGGAGTGACATACCATGGCATATAAAGGAGCATAAGGGGGCACTGCCTCTGGTATATAAAGGGGCATGATAAGGGGTGACATACCATGGCATATAAAGGAGAATAAGGGGCACTGCCTCTGGTATATAAAGGGGCATGATAAAGGGTTACATACCATGGCATATAAAGGAGCATAAAGGGGCACTGCCTCTGGTATATAAAGAGGCATGATAAGGGGTGACATACCATGACATATAAAGGAGCATATGGGGGCACTGCCTCTGGTATATACCGGGGTATGATAAGGGGTGACATACCATGGCATATAAAGGAACATAAGGGGGCACTGTCTCTGGTATATAGAGGGGCATGATAAGGGGTGACATACCATAGCATATAAAGGAACATAAGGGGGCACTGCCTCTGGTATATAGAGGGGCATGATAAGGGGTGACATACCATGGCATATAAAGGAGCATAAGGGGGCACTGCCTCTGGTATATAACGGGACATGATAATGGGTGACATACCATGGCATATAATGAGCATAAGGGGGCACTGCCTCGGGTATATACCAGGGCATGATAACGGGTGACATACCATGGCATATAATGAGCATAAAGGGGCACTGCCTATGGTATATAAAGGGGCATGATAAGGGGTGACATATGGCACATAAAGGAGCATAAGGGGGCACTGCCTCTGGTATATAAAGGGGCATGACAAGGAGTGACATACCATGGCATATAAAGGAGAATAAGGGGCACTGCCTCTGGTATATAAAGGGGCATGATAAAGGGTTACATACCATGGCATATAAAGGAGCATAAAGGGGCACTGCCTCTTTTATATAAAGAGGCATGATAAGGGGTGACATACCATGACATATAAAGGAGCATATGGGGGCACTGCCTCTGGTATATAACAGGGTATGATAAGGGGTGACATACCATGGCATATAAAGGAACATAAGGGGGCACTGCCTCTGGTATATAGAGGGGCATGATAAGGGGTGACATACCATGACATATAAAGGAACATAAGGGGGCACTGCCTCTGGTATATAGAGGGGAATGATAAGGGGTGACATACCATGGCATATAAAGGAGCATAAGTGGCACTGCCTCTGGTATATAACGGGACATGATAATGGGTGACATACCATGGCATATAATGAGCATAAGGGGCCACTGCCTATGGTATATAAAGGGGCATGATAAGGGGTGACATATGGCACATAAAGGAGCATAAGGGGGCACTGCCTCTGGTATATAAAGGGGCATGATAAGGAGTGACATACCATGGCATATAAAGGAGCATAAGGGGGCACTGCCTCTGGTATATAAAGGGGCATGATAAGGGGTGACATATGGCATATAAAGGAGCATAAGGGGGCACTGCCTCTGGTATATAAAGGGGCATGATAAGGGGTGACATACCATGGCATATAAAGGAGCATAAGTGGCACAGCCTCTGGTATATAAAGGGGCATGATAAGGGGTGACATACCATGGCATATAAAGGAGCATAAGGGGGCACTGCCTCTGGTATATAAAGAGGCATGATAAGAGGTGACATACCATGGCATATAAAGGAGCATAAGGGGCACTGCCTCTGGTATAGAAAGGGGCATGATAAGGGGTGACATACCATGGCATATAATGAGCACAAGGGGCACTGCCTCTGGTATATAAAGAGGCATGATAAGGGGTGACATATCATGGCATATAAAGGAGCTTAAGGGGGCACTGCCTCTGGTATATAAAGGGGCATGATAAGGGGTGACATACCATGGCAGATAAAGGAGCATAAGTGGCAATGCCTCTGGTATATAAAGGGGCATGATAAGGGGTGACATACCATGGCATATAAAGGAGCATAAGGGGCACTGACTCTGGTATAGAAAGGGGCATGATAAGGGGTGACATATCATGGCATATAAAGGAGCATAAGGGGGCACTGCCTCTATTATATAAATGGGCATGATAAGGGGTGACATACCATGGCATATAAAGGATCATAAGGGGGCATTGCCTCTGGTATATAAAGGGGCATGATAAGGGGTGACATATCATGGCATATAAAGGAGCATAAGGGGGCACTGCCTCTGGTATATAAAGGGGCATGATAAAGAGTGACATATGGCATATAAAGGAGCATAAGGGGGCACTGCCTCTGGTATATAAACAGGCATGATAAGGGGTGACATACCATGGCATATAAAGGAGCATAAGCGGGCACTGCTTCTGGTATATAACGGGGCATGATAAGGGGTGACATACCATGGCATATAAAGGAGCATCAAGGGGCACTGCCTCTGGTATATAAAGGGGCATGATAAGGGGTGACATATCATGGCATATAACGGAACATAAGGGGCACTGCCTCTGGTATATAAAGGGGCATGATAAGGGGTGACATACCATGGCATATAAAGGAGCATATGGGGGCACTGCCTCTGGTATATAAAGGGGCATGATAAGGGGTGACATATGGCATATAAAGGAGCATAAGGGGGCACTGCCTCTGGTATATAAAGAGGCATGATAAGGGGTGACATACCATGGCATATAATGAGCATAAGGGGTGCACTGCCTCTGTTATATTAAGGGTCATTAAAAGGGGTGACATATGGCATATAAAGGAGCATAAGGGGGCACTGCCTCTGGTATATAAAGGGGTATGATAAGGGGTGACATATCATGGCATATAAAGGAGCATAAGGGGGCACTGCCTCTGGTATATAAAGGGGCATGATAAGGGGTGACATACCATGGCATATAAAGGAGAATAAGGTGCACTGCCTCTGATATATAACGGGGCATGCTAAAGGGTTACATACCATGGCATATAAAGGAACATAAACGGGCACTGCCTCTGGTATATAAAGAGACATGATAAGGGGTGACATACCATGACATATAAAGGAGCATATGGGGGCACTGCCTCTGGTATATAACGGGGTATGATAAGGGGTGACATACCATGGCATATAAAGGAACATAAGGGGGCACTGCCTCTGGTTTATAGAGGGGCATGATAAGGGGTGACATACCATGGCATATAAAGGAACATAAGGGGGCATTGCCTCTGGTATATAAAGGGGCATGATAAGGGGTGACATATCATGGCATATAAAGGAGCATAAGGGGGCACTGCCTCTGGTATATAAAGGGGCATGATAAAGGGTGACATATGGCATATAAAGGAGCATAAGGGGGCACTGCCTCTGGTATATAAACAGGCATGATAAGGGGTGACATACCATGGCATATAAAGGATCACAAGGGGGCATTGCCTCTGGTATATAAAGGGGCATGATAAGGGGTGACATATCATGGCATATAAAGGAGCTTAAGGGGGCACTGCCTCTGGTATATAGAGGGGCATGATAAGGGGTGACATACCATGGCATATAAAGGAGCATAAGGGGGCACTGCCTCTGGTATATAACGGGACATGATAATGGGTGACATACCATGGCATATAATGAGCATAAGGGGGCACTGCCTCGGGTATATACCAGGGCATGATAAGGGGAGACATACCATGGCATATAATGAGCATAAAGGGGCACTGCCTATGGTATATAAAGGGGCATGATAAGGGGTGACATATGGCACATAAAGGAGCATAAGGGGGCACTGCCTCTGGTATATAAAGGGGCATGACAAGGAGTGACATACCATGGCATATAAAGGAGAATAAGGGGCACTGCCTCTGGTATATAAAGGGGCATGATCAAGGGTTACATACCATGGCATATAAAGGAGCATAAAGGGGCACTGCCTCTGGTATATAAAGAGGCATGATAAGGGGTGACATACCATGACATATAAAGGAGCATATGGGGGCACTGCCTCTGGTATATAATGGGGTATGATAAGGGGTGACATACCATGGCATATAAAGGAACATAAAGGGGCACTGCCTCTGGTATATAGAGGGGCATGATAAGGGGTGACATACCATGACATATAAAGGAACATAAGGGGGCACTGCCTCTGTTATATAGAGGGGAATGATAAGGGGTGACATACCATGGCATATAAAGGAGCATAAGTGGCACTGCCTCTGGTATATAACGGGCCATGATAATGGGTGACATACCATGGCATATAATGAGCATAAGGGGGCACTGCCTATGGTATATAAAGGGGCATGATAAGGGGTGACATATGGCACATAAAGGAGCATAAGGGGGCACTGCCTCTGGTATATAAAGGGGCATGATAAGGAGTGACATACCATGGCATATAAAGGAGCATAAGGGGGCACTGCCTCTGGTATATAAAGGGGCATGATAAGGGGTGACATATGGCATATAAAGGAGCATAAGGGGGCACTGCCTCTGGTATATAAAGGGGCATGATAAGGGGTGACATACCATGGCATATAAAGGAGCATAAGTGGCACAGCCTCTGGTATATAAAGGGGCATGATAAGGGGTGACATACCATGGCATATAAAGGAGCATAAGGGGGCACTGCCTCTGGTATATAAAGAGGCATGATAAGAGGTGACATACCATGGCATATAAAGGAGCATAAGGGGCACTGCCTCTGGTATAGAAAGGGGCATGATAAGGGGTGACATACCATGGCATATAATGAGCATAAGGGGCACTGCCTCTGGTATATAAAGAGGCATGATAAGGGGTGACATATCATGGCATATAAAGGAGCTTAAGGGGGCACTGCCTCTGGTATATAAAGGGGCATGATAAGGGGTGACATACCATGGCAGATAAAGGAGCATAAGTGGCAATGCCTCTGGTATATAAAGGGGCATGATAAGGGGTGACATACCATGGCATATAAAGGAGCATAAGGGGCACTGACTCTGGTATAGAAAGGGGCATGATAAGGGGTGACATATCATGGCATGTAAAGGAGCATAAGGGGGCACTGCCTCTATTATATAAAGGGGCATGATAAGGGGTGACATACCATGGCATATAAAGGATCATAAGGGGGCATTGCCTCTGGTATATAAAGGGGCATGATAAGGGGTGACATATCATGGCATATAAAGGAGCATAAGGGGGCACTGCCTCTGGTATATAAAGGGGCATGATAAAGGGTGACATATGGCATATAAAGGAGCATAAGGGGGCACTGCCTCTGGTATATAAACAGGCATGATAAGGGGTGACATACCATGGCATATAAAGGAGCATAAGCGGTCACTGCTTCTGGTATATAACGGGGCATGATAAGGGGTGACATACCATGGCATATAAAGGAGCATCAAGGGGCACTGCCTCTGGTATATAAAGGGGCATGATAAGGGGTGACATATCATGGCATATAACGGAACATAAGGGGCACTGCCTCTAGTATATAAAGGGGCATGATAAGGGGTGACATACCATGGCATATAAAGGAGCATATGGGGGCACTGCCTCTGGTATATAATGGGGCATGATAAGGGGTGACATATGGCATATAAAGGAGCATAAGGGGGCACTGCCTCTGGTATATAAAGAGGCATGATAAGGGGTGATATACCATGGCATATAATGAGCATAAGGGGTGCACTGCCTCTGTTATATTAAGGGTCATTAAAAGGGGTGACATATGGCATATAAAGGAGCATAAGGGGGCACTGCCTCTGGTATATAAAGAGGTATGATAAGGGGTGACATATCATGGCATATAAAGGAGCATAAGGGGGCACTGCCTCTGGTATATAAAGGGGCATGATAAGGGGTGACATACCATGGCATATAAAGGAGAATAAGGTGCACTGCCTCTGGTATATAACGGGGCATGCTAAAGGGTTACATACCATGGCATATAAAGGAACATAAACGGGCACTGCCTCTGGTATATAAAGAGACATGATAAGGGGTGACATACCATGACAAATAAATGAGCATATGGGGGCACTGCCTCTGGTATATAACGGGGTATGATAAGGGGTGACATACCATGGCATATAAAGGAACATAAGGGGGCACTGCCTCTGGTTTATAGAGGGGCACGATAAGGGGTGACATACCATGGCATATAAAGGAACATAAGGGGGCATTGCCTCTGGTATATAAAGGGGCATGATAAGGGGTGACATATCATGGCATATAAAGGAGCATAAGGGGGCACTGCCTCTGGTATATAAAGGGGCATGATAAAGGGTGACATATGGCATATAAAGGAGCATAAGGGGGCACTGCCTCTGGTATATAAACAGGCATGATAAGGGGTGACATACCATGGCATATAAAGGATCACAAGGGGGCATTGCCTCTGGTATATAAAGTGGCATGATAAGGGGTGACATATCATGGCATATAAAGGAGTATAAGGGGGCACTGCCTCTGGTATATAAAGGGGCATGATAAAGGGTGACATATGGCATATAAAGGAGCATAAGGGGGCACTGCCTCTGGTATATAAACAGGCGTGATAAGGGGTGACATACCATGGCATATAAAGGAGCATAAGCGGGCACTGCTTCTGGTATATAACGGGGCATGATAAGGGGTGACATACCATGGCATATAAAGGAGCATCAAGGGGCACTGCCTCTGGTATATAAAGGGGCATGATAAGGGGTGACATATCATGGCATATAACGGAACATAAGGGGCACTGCCTCTGGTATATAAAGGGGCATGATAAGGGGTGACATACCATGGCATATAAAGGAGCATATGGGGGCACTGCCTCTGGTATATAAAGGGGCATGATAAGGGGTGACATATGGCATATAAAGGAGCATAAGGGGGCACTGCCTCTGGTATATAAAGAGGCATGATAAGGGGTGACATACCATGGCATATAATGAGCATAAGGGGTGCACTGCCTCTGTTATATTAAGGTTCATTAAAAGGGGTGACATATGGCATATAAAGGAGCATAAGGGGGCACTGCCTCTGGTATATAAAGGGGTATGATAAGGGGTGACATATCATGGCATATAAAGGAGCATAAGGGGGCACTGCCTCTGGTATATAAAGGGGCATGATAAGGGGTGACATACCATGGCATATAAAGGAGAATAAGCTGCACTGCCTCTGGTATATAACGGGGCATGCTAAAGGGCTACATACCATGGCATATAAAGGAACATAAAGGGGCACTGCCTCTGGTATATAAAGAGACATGATAAGGGGTGACATACCATGACATATAAAGGAGCATATGGGGGCACTGCCTCTGGTATATAACGGGGTATGATAAGGGGTGACATACCATGGCATATAAAGGAACATAAGGGGGCACTGCCTCTGGTTTATAGAGGGGCATGATAAGGGGTGACATACCATGGCATATAAAGGAACATAAGGGGGCATTGCCTCTGGTATATAAAGGGGCATGATAAGGGGTGACATATCATGGCATATAAAGGAGCATAAGGGGGCACTGCCTCTGGTATATAAAGGGGCATGATAAAGGGTGACATATGGCATATAAAGGAGCATAAGGGGGCACTGCCTCTGGTATATAAACAGGCATGATAAGGGGTGACATACCATGGCATATAAAGGAGCATAAGCTGGCACTGCTTCTTATATATAACGGGGCATGATAAGGGGTGACATACCATGGCATATAAAGGAGCATCAGGGGGCACTGCCTCTGGTATATAAAGGGGCATGATAAGGGGTGACATATCATGGCATATAACGGAACATAAGGGGCACTGCCTCTGGTATATAAAGGGGCATGATAAGGGGTGACATACCATGGCATATAAAGGAGCATAAGGGGGCACTGCCTCTGGTATATAAAGGGGCATGATAAGGGGTGACATATGGCATATAAAGGATCATAAGTGGGCACTGCCTCTGGTATATAAAGGGGCATGATAAGGGGTGACATACCATGGCATATAATGAGCATAAGGAGGCACTGCCTCTGTTATATAAAGGGGCATTAAAAGGGGTGACATATGGCATATAAAGGAGCATAAGGGGGCACTGCCTCTGGTATATAAAGGGGCATGATAAGGGGTCACATATCATGGCATATAAAGGAGCATGAGGGGACACTACCTCTGGTATATAAAGGGGCATGATAAGGGGTGACATATCATGGCATATAAAGGAGCATAAGGGGGAACTGCCTATAGTATAAAAAGGGGCATGATAAGGGGTCACATACCATGGCATATAAAGGAGCATAAGCGGGCGCTGCCTCTGGTATATAAAGGGGCATGATAAGGGGTGACATATGGCATATAAAGCAGCATAAAGGGGCACTGCCTCTGGTATATAAAGGGGCATGATAAGGGGTCACATACCATGGCATATAAAGGAGCATAAGGGGGCACTACCTCTAGTATATAAAGGGGCATGATAAGGGGTCACATACCATGGCATATAAAGGAGCATAAGCGGGTACTGCCTCTGGTATATAAAGGGGCATGATAAGGGGTGACATATGGCATATAAAGGAGCATAAGAGGCACTGCCTCTGGTATATAAAGGGGCATGATAAGGGGTGAGATGTGGCATATAAAGGAGCACAAGGGGGCCCTGCCTCTGGTATATAAAGGGGCATGATAAGGGGTGACATACCATGGTAAATAAAGGAGTATAAGGGGCACTGCCACTGGTATATAAAGGGGCATGATAAGGGGTCACATACCATGGCACATAAAGGAGCATAAGCGGGCACTGTCTCTGGTATAAAAAGGGGCATGATAAGGGGTCACATACCATGGCAAATAAAGGAGCATAAGTGGGCACTGCCTCTGGTATATAAAGGGGCATGATAAGGGGTGACATATGGCATATAAAGGAGCATAAGGGGCACTGCCTCTGGTATATAAAGGGGCATGATAAGGGTTCACATACCATGGCATATAAAGTTGTATAAGTGGGCACTGCCTCTGGTATATAAAGGGGCATGATAAGGGTTGACATACCATGGCATATAAAGGAGCATATGGGGCACTGCCTCTGGTATATAACGGGGCATGATAAGGGGAGACATACCATGGCATATAAAGGAGCATCAGGGTGCACTGCCTCTGGTATATAAAGGGGCATGATAAGGGGTGACATATCATGGCATATAAAGGAACATAAGGGCACTGCCTCTGGTATATAAATGGGCATGATAAGGGGTGACATACCATGGCATATAAAGGAGCATAAGGGGCACTGCCTCTGGTATATAAAGGGGCATGATAAGGGGTGACATATGGCATATAAAGGAGCATAAGGGGGCTCTGCCTCTGGTATATAAAGGGGCATGATAAGGGGTGACATACCATGGCATATAATGAAGCATAAGCGGGCACTGCCTCTGGTATATAAAGGGGCATGATAAGGGGTGACATATGGCATATAAAGGAGCATTAGGGGGCACTGCCTCTGGTTTATAAATCGGCATGATAAGGGGTGACATACCATGGCATATAAAGAAGCATAAGCGGGCACTGCCTCTGGTATATAAAGGGGCATGATAAGGGGTGACATATGGCATATAAAGGAGCATTAGGGGGCACTGCCTCTGGTATATAAAGGGACATGATAAGGGGTGACATATCATGGCATTTAAAGGAGCATAAGGGGGCACTGCCTCTGGTATATAAAGGGGCTTGATAAGGGGTCACATATCATGGCATATAAAGGAGCATAAGGGGACACTGCCTCTGGTATATAAAGGGGCATGATAAGGGGTGACATATGGCACATAAAGGAGCATAAGGGGGCACTGCCTCTAGTATATAAAGGGGCATGATAAGGGGTCACATACCATGGCATATAAAGGAGCATAAGCGGGCACTGCCTCTGGTATATAAAGGGGTATGATACGGGGTGACATATCATGGCATATAAAGGAGCATAAGGGTGCACTGCCTCTGGTATATAAAGGGGCATGATAAGAGGTGACATACCATGGCATATAAAGGAGCATAAGGGGCACTGCCTCTGGTATATAAAGGGGCATGATAAGGGGTGACATATCATGGCATATAAAGGAGCATAAGGGGGCACTGCCTCTAGTATATAAAGGAGCATGATAAGGGGTCACATACCATGGCATATAAAGGAGCATAAGGGGCACTGCCTCTGGTATATAAAGGGGCATGATAAAGGGTGACATATGGCATATAAAGGAGCATAAGGGTGCACTGCCTCTGGTATATAAGGGGCATGATAAGGGGTCACATACCATGGCATATAAAGGAGCATAAGGGGGCACTGCCTCTAGTATATAAAGGGGCATGATAAGGGGTCACATACCATGGCATATAAAGGAGCATAAGCGGGCACTGCCTCGGGTATATAAAGGGGCATGATAAGGGGTGACATATGGCATATAAAGGAGCATAAGGGGCACTGCCTCTGGTATATAAAGGGGCATGATAAGGGGTTACATATCATGGCATATAAAAGAGCATAAGGGGGCACTGCCTCTGGTATATAAAGGGGCATGATAAGGGGTGACATACCATGGCATATAAAGGAGCATAAGCAGGCACTGCCTCTGGTATATAAAGGGGCATGATAAAAGGTGACAAACCATGGCATATAAAGGAGCATATGGGGGCACTGCCTCTGGTATATAAAGGGGCATGATAAGGGGTGACATACCATGGCATATAATGAGCATAACTGGGCACTGCCTCTGGTATATAAAGGCGCATGATAAGGGGTGACATGGCATATAAAGGAGCATAAGCGGGCACTTTTTCTGGTATATAAAGGGGCATGATAAGGGGTGACATACCATGGCATATAAAGTAGCATAAGCGGGCACTGCCTCTGGTATATAACGGGGCATGATAAGCGGTGACATACCATGGCATATAAAGGAGCATCAGGGTGCACTGCCTCTGGTATATAAAGGGGCATGATAAGGGGTGACATATCATGGCATATAAAGGAACATAAGGGCACTGCCTCTGGTATATAAATGGGCATGATAAGGGGTGACATACCATGGCATATAAAGGAGCATAAGGGGGCACTGCCTCTGGTATATAAAGGGGCATGATAAGGGGTGACATATGGCATATAAAGGAGCATAAGGGGGCACTGCCTCTGGTATATAAAGGGGCATGATAAGGGGTGACATACCATGGCATATAAAGAAGCATAAGCGGGCACTGCCTCTGGTATATAAAGGTGCATGATAAGGGGTGACATATGGCATATAAAGGAGCATTAGGGGGCACTGCCTCTGGTATATAAATGGGCATGATAAGGGGTGACATACCATGGCATATAAAGAAGCATAAGCGGGCACTGCCTCTGGTATATAAAGGGGCATGATAAGGGGTGACATATGGCATATAAAGGAGCATTAGGGGGCACTGCCTCTGGTATATAAAGGGACATGATAAGGGGTGACATATCATGGCATATAAAGGAGCATAAGGGGGCACTGCCTCTGGTATATAAAGGGGCTTGATAAGGGGTCACATATCATGGCATATAAAGGAGCATAAGGGGACACTGCCTCTGGTATATAAAGGGGCATGATAAGGGGTGACATATGGCACACAAAGGAGCATAAGGGGGCACTGCCTCTAGTATATAAAGGGGCATGATAAGGGGTCACATACCATGGCATATAAAGGAGCATAAGCGGGCAATGCCTCTGGTATATAAAGGGGCATGATAAGGGGTGACATATCATGGCATATAAAGGAGCATAAGGGGGCACTGCCTCTGGTATATAAAGGGGCATGATAAGAGGTGTCATACCATGGCATATAAAGGAGCATAAGGGGCACTGCCACTGGTATATAAAGGGGCATGATAAGGGGTGACATATCATGGCATATAAAGGAGCATAAGGGGGCACTGCCTCTAGTATATAAAGGGGCATGATAAGGGGTCACATACCATGGCATATAAAGGAGCATAAGGGGCACTGCCTCTGGTATATAAAGGGGCATGATAAAGGGTGACATATGGCATATAAAGGAGCATAAGGATGCACTGCATCTGGTATATAAAGGGGCATGATAAGGGGTCACATACCATGGCATATAAAGGAGCATAAGGGGGCACAGCCTCTAGTATATAAAGGGGCATGATAAGGGGTCACATACCATGGCATATAAAGGAGCATAAGCGGGCACTGCCTCGGGTATATAAAGGGGCATGATAAGGGGTGACATATGGCATATAAAGGAGCATAAGGGGCACTGCCTCTGGTATATAAAGGGGTATGATAAGGGGTTACATATAATGGCATATAAAGGAGCATAAGGGGGCACTGCCTCTAGTATATAAAGGGGCATGATAATGGGTCACATACCATGGCAAATAAAGGAGCAAAAGGGGGCACTGCCTCTGGTATATAAAGGGACATGATAAGGGGTGACATACAATGGCATATAAAGGAGCATAAGCAGGCACTGCCTCTGGTATAAAAAGGGGCATGATAAAAGGTGACAAACCATGGCATATAAAAGAGCATAAGGGGGCACTGCCTCTGGTATATAAAGGGGCATGATAAGGGGTGACATACCATGGCATATAATGAGCATAACTGGGCACTGCCTCTGGTATATAAAGGCGCATGATAAGGGGTGACATGGCATATAAAGGAGCATAAGCGGGCACTTTTTCTGGTATATAAAGGGGCATGATAAGGGGTGACATACCATGGCATATAAAGGAGCATAAGCGGGCACTGCCTCTGGTATATAACGGGGCATGAAAAGGGGTGATATACCATGGCATATAAAGGAGCATAAGGGGGCACTGCCTCTGGTATATAAAGGGGCATGATAAGGGGTGACATATGGCATATAAAGGAGCATAAGGGGCACTGCCTCTGGTATATAAAGGGGCATGATAAGGGGTGACATATCATGGCATATAAAGGAGCATAAGGGGGCACTGCCTCTGGTATATAAAGGGGTATGATAAGGGGTGACATACCATGGCATATAAAGGAGCATAAGGGGGCACTGCCTCTGGTATATAAAGGGGCATGATAAGGGGTGACATACCATGGCATATAAAGGAGCATAAGGGGGCACTGCCTCTGGTATATAAAAGGGCATGATAAGGGGTGACATATCATGGCATATAAAGGAGCATAAGGGGGCACTGCCTCTAGTATATAAAGGGGCATGATAAGGGGTGACATACCATGGCATATAAATGAGCATAAGCGGGCACTGCCTCTGGTATATAAAGGGGCATGATAAAGTGTGACATATGGCATATAAAGGAGCATAAGGGGGCACTGCCTCTGGTATATAAAGGGGCATGATAAGGGGTCACATACCATGGCATATAAAGGAGCATAAGCGGGCACTGCCTCGGGTATATAATGGGGCATGATAAGGGGTGACATATGGCATATAAAGGAGCATAAGGGGCACAGCCTCTGGTATATAAAGGGGCATGATAAGGGGTGACATATCATGGCATATAAAGGAGCATAAGGGGGCACTGCCTCTAGTATATAAAGGGGGAAGATAAGGGGTCACATACCTTGGCATATAAAGGAGCATAAGGGGGCACTGCCTCTGGTATATAAAGGGGCATGATAAGGGGTGACATACCATGGCATATAAAGGAGCATAAGCGGGCACTACCTCTGGTATATAACGGGGCATGAAAAGGGGTGATATACCATGGCATATAAAGGAGCATAAGGAGGCACTGCCTCTGGTATATAAAGGGGCATGATAAGGGGTGACATATGGCATATAAAGGAGCATAAGGGGCACTGCCTCTGGTATATAAAGGGGCATGATAAGGGGTGACATACCATGGCACATAAAGAAGCATTAGCTGGCACTGCCTCTGGTATATAAAGGGGCATGATAAGGGGTGACATACCATGGCATATAAAGGAGCATAAGGGGGCACTGCCTCTTGTATATAAAGGGGCATGATAAGGGGTGACATATGGCATATAAAGGAGCATAAGGGGGCACTGCCTCTGGTATATCAAGGGGCATGATAAGGGGTGACATACTATGGCATATAAAGGAGCATAAGCGGGCACTGCCTCTGGTATATAAAGGGGCATGATAAGGGCTGACATATGGTATATAAAGGAGCATAAGCGGGCACTGCCTCTGGTATATAAAGGGGCATGATAAGGGGTGACATATGGCATATAAAGGAGCAAAAGGGGCACTGCCTCTGGTATATAAAGGGGCATGATAAGGGGTGACATACCATGGCACATAAAGGAGCATAAGGGGGCACTGCCTCGGGTATATAAAGGGGCATGATAAGGGTTGACATACCATGGCATATAAAGGAGTATAAGGGGGCACTGCCTCTGGTATATAAAGGGGCATGATAAGGGGTGACATATGGCATATAAAGGAGCATAAGGGGGCACTGCCTCTGGTATATAAAGGGGCATGATAAGGGGTGACACACCATGGCATATAAAGGAGCATAAGCGGGCACTGCCTCTGGTATATAAAGGCGCATGATAAGCGGTGACATATGGCAAATAAAGGAGCATAAGCGGGCATTGCCTCTGGTATATAAAGGGGCATGATAAGGGGTGACATATCATGGCATATAAAGGAGCATAAGGGGGCACTGCCTCTAGTATATAAAGGGGCATGATAAGGGGTCACATACCATGGCATATATAGGAGCATAAGCGGGCACTGCCTCTGGTATATAAAGGGGCATGATAAGGGGTGACATATGGCATATAAAGCAGCAGAAGGGGGCACTGCCTCTGGTATATAAAGGGGCATGATAAGGGGTCACATACCATGGCATATATAGGAGCACAAGCGGGCACTGCCTCTGGTATATAAAGGGGCATGATAAGAGGTGACATATGGCATATAAAGCAGCATAAGGGGGCACTGCCTCTGGTATATAAAGGGGCATGATAAGGGGTCACATACCATGGCATATAAAGGAGCATAAGGGGGCACTACCTCTAGTATATAAAGGGGCATGATAAGGGGTCACATACCATGGCATATAAAGGAGCATAAGCGGGCACTGCCTCGGGTATATAAAGGGGCATGATAAGGGGTGACATATGGCATATAAAGCAGCATAAGGGGCACTGCCTCTGGTATATAAAGGGGCATGATAAAGGGTGACATATGGCATATAAAGGAGCATAAGGGGGCACTGCTTCTGGTTTATAAAGGGGCATGATAAGGGGTGGCATACCATGGCATATTAAGGAGTATAAGGGCACCGCCTCTGGTATATAAAGGGGCATGATAAGGGGTGACATATGGCATATAAAGGAGCATAAGTGGCACTGCCACTGGTATATAAAGGGGCATGATAAGGGGTCACATGCCATGGCATATAAAGGAGCATAAGCGGGCACTGGCTCTGGTATATAAAGGGGCATGATAAGGGGTTACATGTGGCATATAAAGGAGCATAAGGGGGCACTGCCTCTGGTATATAAAGGGGCATGATAAGGGGTGACATACCATGGCATATAAAGGAGCATAAGGGGCACTGCCTCTGGTATATAACGGGGCATGATAAGGGGTGACATACCATGGCATATAAAGGTGCATAAGGGGGCACTGCCTCTGGTATATAAAGTGGCATGATAAGGGGTGACATACCATGGTATATAAAGGAGCATAAGGGGGCACTGCCTCTGGTATATAAAGGGGCATGATAAGGGGTGACATACCATGGCATATAAAGGAGCATAAGGGGGAACTGCCTCTGGTATATAAAGGGGCATGATAAGGGGTGACATATCATGGCATATAAAGAAGCATAAGGGGGCACTGCCTCTGGTATATAAAGTGGCATGATAAGAGGTGACATACCATGGCATATAAAGGGGCATAAGGGGGCACTGCCTCTGGTATATAAAGGGGCATGATAAGGGGTCACATACCATGGCATATAAAGGAGCATAAGCGGGCACTGCCTCGGGTATATAAAGGGGCATGATAAGGGGTGACATATGGCATATAAAGGAGCATAAGGGGCACTGCCTCTGGTATATAAAGGGGCATGAGAAGGGGTTACATATCATGGCATATAAAGGAGCATAAGGGGGCACTGCCTCTAGTATATAAAGGGGCATGATAATGGGTCACATACCATGGCATATAAAGGAGCATAAGGGGGCACTGCCTCTGGTATATAAAGGGGCGTGATAAGGGGTGACATACCATGGCATATAAAAGAGCATAAGGGGGCACTGCCTCTGGTATATAAAGGGGCATGTTAAAAGGTGACAAACCATGGCATATAATGAGCATAACTGGGCACTGCCTCTGGTATATAAAGGCGCATGATAAGGGGTGACATGGCATATAAAGGAGCATAAGCGGGCACTTTTTCTGGTATATAAAGGGGCATGATAAGGGGTGACATACCATGGCATATAAAGTAGGGATGAGCGGGTTCGGTTCCCTGAGAACCGAACCCACCCGAACTTCGGGGATCCGGGGCGATCCGAGCCCAAGCTCGGATCTCCCTGTCTGCCCCGGATCCCTCTCCCGAGGCAAAACCTCGAGATCTGCTGTCGGATCTCGAGGTTTTGCCTCGAGCGGCCATTTAAAAAAAAATGCCTTTGCCTTTAATGGGCAAAGTGCTGATTGGCTGACAGAGCCGTCTGTCACGGCTCTCAGCCAATCAGCATTATGGTGCTCATTTGCATGTAGCACGGACTCGTGAGATCCGTGCTACATGCATCTGTGTGATTGACAGTGACACAGAGCACAGATGGGTCAGTGAGACCCGTCTGTGCTGCTGTGTATTTCAATGACACAGATGCACGCACGGACCAGGAGATCCGTGCTACTTGCATCTGTGTCATTGACACAGAGCACTAACGGGTCCGTGAGACCCGTCTGTGCTGCTGTGGTAAATAAAAAAAAAAAAACCTGTGTAAAAAGAGAAAAAAATGGCGTGCCCCCCCCCCCAAAAAAGAGCAACCAGCCCCGGGCATTAGTGACCCAGTGCTGGGTGTGCTTAAATACAGGGGACAAACGACATAGGGGTCCCCTGTACTTAAACACAACCAGCACCGGGCTAGTCAGAACCAGAGCTGGTTGCCAAAATACGGGGGACAAACGACGTAGGGGTCCCCCGTATTCTGCGCAACCAGCTCTGGGCTCTGATCCGGTCCTGGTTCTGGAAATACAGGGGAAAAAAATGAGTAGGGTTCCCCTGTATGTTCCAGAACCAGCACTGGACTTTTTCTAGCGGGGGGCTGATGCCACAGCCAGGGGAGCCCTTTCACCGGGCCCCCCAGCCGCAGCATCAGCCCTGACCGCTAGTCAGCCCAGGCCGGGGATCCCTGGAGAGCTGGGGACCCCCCCAATAAAGGGGTCACCCTCTCCAGGGCACCCCAGGCCCAGGCTGATAGCCCGGGGCTATCCCCGCCACCCCTGGTGGCGGTGGGTGGCGGGTTGATTGTGTGGTGTGGTGTAAATAAAGAATATCAAACATTGTCTTTACAAGTAGAACTGCAAGTCCCAGCAAGCCTGCCCCGCATGCTGGTACTTGGAGAACCACAAGTACCAGCATGCAGGGCATTAAGGGCCCACTAGTACCTGTAGTTCACCTGTAAAAAAATGTTTAAAAAAAACACAGGACACACACACCGTGACAGTATAAGTTTATTAAACATACATACACACACACACACACACACACACATGTACACATACTCACCTATGTAACCCTGTAGCATCGGTCCACTTGTCCGGTAAAGTATCCATAGGGGACCTGTGAAAAAAAACATACTCACCATCTCCTATGCGAGGTTCTGTCCTCTTCGTTCCAAAGTAGGCATCCCCGGACTTGGCAAAAAAAAAAAACGAAAACGCGATCCATGAACTTAGTACCGTTCTATAGAACGGTACTTCCCGAATGAGAGCTTAGCGGCGGGGTATCACCATGGAAACCCCGCTGCTAAGCGTTCATTGGCTGAGAGAGGCCATCTCCCGTCTCTCTCAGCCAATGAACGGCTCCCTCCATTGTAGTCAATGCTGGGAGCCGCAAGGTTATTAAAGTTTACCCTGCGGTTCCCACCATTGACTACAATGGAGGGAGCCGTTCATTGGCTGAGAGACGGGAGATGACCTCTCTCAGCCAATGAACGCTTAGCAGCGGGGTTTCCATGGTGATACCCCGCCGCTAAGCTCTCATTCGGGAAGTACCGTTCTATAGAACGGTACTAAGTTCGTGGATCGCGTTTTCGTTTTTTTTTTTTGCCAAGTCCGGGGATGCCTACTTTGGAACGAAGAGGACAGAACCTCGCATAGGAGATGGTGAGTATGTTTTTTTTCACAGGTCCCCTAGGGATACTTTACCGGACAAGTGGACCGATGCTACAGGTTACATAGGTGAGTATGTGTACATGTGTGTGTGTGTATGTATGTTTAATAAACTTATACTGTCACGGTGTGTGTGTCCTGTGTTTTTTTAAACATTTTTTTTACAGGTGAACTACAGGTACTAGTGGGCCCTTAATGCCCTGCATGCTGGTACTTGTGGTTCTCCAAGTACCAGCATGCGGGGCAGGCTAGCTGGGACTTGCAGTTCTACTTGTAAAGACAATGTTTGATATTCTTTATTTACACCACACCACACAATCAACCCGCCACCCACCGCCACCAGGGGTGGCGGGGATAGCCCCGGGCTATCAGCCTGGGCCTGGGGTGCCCTGGAGAGGGTGACCCCTTTATTGGGGGGGTCCCCAGCTCTCCAGGGATCCCCGGCCTGGGCTGACTAGCGGTCAGGGTTGATGCTGCGGCTGGGGGGCCCGGTGAAAGGGCTCCCCTGGCTGTGGCATCAGCCCCCCGCTAGAAAAAGTCCAGTGCTGGTTCTGGAACATACAGGGGAACCCTACTCATTTTTTGTCCCCTATATTTCCAGAACCAGGACCGGATCAGAGCCCAGAGCTGGTTGCGCAGAATACAGGGGACCCCTACGTCGTTTGTCCCCCGTATTTTGGCAACCAGCGCTGGTTCTGACTAGCCCGGTGCTGGTTGTGCTTAAGTACAGGGGACCCCTACGTCGTTTGTCCCCTGTATTTAAGCACACCCAGCACTGGGTTACTAATGCCCGGGGCTGGTTGCTCTTTTTTGGGGGGGTGCACGCCATTTTTTTCTTTTTTTACACAGGTTTTTTTTTTTTTTTTTTACCACAGCAGCACAGACGGGTCTCACGGACCTGTCATTGCTCTGTGCCAATCACACAGATGCATGTAGCACGGATCTCCCGGGTTCGTGCTACATGCAAATGGGCACCATAACGCTGATTGGCTTCCTGTCTGCCACTGCAGTGCCACTCCTAGATGGGCCACGTGTTTGTGCCGCCCCCTTGTGTCGCTTAGCATAGTCATCCAGCTTCCTCGGTACAACCTTTTGGCCTAAAAACAATATTGTGAGGTGTGAGGTGTTCAGAATAGAGTGGAAATGAGTGGAAATTAATGTTATTGGGGTTATTAATAGCGTAGGAACAAAAAAAGGCCCATTTATGTGATTTTAGCGGGTTTTTTTTATTTTTTAAGAAAAAATCCAGATCCAAAACACAAAACCCAGAACCCAAAACACGGAAGGGTGGTTTTGGCAAAACCAATCCAGATCCAAAACACGAAGAAAGATCCAGATCCAAAACCAAAACACAAAACACGAAAAGTGTCCGGTGCACACCCCTAATATAAAGGAGCATAAGCGGGCACTGCCTCTGGTATATAACGGGGCATGAAAAGGGGTGATATACCATGGCATCTAAAGGAGCATAAGGGGGCACTGCCTCTGGTATATAAAGGGGCATGATAAGGGGTGACATATGGCATATAAAGGAGCATAAGGGGCACTGCTTCTGGTATATAAAGGGGCATGATAAGGGGTGACATACCATGGCATATAAAGGAGCATAAGGGGGCACTGCCTCTGGTATATAAAGGGGTATGATAAGGGGTGACATACCATGGCATATAAAGGAGCATAAGGGGGCACTGCCTCTGGTATATAAAGGGGCATGATAAGGGGTGACATACCATGGCATATAAAGGAGCATAAGGGGGATACTGCCTCTGGTATATAAAAGGGCATGATAAGGGGTGACATATCATGGCATATAAAGTAGGGGTGAGCGGGTTCGGATTTCTGAAATCCGAACCCCCCCGAGCCCCCCCGATCCGAGTCCGATCCGAATCAGGCTCGACTTTTCCCGCCTGACTCGGATCTGAAATCGAGGCAAAACGTCATCATCCCGCCTTCCGAGTCTCGCGGGTTTTGGATCCTATATAAGGTACCCACGTCGGCGCCATTTTCTCACTCGGCTGTGGACAGTGAAGAGGGAGGGTGGGAGTTAGGGCTGTGTAGTGTAGTGTAGTGCTGCTGTTGTCCACTACTTCAAAGTCCATAGGGGCTGGCTGTGTTGTGCTGTGCTGCTGTTGTTAATAGGGGCTGTGTCCACTACTTCAAAGTCCATAGGGGCTGGCTGGACTGTGTTGTGCAGTCAGTTCTCCATAGGGGCTGTGTCCAATCCAAAGTCCTGTGCAGTGTCCCAGTCCTAAAGGAGTGCTGTAGTGTTGTCCAGGGGGTGCTCTGTCCATCAGGGGTGCTCCCCCCAAGTGCTAAAAAAATAATATATTTTCTGTGTTTGTGAATTGTGTGCGCAGTAGCCGCACGTGCATCAACAAAGTAGTGCCAAGCGTGCGCCTGTGTCATAAGTAAAGGGCCGGCTGGCTTGACCGTTAAAGGGTGCTGTAACCCCCGAAAGTACACTCCAGTCCAAACCAAAAAAAAATTATTTTCTGTGTTTGTGAATTGTGTGTGCAGTAGCCGCACGTGCATCAACAAAGTAGTGCCAAGCGTGCGCCTGTGTCATAAGTAAAGGGCCGGCTGGCTTGACCGTTAAGGGTGCTGTAACCCCCGAAAGTACACTCCAGTCCAAACCAAAAAAAAAATTATTTTCTGTGTTTGTGAATTGTGTGCGCAGTAGCCGCACGTGCATCAACAAAGTAGTGCCAAGCGTGCGCCTGTGTCATAAGTAAAGGGCCGGCTGGCTTGACCGTTAAGGGTGCTGTAACCCCCGAAAGTACACTCAAGTCCAAACCAAAAAAAAAATTATTTTCTGTGTTTGTGAATTGTGTGCGCAGTAGCCGCACGTGCATCAACAAAGTAGTGCCAAGCGTGCACCTGTGTCATAAGTAAAGGGCCGGCTGGCTTGACCGTTAAGGGTGCTGTAACCCCCGAAAGTACACTCCAGTCCAAACCAAAAAAAAAATTATTTTCTGTGTTTGTGAATTGTGTGCGCAGTAGCCGCACGTGCATCAACAAAGTAGTGCCAAGCGTGCACCTGTGTCATAAGTAAAGGGCCGGCTGGCTTGACCGTTAAGGGTGCTGTAACCCCCGAAAGTACACTCCAGTCCAAACCAAAAAAAAAATTATTTTCTGTGTTTGTGAATTGTGTGCGCAGTAGCCGCACGTGCATCAACAAAGTAGTGCCAAGCGTGCGCCTGTGTCATAAGTAAAGGGCCGGCTGGCTTGACCGTTAAAGGGTGCTGTAACCCCCAAAGTACACTCCAGTCCAAACCAAAAAAAAAATTATTTTCTGTGTTTGTGAATTGTGTGCGCAGTAGCCGCACGTGCATCAACAAAGTAGTGCCAAGCGTGCGCCTGTGTCATAAGTAAAGGGCCGGCTGGCTTGACCGTTAAAGGGTGCTGTAACCCCTGAAAGTACACTCCAGTCCAAACCAAAAAAAAATTATTTTCTGTGTTTGTGAATTGTGTGCGCAGTAGCCGCACGTGCATCAACAAAGTAGTGCCAAGCGTGCACCTGTGTCATAAGTAAAGGGCCGGCTGGCTTGACCGTTAAGGGTGCTGTAACCCCCGAAAGTACACTCCAGTCTAAACCAAAAAAAAAATTATTTTCTGTGTTTGTGAATTGTGTGCGCAGTAGCCGCACGTGCATCAACAAAGTAGTGCCAAGCGTGCACCTGTGTCATAAGTAAAGGGCCGGCTGGCTTGACCGTTAAGGGTGCTGTAACCCCCGAAAGTACACTCCAGTCCAAACCAAAAAAAAAATTATTTTCTGTGTTTGTGAATTGTGTGCGCAGTAGCCGCACGTGCATCAACAAAGTAGTGCCAAGCGTGCGCCTGTGTCATAAGTAAAGGGCCGGCTGGCTTGACCGTTAAAGGGTGCTGTAACCCCCAATGTACACTCCAGTCCAAACCAAAAAAAATTATTTTCTGTGTTTGTGAATTGTGTGCGCAGTAGCCGCACGTGCATCAACAAAGTAGTGCCAAGCGTGCGCCTGTGTCATAAGTAAAGGGCCGGCTGGCTTGACCGTTAAGGGTGCTGTAACCCCCGAAAGTACACTCCAGTCCAAACCCAAAAAAAAATTATTTTCTGTGTTTGTGAATTGTGTGCGCAGTAGCCGCACGTGCATCAACAAAGTAGTGCCAAGCGTGCGCCTGTGTCATAAGTAAAGGGCCGGCTGGCTTGACCGTTAAGGGTGCTGTAACCCCCGAAAGTACACTCAAGTCCAAACCAAAAAAAAAATTATTTTCTGTGTTTGTGAATTGTGTGCGCAGTAGCCGCACGTGCATCAACAAAGTAGTGCCAAGCGTGCACCTGTGTCATAAGTAAAGGGCCGGCTGGCTTGACCGTTAAGGGTGCTGTAACCCCCGAAAGTACACTCCAGTCCAAACCAAAAAAAAAATTATTTTCTGTGTTTGTGAATTGTGTGCGCAGTAGCCGCACGTGCATCAACAAAGTAGTGCCAAGCGTGCACCTGTGTCATAAGTAAAGGGCCGGCTGGCTTGACCGTTAAGGGTGCTGTAACCCCCGAAAGTACACTCCAGTCCAAACCAAAAAAAAAATTATTTTCTGTGTTTGTGAATTGTGTGCGCAGTAGCCGCACGTGCATCAACAAAGTAGTGCCAAGCGTGCGCCTGTGTCATAAGTAAAGGGCCGGCTGGCTTGACCGTTAAGGGTGCTGTAACCCCCGAAAGTACACTCCAGTCCAAACCAAAAAAAAAATTATTTTCTGTGTTTGTGAATTGTGTGCGCAGTAGCCGCACGTGCATCAACAAAGTAGTGCCAAGCGTGCACCTGTGTCATAAGTAAAGGGCCGGCTGGCTTGACCGTTAAGGGTGCTGTAACCCCCGAAAGTACACTCCAGTCCAAACCAAAAAAAAAATTATTTTCTGTGTTTGTGAATTGTGTGCGCAGTAGCCGCACGTGCATCAACAAAGTAGTGCCAAGCGTGCGCCTGTGTCATAAGTAAAGGGCCGGCTGGCTTGACCGTTAAAGGGTGCTGTAACCCCCAAAGTACACTCCAGTCCAAACCAAAAAAAAAATTATTTTCTGTGTTTGTGAATTGTGTGCGCAGTAGCCGCACGTGCATCAACAAAGTAGTGCCAAGCGTGCGCCTGTGTCATAAGTAAAGGGCCGGCTGGCTTGACCGTTAAAGGGTGCTGTAACCCCTGAAAGTACACTCCAGTCCAAACCAAAAAAAAATTATTTTCTGTGTTTGTGAATTGTGTGCGCAGTAGCCGCACGTGCATCAACAAAGTAGTGCCAAGCGTGCACCTGTGTCATAAGTAAAGGGCCGGCTGGCTTGACCGTTAAGGGTGCTGTAACCCCCGAAAGTACACTCCAGTCTAAACCAAAAAAAAAATTATTTTCTGTGTTTGTGAATTGTGTGCGCAGTAGCCGCACGTGCATCAACAAAGTAGTGCCAAGCGTGCACCTGTGTCATAAGTAAAGGGCCGGCTGGCTTGACCGTTAAGGGTGCTGTAACCCCCGAAAGTACACTCCAGTCCAAACCAAAAAAAAAATTATTTTCTGTGTTTGTGAATTGTGTGCGCAGTAGCCGCACGTGCATCAACAAAGTAGTGCCAAGCGTGCGCCTGTGTCATAAGTAAAGGGCCGGCTGGCTTGACCGTTAAAGGGTGCTGTAACCCCCAATGTACACTCCAGTCCAAACCAAAAAAAATTATTTTCTGTGTTTGTGAATTGTGTGCGCAGTAGCCGCACGTGCATCAACAAAGTAGTGCCAAGCGTGCGCCTGTGTCATAAGTAAAGGGCCGGCTGGCTTGACCGTTAAGGGTGCTGTAACCCCCGAAAGTACACTCCAGTCCAAACCCAAAAAAAAATTATTTTCTGTGTTTGTGAATTGTGTGCGCAGTAGCCGCACGTGCATCAACAAAGTAGTGCCAAGCGTGCGCCTGTGTCATAAGTAAAGGGCCGGCTGGCTTGACCGTTAAGGGTGCTGTAACCCCCGAAAGTACACTCAAGTCCAAACCAAAAAAAAAATTATTTTCTGTGTTTGTGAATTGTGTGCGCAGTAGCCGCACGTGCATCAACAAAGTAGTGCCAAGCGTGCACCTGTGTCATAAGTAAAGGGCCGGCTGGCTTGACCGTTAAGGGTGCTGTAACCCCCGAAAGTACACTCCAGTCCAAACCAAAAAAAAAATTATTTTCTGTGTTTGTGAATTGTGTGCGCAGTAGCCGCACGTGCATCAACAAAGTAGTGCCAAGCGTGCACCTGTGTCATAAGTAAAGGGCCGGCTGGCTTGACCGTTAAGGGTGCTGTAACCCCCGAAAGTACACTCCAGTCCAAACCAAAAAAAAAATTATTTTCTGTGTTTGTGAATTGTGTGCGCAGTAGCCGCACGTGCATCAACAAAGTAGTGCCAAGCGTGCGCCTGTGTCATAAGTAAAGGGCCGGCTGGCTTGACCGTTAAAGGGTGCTGTAACCCCCAAAGTACACTCCAGTCCAAACCAAAAAAAAAATTATTTTCTGTGTTTGTGAATTGTGTGCGCAGTAGCCGCACGTGCATCAACAAAGTAGTGCCAAGCGTGCGCCTGTGTCATAAGTAAAGGGCCGGCTGGCTTGACCGTTAAAGGGTGCTGTAACCCCCGAAAGTACACTCCAGTCCAAACCAAAAAAAAATTATTTTCTGTGTTTGTGAATTGTGTGCGCAGTAGCCGCACGTGCATCAACAAAGTAGTGCCAAGCGTGCACCTGTGTCATAAGTAAAGGGCCGGCTGGCTTGACCGTTAAGGGTGCTGTAACCCCCGAAAGTACACTCCAGTCTAAACCAAAAAAAAAATTATTTTCTGTGTTTGTGAATTGTGTGCGCAGTAGCCGCACGTGCATCAACAAAGTAGTGCCAAGCGTGCACCTGTGTCATAAGTAAAGGGCCGGCTGGCTTGACCGTTAAGGGTGCTGTAACCCCCGAAAGTACACTCCAGTCCAAACCAAAAAAAAAATTATTTTCTGTGTTTGTGAATTGTGTGCGCAGTAGCCGCACGTGCATCAACAAAGTAGTGCCAAGCGTGCGCCTGTGTCATAAGTAAAGGGCCGGCTGGCTTGACCGTTAAAGGGTGCTGTAACCCCCAAAGTACACTCCAGTCCAAACCAAAAAAAAATTATTTTCTGTGTTTGTGAATTGTGTGCGCAGTAGCCGCACGTGCATCAACAAAGTAGTGCCAAGCGTGCGCCTGTGTCATAAGTAAAGGGCCGGCTGGCTTGACCGTTAAAGGGTGCTGTAACCCCCGAAAGTACACTCCAGTCCAAACCAAAAAAAAATTATTTTCTGTGTTTGTGAATTGTGTGCGCAGTAGCCGCACGTACATCAACAAAGTAGTGCCAAGCGTGCGCCTGTGTCATAAGTAAAGGGCCGGCTGGCTTGACCGTTAAGGGTGCTGTAACCCCCGAAAGTACACTCCAGTCCAAACCAAAAAAAAAATTATTTTCTGTGTTTGTGAATTGTGTGCGCAGTAGCCGCACGTGCATCAACAAAGTAGTGCCAAGCGTGCGCCTGTGTCATAAGTAAAGGGCCGGCTGGCTTGACCGTTAAAGGGTGCTGTAACCCACAAAGTACACTCCAGTCCAAACCAAAAAAAAAATTATTTTCTGTGTTTAGCCGCACGTATATATCAAATCGATATAACATAAATGGAGGACCAAACTTTCTCCGATAAAAATAAAATAGAGAAAGATCAAGAACCACTTCCTCCTAGTGCTGAAGCTGCTGCCACTAGTCATGACATAGACGATAACATGCCATCAACGTCGTCTGCCAAGGCCGATGCCCAATGTCATAGTAGAGGGCACATACAATCCCAAATGGCAAAGTTCAGGAAAATGACCTTGAAAAAGACATTTAAATCAGCTGAAGAGAAACTTAAACTTGCCAATATGCCATTTACGACACGGAGTGGCAAGGAACGGCTAAGGTCGATCCCTAGTATGTTCATGACTAGTGGTTCAGCTTCACATGACGATGGAAGCCCTCCTCCCACTAAAAAAATCAAAAGAGTTAAGCTGGCAAAAGCACAGCGAAGAACTGTGCTTTCTAAGAAGATATCACAAATCCCCAAGGAGAGTCCAAGTGTGGTGGTGGTTGCGATGCCTGACCTTCCCAGCACTGGACGGGAAGAGGTGGCTCTTTCCACCATTTGCACGCCCCCTGCAAGTGCTGAAAGGAGCACCCACAGTCCACTTGCTGATATGCAAATTGAAGATGTCACTGTTGAAGTACAACAGGATGAGGATACTGGTGTAGCTGGTGCTGAGGAGGAAGTTGGCGAGGAGGATTCTGATGGTGATGTGGTTTGTTTAAATCAGGCTCCGGGGGAGACAGTTGTTGTCCGTGGGATGAAAAAGCCCATCACGGTCATGCCTGGGCAGAAGACCAAACATTCCACCTCTTTGGTCTGGCAATATTTCTATCCAAATCCGGACAACAACTGTCTTGCCATATGTACCATATGTAAAGGTGAAATAAGTAGGGGTAGGGACGTCAACCACCTAGGAACATCCTCCCTTATACGGCACCTGCAGCGCGTTCATAAAAAGTTACTGTCAAGTTCAGAAACTTTGGCTAAGACCGTAAGCAGTCCAGGGACACCTAAATCCCGTTGTCCTGTTGTATCCAAGCGCCTGCAAACCACACCGTCAACTCCCTCCTCGTCAATTTCCTCCTTAGTCAGGATCGGAAGTAGTCCTGCAGGCCATGTCACTGGCATGACTGACTCTCCTATCCGGGATTCCTCTGGAGGATCCTGCATTGCTACGCCTACTGCTGCCGCTGCTGCTGTTGCTGCTGCTGGGAGTCGTTCATCATCCCAGAGAGGAAGTAGGAACACCACTACTTTTACTAAACAATTGACCCTCCAACAGTCCTTAGCGAGGAGGATGAAGTACGACAGCAGTCATCCTGAAGCAAAACGTATAACTGAGGCCTTGACTGCTATGTTGGTGTTAGACGTGCGTCCGGTATCCGCCATTAGTGCAGTGGGATTTAGACAATTGATGGAGGTAGTGTGTCCCCGGTTCCAAATCCCGTCTAGATTCCACTTCACTAGGCAGGCGATACCGAGACTGTACAGAAACGTCAGAAAAAGTGTCCTCAGTGTCCTGAAAAATGCCGTTGTACACAATGTCCACTTAACCACGGACATGTGGACAAGTGGAACAGGGCAGACTAAGGACTATATGACTGTGACAGCCCACTGGGTAGATGTATCACCTTACGCAGCAACAGCAGCAGCGTCACCAGTAGCAGCATCTCAGAAACGCCAGCTCGTTACAAGGCAGGCTACGCTGTGTATCACCGGTTTCAGTAAGAGGCACACCGCCGACAACCTCTTAGAGAAACTGAGGGAAATCATCGCCCAGTGCCTTACCCCACTTAGACTCTCCTGGGGATTTGTGATATCTGACAACGCCACCAATATTGTGCGGGCATTACATCTGGGCAAATTCCAGCACGTCCCATGTTTTGCTCACACAATAAACTTGGTGGTGCAGAATTTTCTGAAAAGCGACAGGGGCGTGCAGGAGACGCTTTGGGTGGCCCGAAAAATTTCTGGCCACTTTCGCCATTCAGCGACTGCGTGCCGAAGACTGGAGCGCCAGCAAACACTCTTGAACCTGCCCCGCCATCACCTGAAGCAAGAGGTTGTGACGCGGTGGAACTCAACCCTCTATATGCTTCAGAGGATGGAGGAGCAGCAAAAGGCCATACAAGCCTATACATCCACCTATGACATAGGCAAAGGAGGGGGTATGCACCTGACTCAAGCGCAGTGGAGAATGATTTCCGTGTTGTGCAAGGTTCTCCAGCCCTTCGAACTTGCCACACGTGAAGTCAGTTCAGACACTGCCAGCTTGAGTCAGGTCATTCCCCTCATCAGGCTTTTGCAGAAGCAGCTGGAGAAAGTGAAGGAGGAGCTAAGACGGAGTGATTCCGCTCGGCATGTGGGACTTGTGGATGAAGCCCTTCATTCGCTTTGCCAGGATTCCAGGGTGGTCAATCTGTTGAAATCAGACCACTACGTTTTGGCCACCGTGCTCGATCCTAGGTTTAAAGCCTATGTGGTGTCTCTCTTTCCGGCCGACACAAGCCTGCAGAGGTGCAAAGACCTGCTGGTGAACACACTGTCAGCTGAAGCGGAACGTGACACGTCAACGGCTCCTTCTTCATTTTCTCCTGCAACTGGGGCTGCCAGGAAAAAACTTAGGTATCCTAAGCAACCCGCTGGCGGTGATGCAGGGCAGGCAGGACCAAGTTTGGACATCTGGTCTGGACTGAAGGACCTGGCAACAATTTCTGACATGTCTACTGTCACTGCATATGATACTGTCACCATTGACAGAATGGTGGAGGATTACATCGGTGACAGCATCCAAGTAGGCATGGCAGACAGTCCATACCTGTACTGGCAGGAAAAAGAGGCAATTTGGAGGCCCCTGTACAAACTGGCTCTATTTTACCTGAGTTGCCCCCCCTCCAGTGTGTACTCCGAAAGAGTGTTTAGTGCAGCCGGGAACCTTGTCAGCGAAAGGCGTAGGGGGTTGCTTCCACAGAATGTGGAGAAGATGATGTTCATCAAAATGAATTATCAGCTCTTCCAGGGAGACCAGCCTCCAGAAGGTACAGAGGGACCTGTGGTGGTGGATTCAAGTGGGGACGAGTTAATACTTTGTGAGGATGAGGATGTACACACTGAAGAGGGTGAGGAATCGGTGGATGAGGAGGATGAGGATGACATCTTGCCTCCATAGAGCCAGTTTGTGCAGGGACACATTAATTGCCAGCTTGTTTTGTGGGGGCCCAAACGAACCAATCATTTCAGCCACAGTTGTGTGGCAGACCCTGGCGCTGAAATGATTGGTTTGTTAAAGTGTGCATGTCCTGTTTATACAACATAAGGGTGGGTGGGAGGGCCCAAGGACAATTCCATCTTGCAGCTCTTTTTTTTCTTTGCATTATGTACAGTTTGGGGCCTAGTTTTTCAAACTGCCATCCTGTCTGCCACTGCAGTTTCACGCCTAGATGGGTCACGTGTTTGTGCCGCCCACTCGTGTCGCTTAGCATAGTCATCCAGCTACCTCGGTGCAACGTTTTGGACATAAAAACACTATTGTGAGGTGTGAGGTGTTCAGAATAGACTGGAAATGAGTGGAAATTAAGGTTATTGAGGTTAATAATAGCATAGGAGCAGAAAAACCTACAAATTCTGTGATTTTAGCTGTTTTTATGCTTTTTAAAAAAAAAATACAGATCCAAAACACAAAACCCAGAACCCAAAACACGGAAGGGTGGTTTTGGCAAAACCAATCCAGATCCAAAACACGAAGAAAGATCCAGATCCAAAACCAAAACACAAAACACGAAAAGTGGCCGGTGCACACCCCTAATATAAAGGAGCATAAGGGGGCACTGCCTCTAGTATATAAAGGGGCATGATAAGGGGTCACATATCATGGCATATAAAGGAGCATAAGCGGGCACTGCCTCTGGTATATAAAGGGGCATGATAAGCGGTGACATATGGCATATAAAGGAGCATAAGCGGGCATTGCCTCTGGTATAAAAAGGGGCATGATAAGGGGTCACATATCATGGCATATAAAGGAGCATAAGGGGGCACTGCTTCTGGTATATAAAGGGGCATGATAAGAGGTGACATACCATGGCATATAAAGGAGCATAAGGGGGCACTGCCTCGGGTATATAAAGGGGCATGATAAGGGGTGACATATGGCATATAAAGGAGCATAAGGGGCGCAGCCTCTGGTATATAAAGGGGCATGATAAGGGGTGACATATCATGGCATATAAATGAGCATAAGGGGGCACTGCCTCTAGTATATAAAGGGGCATGATAAGGGTTCACATACCATGGCATATAAAGGAGCATAAGGGGGCACTGCCTCTGGTATATAAAGGGGCATGATAAGGGGTGACATACCATGGCATATAAAGGAGCATAAGCGTGCACTACCTCTGGTATATAACGGGGCATGAAAAGGGGTGATATACCATGGCATATAAAGGAGCATAAGGGGGCACTGCCTCTGGTATATAAAGGGGCATGATAAGGGGTGACATATGGCATATAAAGGAGCATAAGGGGCACTGCCTCTGGTATATAAAGGGGCATGATAAGGGGTGACATACCATGGCACATAAAGAAGCATAAGGGGGCACTGCCTCTGGTATATAAAGGGGCATGATAAGGGGTGACATACCATGGCATATAAAGGAGCATAAGGGGGCACTGCCTCTTGTATATAAAGGGGCATGATAAGGGGTGACATATGGCATATAAAGGAGCATAAGGGGGCACTGCCTCTGGTATATCAAGGGGCATGATAAGGGGTGACATACCATGGCATATAAAGGAGCATAAGCGGGCACTGCCTCTGGTATATAAAGGGGCATGATAAGGGCTGACATATGGCATATAATGGAGCATAAGCGGGCACTGCCTCTGGTATATAAAGGGGCATGATAAGGGGTGACATATGGCATATAAAGGAGCATAAGGGGCACTGCCTCTGGTATATAAAAGGGGCATGATAAGGGGTGACATACCATGGCACATAAAGGAGCATAAGGGGGCACTGCCTCGGGTATATAAAGGGGCATGATAAGGGGTGACATACCATGGCATATAAAGGAGTATAAGGGGGCACTGCCTCTGGTATATAAAGGGGCATGATAAGGGGTGACATATGGCATATAAAGGAGCATAAGGGGGCACTGCCTCTGGTATATAAAGGGGCATGATAAGGGGTGACATACCATGGCATATAAAGGAGCATAAGCGGGCACTGCCTCTGGTATATAAAGGGGCATGATAAGCGGTGACATATGGCATATAAAGGAGCATAAGCGGGCATTGCCTCTGGTATAAAAAGGGGCATGATAAGGGGTGACATATCATGGCATATAAAGGAGCATAAGGGGGCACTGCCTCTAGTATATAAAGGGGCATGATAAGGGGTCACATACCATGGCATATATAGGAGCATAAGCGGGCACTGCCTCTGGTATATAAAGGGGCATGATAAGGGGTGACATATGGCATATAAAGCAGCATAAGGGGGCACTGCCTCTGGTATATAAAGGGGCATGATAAGGGGTCACATATCATGGCATATAAAGGAGCATAAGGGGGCACTACCTCTAGTATATAAAGGGGCATGATAAGGGGTCACATACCATGGCATATAAAGGAGCATAAGCGGGCACTGCCTCGGGTATATAAAGGGGCATGATAAGGGGTGACATATGGCATATAAAGCAGCATAAGGGGCACTGCCTCTGGTATATAAAGGGGCATGATAAAGGGTGACATATGGCATATAAAGGAGCATAAGGGGGCACTGCCTCTGGTTTATAAAGGGGCATGATAAGGGGTGGCATACCATGGCATATTAAGGAGTATAAGGGCTCTGCCTCTGGTATATAAAGGGGCATGATAAGGAGTCACATACCATGGCATATAAAGGAGCATAAGCGGGCACTGCCTCTGGTATATAAAGGGGCATGATAAGGGGTGACATATGGCATATAAAGGAGCATAAGGGGCACTGCCACTGGTATATAAAGGGGCATGATAAGGGGTCACATACCATGGCAAATAAAGGAGCATAAGCGGGCACTGGCTCTGGTATATAAAGGGGCATGATAAGGGGTGACATATGGCATATAAAGGAGCATATGGGGGCACTGCCTCTGGTATTTAAAGGGGCATGATAAGGGGTGACATACCATGGCATATAAAGGAGCATAAGGGGCACTGCCTCTGGTATATAACGGGGCATGATAAGGGGTGACATACCATGGCATATAAAGGTGCATAAGGGGGCACTGCCTCTGGTATATAAAGGGGCATGATAAGGGGTGACATACCATGGTACATAAAGGAGCATTAGGGGGCACTGCCTCTGGTATATAAAGGCGCATGATAAGGGGTGACATACCATGGCATATAAAGGAGCATAAGGGGGAACTGCCTCTGGTATATAAAGTGGCTTGATGAGGGGTGACATACCATGTCATATAAAGGAGCATAAGCAGGCACTGCCTCTGGTATATAAAAGGGCATGATAAGGTGTGACATATGGCATATAAAGGAGCATAAGGGGGCACTGCCTCTGGTATATAAAGGGGCATGATAAGGGGTGACATACCATGGCACATAATGAGCATAAGGGGGCACTGCCTCTGGTATATAAAGGGGCATGATAAGGGGTGACATACCATGGCATATAAAGGAGCTTAAGCAGGCACAGCCTCTGGTATATAAAGGGGCATGATAAGGGGTGACATATGGCATATAAAGGAGCATAAGCGGGCACTGTCTCTGGTATATAAAGGGGCATGATAAGGGGTGACATACCATGGCATATAAAGAAGCATAAGCGGGCACTGCCTCTGGTATATAAAGGGGCATGATAAGGGGTGACATATCATGGCATATAAAGGAGCATAATGGGGCACTGCCTCTGGTATATAAAGGGGCATGATAAGGGGTTACATACCATGGCATATAAAGGAGCATAAAGGGGCACTGCTTCTGGTATATAATGGGGCATGATAAGGGGTGACATACCATGGCATATAAAGGAGCATAAGGGGGCACTGCCTCTGGTATATAAAGGGGCATGATAAGGGGTGACATATCATGGCATATAAAGGAGCATAAGGGGGCACTGCCTCTAGTATATAAATGGGCAAGATAAGGGGTGACATACCATGGCATATAAAGGAGCATAAGTAGGCACTGCCTCTGGTATATAAAGGGGCATGATAAGGGGTGACATATGGCATATAAAAGAGCATAAGGGGGCACTGCCTCTGGTATATAAAGGGGCATGATAAGGGGTCACATACCATGGCATATAAAGGAGCATAAGGGGGCACTGCCTCTAGTATATAAAGGGGCATGATAAGGGGTCACATACCATGGCATATAAAGGAGCATAAGCGGGTACTGCCTCGGGTATATAAAGGGGCATGATAAGGGGTGATATATGGCATATAAAGGAGCATAAGGGGCACTGCCTCTGGTATATAAAGGGGCATGATAAGGGGTGACATATGGCATATAAAGGAGCATAAGGGGGCACTGCCTCTGGTATATAAAGGGGCATGATAAGGGGTGACATACCATGGCATATAAAGGAGCATAAGTAGGCACTGCCTCTGGTATATAAAGGGGCATGATAAGGGGTGACATATGGCATATAAAAGAGCATAAGGGGGCACTGCCTCTGGTATATAAAGGGGCATGATAAGGGGTCACATACCATGGCATATAAAGGAGCATAAGGGGGCACTGCCTCTAGTATATAAAGGGGCATGATAAGGGGTCACATACCATGGCATATAAAGGAGCATAAGCGGGTACTGCCTCGGGTATATAAAGGGGCATGATAAGGGGTGATATATGGCATATAAAGGAGCATAAGGGGCACTGCCTCTGGTATATAAAGGGGCATGATAAGGGGTGACATATCATGGCATATAAAGGAGCATAAGGGGGCACTGCCTCTAGTATATAAAGGGGCATGATAAGGGGTCACATACCATGGCATATAAAGGAGCATAAGGGGGCACTGCCTCTGGTATATAATGGGGCATGATAAGGGGTGACATACCATGGCATATAAAGGAGCATAAGCGGGCACTGCCTCTGGTATATAAAGGGGCATGATAAAAGGTGACATACCATGGCATATAAAGGAGCATAAGGGGGCACTGCCTCTTGTATATAAAGGGGCATGATAAGGGGTGACATACCATGGCATTTAAAGGAGCAAAAGGGGGCACTGCCTCTGTTATATAAAGGGGCATGATAAGGGGTGACATATGGCATATAAAGGAGCATACGGGGCACTGCCTCTGGTATATAAAGGGGCATGATAAGGGGTGACATACCATGGCATATAAAGGAGCATAAGCGGGCACTGCCTCTGGTATATAACGGGGCATGATAAGGGGTGACATACCATGGCATATAAAAGAGCATAAGGGGGCACTGCCTCTGGTATATAAAGGGGCATGATAAAGGGTGACATATGGCATATAAAGGAGCATAAGGGGCACTGCCTCTGGTATATAAAGGGGCATGATAAGGGGTGACATATGGCATATAAAGGAGCATAAGGGGGCACTGCCTCTGGTATATAAAGGGGCATGATAAGGGGTGACATACCATGGCATATAAAGGAGCATAAGCGGGCACAGCCTCTGGTATATAAAGGGACATGATAAGGGGTGACATATGGCATATAAAGGAGCATAAGGGGTCACTGCCTCTGGTATATAAAGGGGCATGATAAGGGGTGACATACCATGGCATATAATGAGCATAAGGGGGCACTGCCTCTGGTATATAAAGGGGCATGATAAGGGGTGACATACCATGGCATATAAAGGAGCATAAGCGGGCACTGCCTCTGGTATATAAAGGGGCATGATAAGGGGTGACATACCATGGCATATAGTGAGCATAACTGGGCACTGCCTCTGGTATATAAATGGGCATGATAAGGGGTGACATGGCATCTAAAGGAGCATAAGGGGCACTGCCTCTGGTATATAAAGGGGCATGATAAGGGGTGACATACCATGGCATATAAAGGAGCATAAGCGGGCACTGCCTCTGGTATATAAAGGGGCATGATAAGGGGTGACATACCATGGCATATAAAGGAGCATAAGCGGGCACTGCCTCTGGTATATAAAGGGGCATCATAAGGGGTGACATATGGCATATAAAGGAGCATAAGGGGGCACTGCCTCTGGTATATAAAGGGGCATGATAAGGGGTGACATACCATGGCATATAATGAGCATAAGGGGGCACTGCCTCTGGTATATAAAGGGGCATAATAAGGGGTGACATACCATGGCATATAAAGGAGCATAAGGGGGCACTGCCTCTGGTATATAAAGGGGCATGACAAGGGGTGTCATGGCATATAAAGGAGCATAAGGGGCACTGCCTCTGGTATGATAAACGAAATGACTGTATAGGAGTGGAGAGGGTTAAACTTCCTAGGCTGGGGGCAGACCAGTGTGAGGAATCATGTGATAATTAGGGCCAATGGGTTTTTAGGGTTGTAGGTTATAGCAGGGATATTAGAGATTGTTGGAGGCGGAGTCAGCCTCTTTTGTTCCTGTCTTGGGAATGGGTAAGTGCTCTTACCTGAGCTCTGTTATATTTTCTTCATAGCCATCCTTCTGTTTTTCTTTCCTCTTCTTATCTTTGTTCTTCACCTTCTTCATCTATCCCTCTCTCTCTCTGCCCTCCCCCACCTTTGCGCTCTGCTTTTTCTAACAATCCTCCTAACCCTTATAAGGACTGTGACCCCCCCCAAATTGGTAGCATGCCCCGCCCGCACCGCTCATCGCGGATCCCCGCCCGTTACCGGGCACAGGAAGAAGGCCCAGGGAGTTCTGGGGAGGCTCCTGCCTCTCAAGAGGGAGCTGAAGGGGCTAGCGCGAGTCGCGCAGCCCCGCGGCGTCATGGGCGGCCGGGCGCGGCCGCGCTTACCCGCGGCCGTCAAGCAGGTGCTGTCAGGGCGGCTGGACACAGCCGCCGGCGGGGGGAAGGCGCGGCTGCTCTGAGCAGCCGCGAGAGGCAGTTAGTGAGCCCGCGGGAGGGCAGAGCTGCCGCGATTAGGGCGGTGAGCGCTCGCCCCCCGCGGGTTCAAAGGTCACAGGCGCACACGTGCACCGCAAGGAGGGCTGCTAATAGCCCTGTTAGTGCCCGGAGGGGCAGGGGGGACTCCCCCACAGTTAATGAAGTGGGGAATGTCGAGGTGGGGGAGATGGACAGCCCTGGCAGCACATTAGGGGCTTTGTCAGTCAGGGAGGCAGCCATTTTAGGACAGGGAGAGCTGATGGAGGATGATTGGCAGGCTAGTCAGCAATCAGCAGACAGGGCCATGTCTGGGGCAGCAGCTTCTGGCTATGTGGATACTCAGGTCCCTAGTGGGGGTGCAAGTCAGTCCTTTGACCCTGCAGCTTTTGCGGCCATGATGTCATCAATGACATCTGCTTTTGCTCCCATGGTTGCGGCATTGGCTCCTAGCCAAGCAGATAGTGAAAGGGTGGATCAGAGGCAGCGTTCAATTTCTGCTACTCTAGGGCCAGCGGTAGATCAGTTCATGCAGGCTTGCAAGGCTATGGGCTCCGCTGCGGCTCAGTTGGCAAGACCAGAGGCGTCTGGGGCTGGTGCGGCTGTGTCTTCTCCTGCTGTGTCGACCGTGCCCAGGGTTTCGGCCCAGGGGGCGGCTTCATCGTCTGTTTCAGATACTGCTGAGGGCGAAGCTATGGAACAGGATTTCAGCGTCGAGGAGGCTTCATCATCGGTCGTGTCCGGGAGGGAGCAGTCCGGATCGTCAGGTGAGATCTCAGAAGATGATGATGTTGCTGACTCTGCCTCCTCTTCTTCCTCTGTCTCTGACTTGTCGTCGACCTCTTCTTCTCTGGCTTCTTCTGTCAGCAGCGCGAAAAAGGCGCGGAAGAGGGCTGCTAAATATGCGCGCAAGGAGGCGGATAGGCGGGATAAGCGGGCTAAGCAGCAGCGTCAGAGTAGTAGCGCGCGGAAGTCCAAGAAGCGTCAGCATCAACCAGGTGTGGTGCATTGCGACAATACAGCAGTATTGCGGGGTCTGCGCGATTGTTGCAAGAAAAAAATCAGGAAGGGCGATTATGTGGACATGTTCATTTTAACTGAGCAAGCCAAAAAAGATTTCAAGGCAGCTAAGCTTAAAGGCGGGGTGGGGTTGGAAGCTTTTCGTTCCTATGATAACTGGCTTGCTGGGTTTTGCGTATTCGCAGCATGCTACTTGAAAGATCGCCCAGGGGAGCACCTGAACGTAATAAGGTATATCCACCTGATTCATGGGATGCAGCGTAAATCCAGGGGCAGCGCCTGGAGAACATATGATGAGGAATTTAGGCGCAAGCAGGACGGATCCAAGCGCTTAGATTTTGGGTGCAAGGACGTGGAAGTGTGGCTTGACGTCACGCAACCACCAAAAGGTGGAGTGGAGGATTCTCGGGTAGGCGGGGATACTCATAAGGGGGGGTCTGGGGCGTGGCGCCCGAGTTCTGATCCCTCCCCGGGGCGTCGACAGACGGGCCCCGGTCGGCTTTCTGCGCAGACACCTTTTAAAGGTAAATGTTTTGCCTTTAATAATGCCTCCTGTTCCCAGGGCCAACGGTGCCGTTTTCGACACCTTTGCTTGCGTTGCAACGGATCGCACCCCGCCTCTAATTGTTTCAGGTTGTCAGCCCAACAGGGATCCAAGTCGGGAGGAGGAGCTATTCCCAAAGCGGGAGGTAGCGCAGGCGCTAAATAGGGCACCAACCCCTATCCGTTTGGATGCTATGTCCAGGTGGCTAGGGTGGTACCCTAATAGGCAGGACGCTAAGTTTTTGTTTTTCGGGTTCAAGTTGGGTTTTCGTTTACCAGTTATAGGGGAAGTTCGAGTCGGTTCCCCGAGAAATTTACAATCAGCTCGACTTTTTCCTGACGTTCTTCAGTTAAAAGTCGAGAAAGAGGTTCAGTTAGGACGTATGGTGGGTCCATTTGCGCATCCTCCAATGGGGAATCTGATTCTTTCCCCAGTGGGGGTGGTGCCTAAGAAAACTCCAGGAAAATTTCGGCTGATCCAGCATCTGTCTTATCCATTGGGGTCCTCCGTTAATGACGCTATACCTCCTGAATTCTGTTCAGTGAGGTATCAGTCTTTTGATGATGCTCTCAGTATCGTTAGGGCATATGGACGCGGGGCCCTCATGGCTAAGATGGATGTGGAGTCAGCTTTTCGTTTGCTTCCTTTGCACCCCGAATCGTTTAGGTTCATGGGTTTTCGCATTGGGGGGGAATACTTCATAGACAAGTGCTTGCCTATGGGGTGTTCGATTTCCTGCGCATACTTTGAAAAATTTAGCACTTTCCTTCATTGGTGCGTAGAGTTTTCTTGTGGGGGTCATGGGATAGCGCACTATCTCGATGACTTCCTCTGCGTGGGGCCCGCTGGGTCAGAGCGTTGTAACGAGTTACTTGGTTCCATGAGAGCGCTGTTTTTTCATTTTGGAGTACCTGTGGCAGACGAAAAGACAGAGGGACCCCTCTCGTGTTTGTCATTTTTAGGTATCGAGATTGATACCTTGGCTGGATCCTGTCGGCTGCCGCGCGATAAAATTGACAAATTGCGAGATTCCATTTCAGAGTGTTTGGTTGCGCGCAAAATTTCGCTCAGGCAGGCCCAATCACTGTTGGGTTGTATGAACTTTGCCTGTAGAGTTATACCGATGGGGAGGGTATTTTGCAGAAAGCTAGAGAGGGCCACAGCGGGGGTTTCCAAACCTCACCATTTGATCCGTTTATCGTCAGAAATAAAGAGAGACCTGGAAGTTTGGGTTTCCTTTTTGGCAGATTTTAATGGGATCAGGATATGGTTATCCCCTCTGGTGGGCAATGTCGATTTGCAGCTTTTCACCGATGCAGCAGGATCTTCGGGGTTCGGTTGCTACCTGAGGGGATCCTGGTGCGTCGCAACTTGGCCAGAGGAGTGGATTCGTGCAGGTTTGACAAGAGATATGCTGCTCTTAGAACTGTTCCCAATAATGGTCGCCTTGGAGGTCTGGGGCGAGCGCATCTGCAATCGCAGCATTCTGTTCAGATGTGACAATCTGGGCGTGGTGCATGCGGTAAACGGGCAGCGAGCAAAGTCGTTGCTGGTTTTGCGTGTGCTAGCGCAGCTGGTGCTTGCCTGTTTGCGCCATAATGTGCTGTTTCGAGCTCAACACGTACCCGGAGTTGACAACGGGATTGCCGATGCGCTGTCCAGATGTCAATGGGGTCGGTTCCGTACATTGGCTCCTGATGCAGAGACTGATGGTGTGCTGTGCCCCTCTTATGTTTGGCAGGTTATCAAGCCGGACTGGAGGGGTTAGCGGAGCTGTCCATTGCACCAAGTACCCTCAAGGCTTACCGTCGGTCTTGGGAAGAATGGGAAGTTTTTTCCCGTAGCCAAGGCCTTGGAGGTAAGGGTCAGCATCAATTGATGCTTGCTTTTATTTGGCAGCTGTATGTATCTGGCAAATCGAGAGCGGTAGTTTCACGGTACCTGGCAGGTATTTCGTTTTTCTCCAAATTGAAGGGAATCCCTGACCTTACAAGGAGTTTTGTCATCACAAAGGCCTTGAAAGGTTGGGCGCGCGCTGAGCCGGTTAACCCCGATAAAAGACGGCCTATAGACATTTATCTGTTACCGTCCATTCTAGGAGCGGTTGCGGACGTGGCGGCCTCCGGTTTCGAAACGCTTTTGTTTAAGTTAGCTTTTTCCATGGCTTTTCATGGTGCTTTCCGGGTGTCGGAATTGGTTGCTCCCTCCAAGTGGAGGGATTCAACTATGCTGCGTTCGGATGTGAAGGTGGGTGAGAGGTCCTTGCTGTGCAGATTGCGTCGTTCTAAGACCGATCAGTTAGGCAGGGGTCGCTGGATAACATTGGTCCCCTCGGCGGATTGTCGAATTTGTCCGGTCGGCTTGGCCACTCGTTATGCATCTGTCAGACCCTCAGCGGAGGGCTCATGGCTGATGCATGGCGATGGGCTTCCGCTGACAAAATTTCAGTTTAGTTGGATGCTGCGGCGATGTCTTTGCAGCGTGGGCCTCTCACCAGGGGAGTTCGGCACGCATTCGTTTCGAATTGGTGCTGCCACTTCCGCCGCTGCTGCGGGATTTCCAGAGTCACAGATTCAAGCTCTGGGCCGATGGAAATCAGCCAGTTATAAGCGTTACATTCGACCGAATCATTGAGGTTAATGTTGTGCATGCACGTTACATATGGTTTGTTATGTTTTACGAAATGTCATTGGTCCTGGTCTTGTTTGTTTTCCCCTGTCTTTCCTACTCGGGGACTAGCTACTCGCCATTGATTTCAGTGGGAGTCTGGAGAGTTTTGACGATTTTTTTTACCTGATCTGACGGATTTAATTCGGCTATTTGGTTTATAATTACAATTATATGTCCCTCAGCAGGTTTTACGTTTTCTCTCTGGTCGAGTTCACTTGTGTTATCCGATATCTCTCCCAAACCCCCCCCCCCCTCCCGCTCTCCCCCCCCCCCTTCTTTTTTATTTTAACTTATCCTCTTGTGTCTTCATGTTGCTTCAAATTGGCACAGAAGCTTGTTGATCTTTAAAGATTCAAATCAAAATTTTTTCTTTTTGGCAGATCCTCAGTAATATGTTCCCCGTTAGATATACATGATTAAATATGCTAAAATTTTACAATAACTTTAATGTTTTCTTTGTTTTTCCCTCATTATAGGAATGGCTTTTGATGATTGTACTGTATGGATAATTGGCCATTCATTTGTTTTTTGGGCGGCTAGGTTCATGCAGGCGCAGGACGCGCCGTTGTTTCCGGGGGCTAGTGGAGTTAGATGGATAGGGGTCAGAGGTATGTTGTGGGAGAGCCTTAAGCCTAAACTCTTGCAGCAGGTTCAGCGGTATGGCTTACCGAGAGTCGTGGTTATTCATCTAGGCGGGAATGATTTGGGCAAGAGGACATCTCTGGATTTAAGGCATGCGGTGGTGGAGGATTTGGGTCAGATTATAATGGCATGGCCAGCTTGCACAATAGTTTGGTCTTTCATGGTCCCTAGATTGTGTTGGCGTGGTGTGGTTGACGGCAGAGCCATTGATGAAGCCCGGAAGAAAGTGAACTTTACGGTTTCAAAATTTGTGTTGGAAAATGGTGGGGCAGTGGTCAGACATCCTAGGATAAAATTTCGGTATACTTACCTTTTTCGGTCTGACGGGGTTCATTTAGCGGAGGAAGGTATGTTTATTTTTCTTGAGGATCTGTTTGAGGTTGTGGTTTCTGTGCGTTAGTTCTATGGTGGCGGTGCAAGGTTTCTTTTGGCAGAACCTTGCTTTTGGCGGGAAAGAACGGCAGGTTACCTATTAGCACTGTGAATATTTGTTTACTCATTGTTTTGCTCACCTTCGTTGACTCATAAAGTCTGCTGGACCACCCTGCCGGGGGCAGCATCATCACCTTACCGGGTGGGTAGTCAAGATAGAAGGCTTGAGCGTATTGTGTTGTGGTTGGAGTGTTTATAGTGTTAGGCTTGGGCGGTTGTTAGCCGTTCTTTCTTTGCCACCATATTTAAATTAATTTAATTAATATAGTAACTAATTCATTATATGTTTTTAAATAAATAGCTAACAAATTCTGCCAAATACAAGTCTCCGTGTCTTTATTTCAATTAAGTATGTTATTGTCACTGATTCACACGCAGGTCAATCCTCAGACGATGGGAAGTTTAGATAAACGAAATGACTGTATAGGAGTGGAGAGGGTTAAACTTCCTAGGCTGGGGGCAGACCAGTGTGAGGAATCATGTGATAATTAGGGCCAATGGGTTTTTAGGGTTGTAGGTTATAGCAGGGATATTAGAGATTGTTGGAGGCGGAGTCAGCCTCTTTTGTTCCTGTCTTCCCACCCTCCCTCCCTAAAGTTTATTTTTATGGGCTCTTTTTGATTTGGGTTTGGTGATTGTTTCATTGGCTATTTTAGGCGGGAAAGAACGGCAGGTTACCTATTAGCACTGTGAATATTTGTTTACTCATTGTTTTGCTCACCTTCGTTGACTCATAAAGTCTGCTGGACCACCCTGCCGGGGGCAGCATCATCACCTTACCGGGTGGGTAGTCAAGATAGAAGGCTTGAGCGTATTGTGTTGTGGTTGGAGTGTTTATAGTGTTAGGCTTGGGCGGTTGTTAGCCGTTCTTTCTTTGCCACCATATTTAAATTAATTTAATTAATATAGTAACTAATTCATTATATGTTTTTAAATAAATAGCTAACAAATTCTGCCAAATACAAGTCTCCGTGTCTTTATTTCAATTAAGTATGTTATTGTCACTGATTCACACGCAGGTCAATCCTCAGACGATGGGAAGTTTAAGAAAGGGGCATGATAAGGGGTGACATACCATGGCATATAAAGGAGCATAAGCGGGCACTGCCTCTGGTATATAAAGGGGCATGATAAGGGGTGACATACCATGGCATATAATGAGCATAAGGGGGCACTGCCTCTGGTATATAAAGGGGCATAATAAGGGGTAACATACCATGGCATATAAAGGAGCATAAGGGGGCACTGCCTCTGGTATATAAAGGGGCATGACAAGGGTGACATGGCATATAAAGGAGCATAAGGGGCACTGCCTCTGGTATATAAAGGGGCATGATAAGGGGTGACATACCATGGCATATAAAGGAGCATAAGCGGGCACTGCCTCTGGTATGTAAAGGGGCATGATAAGGGGTGACATACCATGGCATATAAAGGAGCATAAGGGGGCACTGCCTCTGGTATATAAAGGGGCATGATAAGGGGTCACATACCATGGCATATAAAGGAGCATAAGGGGCACTGCCTCTAGTATATAAAGGGGCATGTTAAGGGGTGACATATCATGGCATATAAAGGAGCATAAGTGGCACTGCCTCTGGTATATAAAGGGGCATGATAAGGGGTGACATACCATGGCATAAAAAGGAGCATAAGCGGGCACTGCCTCTGGTATATAAAGGGGCATGATAAGGGGTGACATACCATGGCATATAAAGGAGCATAAGGGGGCACTGCCTCTGGTATATAAAGGGGCATGATAAGGGGTGACATACCATGGCATATAAAGGAGCATAAGCGGGCTCTGCCTCTGGTATATAAAGGGGTATGATAAGGGGTAACATACCATGGCATATAAAGGAGCATAAGGGGGCACTGCCTCTGATATATAAAGGTGCATGATAAGGGGTGACATATCATGGCATGTAAAGGAGCATAAGGGGGCACTGCCTCTGGTATATAAAGGGGCATGATAAGGGGTGACATATCATGGCATATAAAGGAGCATAAGGGGGCACTGCCTCTGGTATATAAAGGGGCATGATAAGGGGTGACATATCATGGCATATAAAGGAGCATAAGCGGGCACTGCCTCTGGTATATAAAGGGGCATGATAAGGGGTGACATACCATGGCATATAAAGGAGCATAAGGGGGCACTGCCTCTGGTATATAAAGGAGCACGATAAGGGGTGACATATGGCATATAAAGGAGCATCAGGGGGCACTGCCTCTGGTATATAAAGGGGCATGATAAGGGGTGACATACCATGGAATATAAAGGAGCATAAGGGGCACTGCCTCTGGTATATAAAGGGGCATGATAAGGGGTGACATATGGCATATAAAGGAGCATAAAGGGCACTGCCTCTGTTATATAAAGGGGCATGATAAGGGGTGACATACCATGGCATATAATGAGCATAAGGGGGCACTGCCTCTGGTATATAAAGCGGCATGATAAGGGGTGACATACCATGGCATATAAAGGAGCATAAGCGGGCACTGCCTCTGGTATATAAAGGGGCATGATAAGGGGTGACATACCATGGCATATAATGAGCATAAGGGGGCACTGCCTCTGGTATATAAAGGGGCATAATAAGGGGTGACATACCATGGCATATAAAGGAGCATAAGGGGGCACTGCCTCTGGTATATAAAGGGGCATGACAAGGGGTGACATGGCATATAAAGGAGCATAAGGGGCACTGCCTCTGGTATATAAAGGGGCATGATAAGGGGTGACATACCATGGCATATAAAGGAGCATAAGCGGGCACTGCCTCTGGTATATAAAGGGGCATGATAAGGGGTGACATACCATGGCATATAAAGGAGCATAAGCGGGCACTGCCTCTGGTATGTAAAGGGGCATGATAAGGGGTGACATACCATGGCATATAAAGGAGCATAAGGGGGCACTGCCTCTGGTATATAAAGGGGCATGATAAGGGGTCACATACCATGGCATATAAAGGAGCATAAGGGGCACTGCCTCTAGTATATAAAGGGGCATGTTAAGGGGTGACATATCATGGCATATAAAGGAGCATAAGTGGCACTGCCTCTGGTATATAAAGGGGCATGATAAGGGGTGACATACCATGGCATATAAAGGAGCATATGGGGGCACTGCCTCTGGTATATAAAGGGGCATGATAAGGGGTGACATACCATGGCATATAAAGGAGCATAAGCGGGCTCTGCCTCTGGTATATAAAGGGGTATGATAAGGGGTAACATACCATGGCATATAAAGGAGCATAAAGGGGCACTGCCTCTGGTATATAAAGGTGCATGATAAGGGGTGACATATGGCATATAAAGGAGCATAAGCGGGCACTGCCTCTGGTATATAAAGGGGCATGATAAGGGGTGACATACCATGGCATATAAAGAAGCATAAGCGGGCACTGCCTCTGGTATATAAAGGGGCATGATAAGGGGTGACATATCATGGCATATAAAGGAGCATAATGGGGCACTGCCTCTGGTATATAAAGGGGCATGATAAGGGGTTACATACCATGGCATATAAAGGAGCATAAGGGGGCACTGCTTCTGGTATATAAAGGGGCATGATAAGGGGTGACATACCATGGCATATAAAGGAGCATAAGGGGGCACTGCCTCTGGTATATAAAGGGGCATGATAAGGGGTGACATATCATGGCATATAAAGGAGCATAAGGGGGCACTGCCTCTAGTATATAAAGGGGCAAGATAAGGGGTGACATACCATGGCATATAAAGGAGCATAAGTAGGCACTGCCTCTGGTATATAAAGGGGCATGATAAGGGGTGACATATGGCATATAAAAGAGCATAAGGGGGCACTGCCTCTGGTATATAAAGGGGCATGATAAGGGGTCACATACCATGGCATATAAAGGAGCATAAGGGGGCACTGCCTCTAGTATATAAAGGGGCATGATAAGGGGTCACATACCATGGCATATAAAGGAGCATAAGCGGGTACTGCCTCGGGTATATAAAGGGGCATGATAAGGGGTGATATATGGCATATAAAGGAGCATAAGGGGCACTGCCTCTGGTATATAAAGGGGCATGATAAGGGGTGACATATCATGGCATATAAAGGAGCATAAGGGGGCACTGCCTCTAGTATATAAAGGGGCATGATAAGGGGTCACATACCATGGCATATAAAGGAGCATAAGGGGGCACTGCCTCTGGTATATAACGGGGCATGATAAGGGGTGACATACCATGGCATATAAAGGAGCATAAGCGGGCACTGACTCTGGTATATAAAGGGGCATGATAAAAGGTGACATACCATGGCATATAAAGGAGCATAAGGGGGCACTGCCTCTTGTATATAAAGGGGCATGATAAGGGGTGACATACCATGGCATTTAAAGGAGCAAAAGGGGGCACTGCCTCTGTTATATAAAGGGGCATGATAAGGGGTGACATATGGCATATAAAGGAGCATACGGGGCACTGCCTCTGGTATATAAAGGGGCATGATAAGGGGTGACATACCATGGCATATAAAGGAGCATAAGCGGGCACTGCCTCTGGTATATAACGGGGCATGATAAGGGGTGACATACCATGGCATATAAAGGAGCATAAGGGGGCACTGCCTCTGGTATATAAAGGGGCATGATAAAGGGTGACATATGGCATATAAAGGAGCATAAGGGGCACTGCCTCTGGTATATAAAGGGGCATGATAAGGGGTGACATATGGCATATAAAGGAGCATAAGGGGGCACTGCCTCTGGTATATAAAGGGGCATGATAAGGGGTGACATACCATGGCATATAAAGGAGCATAAGCGGGCACAGCCTCTGGTATATAAAGGGACATGATAAGGGGTGACATATGGCATATAAAGGAGCATAAGGGGTCACTGCCTCTGGTATATAAAGGGGCATGATAAGGGGTGACATACCATGGCATATAATGAGCATAAAGGGGCACTGCCTCTGGTATATAAAGGGGCATGATAAGGGGTGACATACCATGGCATATAAAGGAGCATAAGCGGGCACTGCCTCTGGTATATAAAGGGGCATGATAAGGGGTGACATACCATGGCATATAATGAGCATAACTGGGCACTGCCTCTGGTATATAAATGGGCATGATAAGGGGTGACATGGCATCTAAAGGAGCATAAGGGGCACTGCCTCTGGTATATAAAGGGGCATGATAAGGGGTGACATACCATGGCATATAAAGGAGCATAAGCGGGCACTGCCTCTGGTATATAAAGGCACATGATAAGGGGTGACATACCATGGCATATAAAGGAGCATAAGCGGGCACTGCCTCTGGTATATAAAGGGGCATCATAAGGGGTGACATATGGCATATAAAGGAGCATAAGGGGGCACTGCCTCTGGTATATAAAGGGGCATGATAAGGGGTGACATACCATGGCATATAATGAGCATAAGGGGGCACTGCCTCTGGTATATAAAGGGGCATAATAAGGGGTGACATACCATGGCATATAAAGGATCATAAGGGGGCACTGCCTCTGGTATATAAAGGGGCATGACAAGGGGTGTCATGGCATATAAGGAGCATAAGGGGCACTGCCTCTGGTATAGAAAGGGGCATGATAAGGGGTGACATACCATGGCATATAAAGGAGCATAAGCGGGCACTGCCTCTGGTATATAAAGGGGCATGATAAGGGGTGACATACCATGGCATATAATGAGCATAAGGGGGCACTGCCTCTGGTATATAAAGGGGCATAATAAGGGGTGACATACCATGGCATATAAAGGAGCATAAGGGGGCACTGCCTCTGGTATATAAAGGGGCATGACAAGGGGTGACATGGCATATAAAGGAGCATAAGGGGCACTGCCTCTGGTATATAAAGGGGCATGATAAGGGGTGACATACCATGGCATATAAAGGAGCATAAGTGGGCACTGCCTCTGGTATATAAAGGGGCATGATAAGGGGTGACATATCATGGCATATAAAGGAGCATAAGGGGGCACTGCCTCTGGTATATAAAGGGGCATGATAAGGGGTGACATATCATGGCATATAAAGGAGCATAAGCGGGCACTGCCTCTGGTATATAAAGGGGCATGATAAGGGGTGACATACCATGGCATATAAAGGAGCATAAGGGGGCACTGCCTCTGGTATATAAAGGAGCATGATAAGGGGTGACATATGGCATATAAAGGAGCATCAGGGGGCACTGCCTCTGGTATATAAAGGGGCATGATAAGGGGTGACATACCATGGAATATAAAGGAGCATAAGGGGCACTGCCTCTGGTATATAAAGGGGCATGATAAGGGGTGACATATGGCATATAAAGGAGCATAAAGGGCACTGCCTCTGTTAAATAACGGGGCATGATAAGGGGTGACATACCATGGCATATATTGAGCATAAGGGGGCACTGCCTCTGGTATATAAAGCGGCATGATAAGGGGTGACATACCATGGCATATAAAGGAGCATAAGCGGGCACTGCCTCTGGTATATAAAGGGGCATGATAAGGGGTGACATACCATGGCATATAATGAGCATAAGGGGGCACTGCCTCTTGTATATAAAGGGGCATAATAAGGGGTGACATACCATGGCATATAAAGGAGCATAAGGGGGCACTGCCTCTGGTATATAAAGGGGCATGACAAGGGGTGACATGGCATATAAAGGAGCATAAGGGGCACTGCCTCTGGTATATAAAGGGGCATGATAAGGGGTGACATACCATGGCATATAAAGGAGCATAAGCGGGCACTGCCTCTGGTATATAAAGGGTCATGATAAGGGGTGACATACCATGGCATATAAAGGAGCATAAGCGGGCACTGCCTCTGGTATGTAAAGGGGCATGATAAGGGGTGACATACCATGGCATATAAAGGAGCATAAGGGGGCACTGCCTCTGGTATATAAAGGGGCATGATAAGGGGTCACATACCATGGCATATAAAGGAGCATAAGGGGCACTGCCTCTAGTATATAAAGGGGCATGTTAAGGGGTGACATATCATGGCATATAAAGGAGCATAAGTGGCACTGCCTCTGGTATATAAAGGGGCATGATAAGGGGTGACATACCATGGCATAAAAAGGAGCATAAGCGGGCACTGCCTCTGGTATATAAAGGGGCATGATAAGGGGTGACATACCATGGCATATAAAGGAGCATAAGGGGGCACTGCCTCTGGTATATAAAGGGGCATGATAAGGGGTGACATACCATGGCATATAAAGGAGCATAAAGGGGCACTGCCTCTGGTATATAAAGGTGCATGATAAGGGGTGACATATCATGGCATATAAAGGAGCATAAGGGGGCACTGCCTCTGGTATATAAAGGGGCATGATAAGGGGTGACATATCATGGCATATAAAGGAGCATAAGGGGGCACTGCCTCTGGTATATAAAGGGGCATGATAAGGGGTGACATATCATGGCATATAAAGGAGCATAAGCGGGCACTGCCTCTGGTATATAAAGGGGCATGATAAGGGGTGACATACCATGGCATATAAAGGAGCATAAGGGGGCACTGCCTCTGGTATATAAAGGAGCATGATAAGGGGTGACATATGGCATATAAAGGAGCATCAGGGGGCACTGCCTCTGGTATATAAAGGGGCATGATAAGGGGTGACATATGGCATATAAAGGAGCATAAAGGGCACTGCCTCTGTTATATAAAGGGGCATGATAAGGGGTGACATACCATGGCATATAATGAGCATAAGGGGGCACTGCCTCTGGTATATAAAGCGGCATGATAAGGGGTGACATACCATGGCATATAAAGGAGCATAAGTGGGCACTGCCTCTGGTATATAAAGGGGCATGATAAGGGGTGACATACCATGGCATATAAAGCAGCATAAAGGGGCACTGCCTCTGGTATATAACGGGGCATGATAAGGGGTGATATACCATGTCATATAAAGGCGCATAAGGGGGCACTGCCTCTGGTATATAAAGGGGCATGATAAGGGGTGACATATGGCATATAAAGGAGCATAAGGGGCACTGCCTCTGGTATATAAAGGGGCATGATAAGGGGGTCACATACCATGGCATATAAGGGAGCATAAGGGGGCACTGCCTCTGGTATATAAAGGGGCATGATAAGGGGTGACATATCATGGCATATAAAGGAGCATAAGCGGGCACTGCCTCTGGTATATAACGGGGCATGATAAGGGGAGACATACCATGGCATATAAAGGAGCATAAGCGGGCACTGCCTCTGGTATATAAAGGGGTATGATAAGGGGTGACATATCATGGCATATAAAGGAGCATAGGGGGCACTGCCTCTGGTATATAAAGGGGCATGATAAGGGGTGACATACCATGGCATATAAAGGAGCATAAGGGGGCACTGCCTCTGGTATATAAAGGGGCATGATAAGGGGTGACATACCATGGCATATAAAGGAGCATAAGGGGGCACTGCCTCTGGTATATAAAGGGGCATGATAAGGGGTGACATACATGGCATATAAAGGATCATAAGGGGGCACTTATAGCATATACTGTATACGATGCATGAGGGCTTCCTGGTGGCATTGAACGGACAGTATGGATGGAATCTTGTGCCATAAATCTATTTTTCTGCCTTTATTAGAGTGGTAAGAAAATGGGCAGAAATCTGAGAAATAAAATGGCTGTAACCGAGTGTACTGTGGATTTGGTTATATCCCCCCTGTGACCGCCCCCCTTGGCCACTGCCCACGTCTGGGAATCTGAAAATAAAAAGCTGGTATCCCTAATGGGCAGATATGCATGCACACAGCGATAATACCATGTTATGCCAACTGCACTAATAGTTACTCTGTATCAGGCCCATTGTGCTTAACTAAGTAAAAAAAAATTATATATATTTAGTATGTAATATTGCTCAATGTGTGTGAAATAAAAATATATACCTCTTACTACAAGGATGCTGTGTGTCCTCACCTCGGCCGTGACAGGAGAGCCTTGAGTGCGACAAAAACAAGGAATCACCCTCCGGAGAGATAAAACAGGGACTCAGCGCATAGTTGATCATCTTTTTTTGGTCTTCAATAAAATCTGACAGTTGTGTCAAAGGTATGATGGCTGTGAGGATGAGTCCTGACAAGTGCGGCCTGGTTATGGCGTCCAGCCTTAGGTGAGGTAACTGCCCGGAGTGACATGAGGCCTACACATCACACTGCACATCCGCACATTTCATGTTTATTTATTTCACAGATTTTCACCTAAAAATGGACTTCATTTTGTATAACAGATTTCTCTCATCTGCTTTGTTTCTGTTTATTTTCCGTACCCGGCGCTTTTATTCGCCAGTGATGAAGGAAGTTATTAGGACATACAGTATGTAAAAAGCTACATGTTTGTTCATTTTATATTTTAAAAGATTACTAACAAAATGTGAGGCCATCGGAAATCCACTGCACAAATACAACTGCGCTTCTTTACGTTTATAGCAGAGACAACCACAAGTGCGGTCACGTGGAATGCATGTGTTGCAAGGAATAAAATGGCTGCCTGACAAAGTGGCTCCAGGGGTTCAAGGAAAAATGACTCATCCTCAAAGTTACTGGTTTACCCATATTTCGTGCTCTTTCCAGGCTCGTGCGCTGGGCTACGGTGGCCATGTTGGGCAACAGAACCAAATAGGCAGCGAGCTCGGAGAAGGAAATGCGGTGATGGGGTGGAGGAAAACAGAAAAAAAGCCTAACAGAATGTTGTGGGACCAGGGAGAGGGGTATAGCATGCTTGCCGACTTTCTGGCTGCCCCCTCCGGTCGGCGCTGCAGAGATGTGGCGGCAGTAATGATGGGCCGTCCGGTGGCGTTGTGGTGTGATTGCATCATTGCCACTCTGCCCCCACTATACATTGCAGAGACTTCCGGCATTGTACAGCAGGGAGAGAGGCTATGATTACGCAATTCAGCGCAGATCGCGTCATAGGACCCCTCCAGACTGCCCACTTTTGACAAGGAAGTGTGAAGGTCCGGGGGGTGGCAGCAAACCGGGAGACTAGCCTTTTCCTGCGGGGGGCTGGGAGCACCACTTGATATTCGGGAGCCTCCCGGCCCTTGTGGGAGAGTTGGCATGTATGGGGTATAGTAACTGGTAACAGGGAATCCTGGAGTATTGAGGTGCTGTTTGGGTACATGAGATATGGAAGGCCTAGTAATAATAAGGGCACATTCTAAGCCGCCCACCACTAAGCTAATAGTACTGTAACAATAACATTAAGGACGCTTTGCTCCCTTTCACATATAATAACAAACCTATTTCTTCCAGCCTGTTTTAATATTAACTTTACATTAAGTTTAATCAGATTTAATTAAAAAATATATATTTCCTTCCAAACAGCCCAGCCACTAAATAATATCTTTTCACAATTAGCGCGGGATGTACTAAGCTCAACAATATGAAAAAAAAAACCCCTGGAAATGCCATTTTTGGGGTATTTATTTACAGCATTTCTCATATGGACTAATGCAATGCATTCTGGTGCTTTGACCCGGTGGGCCTATAGAGGCCTATGGGATTCTTTTTGGGACACCCCCTGAGAGGGATCGAATAGGAACCCTCCCAGCTCCCCCTGCAGGATTTGCACATCTTTCTGCATATGCGCAGATGGACGCCTGAGGTACTTTTGGGTCATGAACCCGTAAATCCCTCTATTGCAAAGGGCAGCTCTTACCAGGTGATATTATCGCAGGTATCTGCCCAATAACTGGTGGCATATACAGAATCGCAAACCCATAGCAGCTAATCAGCTTCTACCTATCATTTTATAGAATGCACTTGAAAATGCTAGCTAGAAGCTGATTGGTTCTCCACTTGTCCACTTTTTAGAAGGTTCCATACATTTCCCCCTCAATAAATATCCCCCTTCTGCTAAAAACCCAAATACAATCAATAGACCCTTGCTAACCCCGGCAATGAATAACCCCATCACTCTACCTAAAAGAATTATTGATACCATGAACTAGGGATGGGACATCGGAAGCCGATGGTTAGCAACCATCGATATTTCCAATTTGATGGAAGTACGATGGTTGCCAGCCATCAGGTGCAGCTTTCCGAAGGCCATCCGATGGTTGCTATGGGGATAAGCAGCGGGAGAATAGATGCCATGCGCATGCCCCCTTTGCCGCCCCCTTTGCCAGAGGCTCCGTTGGGAGGTACAGCTAAAGTGTGCGTGCGCGAAGCTATGACTGCTTCTGCGCATGCATAAAGTATAACCATGGCGATGGCTGCTATGGGTATGGTCACGCCATCGTGATGGTTATATCTTTGAATGGTTACAATGCGATTGCTGGTTGTGATCACATTGCTGGATTTGATTTTGGAAGCACGGCAACCATTCGATGCTGAGCTTCCGATGTTCATTCCTACCGTGACCTCTCTATTAGATTAAATAGTCCCTTACAATAAATTATTACCTCCCACCACCATAAGTCATTACCTTAACTCGCATCTCACCATTACGTTATTAGCCCGTGTGCCCACCTTCATTATGCGGTGTGTGCTGTGAGGTCACAGGAAAGAGAGGGGGGAAATGGATCTGTATCAGTGGGCGCAGGTAATAAGGTGCTTTGTCCTGGGGTTGGGAGCAGCCGATTGATCATCAGATCGCCTAAGACCGTAGAGTTGGCAGGAACCTTGATTTGCGCTTGGAAGACCTTTCATCTGCAGCGGTTTAATACCAAGACGTATTGCAGTTTGCACTTTATAAATGAGGCCCATTGAGTATATGTAAAGGGACCAATATCTAATCAATAATTATTTTACAGTTACTTTAGTATTATTTTAGCTTTTACAGTTTGCACAATCTCCAGGAAAGAATGTAATTGTCTCCGAAGTTGTTTGAGAGTTATTTACAAATCTTATACCCATAAAGGAGTCAGAGTCAGTGTTTTATCTCTGTGAGCGGACTGTACGGGCAGCTACCAAATGCATAAATATGTTTCGTTTCCATATTACTGACAGAAAGTGATGATTCTATTACACAGACACAGTGGCTGTACGATGGGAACGTCATTTCTACTCTCAGTGATTACTGGATACGGTTTTAGGAAAATGAAATGACCCTGATTGCCAAAGGGGCTTTGAATTGTTGGAAATATTCAGCCGATTTCTTATAGAAGCCAGACATTCAGATAATGCTTATTCCAGCTCCTGTATCTCCTCCTTTCCACAATCACGATTTGTGATGTTATTACAGCTCAGCAGAAAACACGGGACAGAGCTGTAACTGTCCCTGACCAGAAAGATGGCGGCTCCTTATCGCCGCTGACAGAACACAAAGCTGTTGTGCCTCAATGTCTTCTGTGATTCTGGGCCAGGGGCGGACGCAGTGCGGATGTATCTGCCGTTGGCCGATGCTTTTACTACTGTGCCTGCGCCCGAGCAGCACTGCAATTGTGCCGCAATTCATTTATGACGGCGACCGTAGTGTGGATCTGGACGCAGAATGATTGGCAGGTAGTGAGTGTTCGTGGGAGGTAAGGGGGCAGTCGGGGGTGGGTCACAGTCAGCGACCGCATCCTTGTACGCAGCTTCATTGGCCCTAGCGTCAGGGGCGTATTAAGAGAGGAGGGGGCCTGTGTACACTCCCCGTGCAGAGCCCCCTCCTCTCTCCCCAGTGGCCGGCAGCTGACTGACGCGGCTAGCCAGCCACCGGAGCCTTAGTAGACTCTAGGCATTAGAATGTGCCCAGAGTCTACCGCTCATGCGCAAGACGCCGGAGAAATGGCCGCGACGCCACTGCCTAGCGTCTTTCTTCAGATAAACATTCCCAGCATCCATAGGGTGTGACCGATTTCAGGCGCTGCTAATGGGCATTGCAATACGATATTTGCGTATTTTGTCACAAACGCTGCAGCGGCGATGGGATTTGCGCTCAGCTGTGAATCAGACTCTTTTTTTCTAGGCTGGTTATAGAGTTTTATGGAATTATTTTATCTTTCTACAGCAAAGAAGCAGGATTCCCGTTACACAGGGAGAACGTCAGCCATAAACCTGTCATTCTCCCATCGTCTGTCTCTACCAAATGCAGTTATATAACCCTACTGATTAACCTGGTAATAAGGCAGATAATGAGGAACCCCCAAACCCTACTACCCCCATAAGTACCATCCTCGCCACGTCTGGGGGGCTATTTATGAAATGATCAATATGCTTTTTAGCTGGTGAAAGAACCTTATTTATCATCATAAAATGAGTGGAGAAATCAAAGCATAAAAGTATAAAGGTACATTTATATTACTGTACAGGGGCAAATGATAGCAATATGCAGATTTATATTACTGTACAGGGGGCAAATGATAGCAATATGCAGATTTATATTACTGTACAGGGGGCAAATGATAGCAATATGCAGATTTATATTACTGTACAGGGGGCAAATGATAGCAATATGCAGATTTATATTACTGTACAGGGGGCAAATGATAGCAATATGCAGATTTATATTACTGTACAGGGGGCAAATAATAGCAATATGCAGATTTATATTACTGTACAGGGGGCAAATGATAGCAATATGCAGATTTATATTACTGTACAGGGGGCAAATAATAGCAATATGCAGATTTATATTACTGTACAGGGGGCAAATTATAGCAATATGCAGATTTATGTTACTGTACAGGGGGCAAATGATAGCAATATGCAGATTTATATTACTGTACAGGGGGCAAATGATAGCAATATGCAGATTTATATTACTGTACAGGGGGCAAATGATAGCAATATGCAGATTTATATTACTGTACAGGGGCCAAATGATAGCAATATGCAGATTTATATTACTGTACAGGGGGCAAATGATAGCAATATGCAGATTTATATTACTGTACAGGGGGCAAATGATAGCAATATGCAGATTTATATTACTGTGCAGGGGGCAAATGATAGCAATATGCAGATTTATATTACTGTGCAGGGGGCAAATAATAGCAATATGCAGATTTATATTACTGTGCAGGGGGCAAATGATAGCAATATGCAGATTTATATTACTGTACAGGGGGCAAATGATAGCAATATGCAGATTTATATTACTGTGCAGGGGGCAAATAATAGCAATATGCAGATTTATATTACTGTGCAGGGGGCAAATAATAGCAATATGCAGATTTATATTACTGTGCAGGGGGCAAATGATAGCAATATGCAGATTTATATTACTGTACAGGGGGCAAATGATAGCAATATGCAGATTTATATTACTGTACAGGGGGCAAATGATAGCAATATGCAGATTTATATTACTGTACAGGGGGCAAATGATAGCAATATGCAGATTTATATTACTGTACAGGGGGCAAATGATAGCAATATGCAGATTTATATTACTGTACAGGGGGCAAATGATAGCAATATGCAGATTTATATTACTGTACAGGGGGCAAATGATAGCAATATGCAGATTTATATTACTGTACAGGGGGCAAATGATAGCAATATGCAGATTTATATTACTGTACAGGGGGCAAATGATAGCAATATTCAGATTTATATTACTGTACAGGGGGCAAATGATAGCAATATGCAGATTTATATTACTGTACAGGGGGCAAATGATAGCAATATGCAGATTTATATTACTGTACAGGGGGCAAATAATAGCAATATGCAGATTTATATTACTGTACAGGGGGCAAATGATAGCAATATGCAGATTTATATTACTGTACAGGGGGCAAATGATAGCAATATGCAGATTTATATTACTGTACAGGGGGCAAAGAATAGCAATATGCAGATTTATATTACTGTACAGGGGGCAAATTATAGCAATATGCAGATTTATGTTACTGTACAGGGGGCAAATGATAGCAATATGCAGATTTATATTACTGTACAGTGGGCAAATGATAGCAATATGCAGATTTATATTACTGTACAGGGGCCAAATGATAGCAATATGCAGATTTATATTACTGTACAGGGGGCAAATGATAGCAATATGCAGATTTATATTACTGTACAGGGGGCAAATGATAGCAATATGCAGATTTATATTACTGTACAGGGGGCAAATGATAGCAATATGCAGATTTATATTACTGTACAGGGGGCAAATGATAGCAATATGCAGATTTATATTACTGTACAGGGGGCAAATAATAGCAATATGCAGATTTATATTACTGTACAGGGGGCAAATGATAGCAATATGCAGATTTATATTACTGTACAGGGGGCAAATGATAGCAATATGCAGATTTATGTTACTGTACAGGGGGCAAATGATAGCAATATGCAGATTTATATTACTGTACAGGGGCCAAATGATAGCAATATGCAGATTTATATTACTGTACAGGGGGCAAATGATAGCAATATGCAGATTTATATTACTGTACAGGGGGCAAATGATAGCAATATGCAGATTTATGGGCGTCACAATTCCTTTGTAGTATATACTGTATGCAGCTCTTAGGTGCTGACAAATATTTGTCTATTAATTTTGTATTGGGAATATAAATGTAATACAGAATTGCGTAACACGCTGGCAGGCGCAGTGGGCTGCAGAGATATGGTAACGTATTTTGCATATGTGGAAGACGACAAGAGGAGCACAGTGCATGGGACTTTGGCCCTCATTCAGAGCCGTTCGCTATTTGTGGTCGCTCGTTTAAAAACAAGGGGTGGCTATTCAAATGATCCGTACGCACATTGCAGTCTGTTCACACCTCTAAGTCTGAACGAGCGAGCAAAACATACGCTCGTTTATTTGTTAAAAACGCCCCCTAGCCGCTCGCATCCTACGTCATGTCCGCTATTTATTAGATTAATCGAGTACATCGACCAGCGTATGAACTGCTCGCTATTCTTGTGGTTGGTGTTTGCTACCACAAATTTGCGAGCAGTTCTGGCTATAAAATAACCCAGTGACGTGGTCACTGACGCTGCTGTTTTAAATCTGCACACCCATAAAACGCCCGTTTTGACCTTTAAGCACGCCTGCGTTCGGATCTCCACTCCCCATTTTCAAGCACCTTCCCCTGTTACCACCCACATACGCCTCATTCTGTCACTCAAAATAGCAGGCACTCGCTATATTGCGTACCAACGATTTTCGGCCGCACTGACTGGTTCGCGCATGCGTACTAAAAACCGTACGCATGCGCAGATGTGCAAACATCGCTCGGAACGAGCGTACTGCCGCTAACGAGCGGCTCTGAATGAGGGCCTTTATTCTTGGACATGCGACCAACCCCCCCCAATAACACCCAGAAATGCCCATTAGAAGTGCATGGATATGCATGCCAATTCAATCTGCGTCTCTGTGCTGATGGGGGCCCAGGCGCAGTGCGGACCGGATGCGTGCGCAGAGAGAAACCGTCGGCCATTTGTGCCCAATGGCTTCCCGGCATCCACTTTTGAATCACAACCCAACTGCCTCCTATTCCTGCTGCCATTACAGTGCTGGCATAGATAGGACGGAGAAGATAACGACCACCTGGTGCTTATAATCACGTTGTACTCGTCCATTACCCAGGTGAGGGCACACTACAGGACTGATATAACGAATGTAGGGACAGGACTGATATAACGAATGTAGGGACAGGACTGATATAACGAATGTAGGGACAGGGCTGGAATAACGAATGTAGGGACAGGGCTGGAATAACGAATGTAGGGACAGGGCTGATATAACGAATGTAGGGACAGGGCTGGAATAACGAATGTAGGGACAGGACTGATATAACGAATGTAGGGACAGGGCTGGAATAAGGAATGTAGGGACAGGACTGATATAACGAATGTAGGGACAAGGCTGGAATAACGAAGAATGTAGGGACAGGGCTGATATAACGAATGTAGGGACAGGGCTGGAATAACGAAGAATGTAGAGACAGGGCTGATATAACGAATGTAGGGACAGGGCTGGAATAACGAATGTAGGGACAGGTCTGGAATAACGAATGTAGGGACAGGGCTGGAATAACGAAGAATATAGGGACAGAGCTGATATAACGAATGTAGGGACAGGGCTGATATAACGAATGTAGGGACAGGGCTGGAATAACGAAGAATGTAGGGCAGGGCAGGAAAAACGAATGTAGGGACAGGGCTGGAATAATTAAAAATGTAGGGACAGGGCTGATATAAAGAATGTAGGGACAGGGCTGGAATAAAGAAGAATGTAGGGACAGGGCTGGAATAAAGAATGTAGGGACAGGGCTGGAATAACGAATGTAGGGACAGGGCTGGAAAAACGAATGTAGGGACAGGGCTGGAATAACGTAGAATGTAGGGACAGGGCTGATATAACGAATGCAGGAACAGGGCTGGAATAATGAATGTAGGGACAGGGCTGGAATAACGAAGAATGTAGGGACAGGGCTGGAATAAAGAATGTAGGGACAGGGCTGGAATAAGGAAGAATGTAGGGACAAGGCTGGAATAAAGAATGTAGGGACAGGGCTGGAATAAGGAAGAATGTAGGGACAGGGCTGGAATAACGAATGTAGGGACAGGGTTGGAATAACGAATGTAGGGACAGGGCTGGAATAACGAAGAAAGTAGGGACAGAGCTGGAATAACGAATGTAGGGACAGGCCTGGAATAACGAAGAATGTAGGGACAGAGCTGATATAACGAATGTAGGGACAGGGCTGGAATAACGAATGTAGGGACAGGGCTGATATAACGAATGTAGGGACAGGGCTGGAATAACGAAGAATGTAGGGACAGGGCTGGAATAACGAATGTAGGGACAGGGCTGGAAAAACTAATGTAGGGACAGGGCTGGAATAACGAAGAATGTAGGGACAGGGCTGGAATAAAGAATGTAGGGACAGGGCTGGAATAAGGAAGAATGTAGGGACAAGGCTGGAATAAAGAATGTAGGGACAAGGCTGGAATAAAGAATGTAGGGACAGGGCTGGAATAAGGAAGAATGTAGGGACAGGGTAGGAATAACGAATGTAGGGACAGGACTGATATAATGAATGTAGGGACAGGACTGATATAATGAATGTAGGGACAGGACTGATATAATGAATGTAGGGACAGGGCTGGAATAACGAATGTAGGGACAGGGCTGAAATAACGAATGTAGGGACAAGGCTGGAATAATGAATGTAGGGACAGGGCTGGAATAACGAAGAATGTAGGGACAGGGCTGGAATAACGAATGTAGGGACAGGTCTGGAATAACGAATGTAGGGACAGGGCTGGAATAACGAAGAATATAGGGACAGAGCTGATATAACGAATGTAGGGACAGGGCTGATATAACGAATGTAGGGACAGGGCTGGAATAACGAAGAATGTAGGGCAGGGCAGGAAAAACGAATGTAGGGACAGGGCTGGAATAATTAAAAATGTAGGGACAGGGCTGATATAAAGAATGTAGGGAAAGGGCTGGAATAAAGAAGAATGTAGGGACAGGGCTGGAATAAAGAATGTAGGGACAGGGCTGGAATAACGAATGTAGGGACAGGGCTGGAAAAACGAATGTAGGGACAGGGCTGGAATAACGTAGAATGTAGGGACAGGGCTGATATAACGAATGCAGGAACAGGGCTGGAATAATGAATGTAGGGACAGGGCTGGAATAACGAAGAATGTAGGGACAGGGCTGGAATAAAGAATGTAGGGACAGGGCTGGAATAAGGAAGAATGTAGGGACAAGGCTGGAATAAAGAATGTAGGGACAGGGCTGGAATAAGGAAGAATGTAGGGACAGGGCTGAAATAACGAATGTAGGGACAGGGTTGGAATAACGAATGTAGGGACAGGACTGATATAATGAATGTATGGACAGGACTGATATAATGAATGTAGGGACAGGGCTGGAATAACGAATGTAGGGACAGGGCTGGAATAACGAAGAAAGTAGGGACAGAGCTGGAATAACGAATGTAGGGACAGGCCTGGAATAACGAAGAATGTAGGGACAGAGCTGATATAACGAATAGGGACAGGGCTGGAATAACGAATGTAGGGACAGGGCTGATATAACGAATGTAGGGACAGGGCTGGAATAACGAAGAATGTAGGGACAGGGCTGGAATAACGAATGTAGGGACAGGGCTGGAAAAACTAATGTAGGGACAGGGCTGGAATAACGAAGATTGTAGGGACAGGGCTGGAATAAAGAATGTAGGGACAGGGCTGGAATAAGGAAGAATGTAGGGACAAGGCTGGAATAAAGAATGTAGGGACAAGGCTGGAATAAAGAATGTAGGGACAGGGCTGGAATAAGGAAGAATGTAGGGACAGGGTTGGAATAACGAATGTAGGGACAGGACTGATATAATGAATGTAGGGACTGGACTGATATAATGAATGTAGGGACAGGACTGATATAATGAATGTAGGGACAGGGCTGGAATAACGAATGTAGGGACAGGGCTGAAATAACGAATGTAGGGACAAGGCTGGAATAATGAATGTAGGGACAGGGCTGGAATAACGAAGAATGTAGGGACAGGGCTGGAATAACGAATGTAGGGACAGGTCTGGAATAACGAATGTAGGGACAGGTCTGGAATAACGAATGTAGGGACAGGGCTGGAATAACGAATGTAGGGACAGGGCTGATATAACGAATGCAGGAACAGGGCTGGAATAAAGAATGTAGGGACAGGGCTGGAATAAGGAAGAATGTAGGGACAGAGCTGATATAACGAATGTAGGGACAGGGCTGATATAACGAATGTAGGGACAGGGCTGGAATAACGAAGAATGTAGGGCAGGGCAGGAAAAACGAATGTAGGGACAGGGCTGGAATAACGAATGTAGGGACAGGGCTGGAATAACGAATGTAGGGACAGGGCTGATATAACGAATGCAGGAACAGGGCTGGAATAAAGAATGTAGGGACAGGGCTGGAATAAGGAAGAATGTAGGGACAGGGCTGGAATAAAGAATGTAGGGACAGGGCTGGTATAAGGAAGAATGTAGGGACAAGGCTGGAATAAAGAATGTAGGGACAGGGCTGGAATAAGGAAGAATGTAGGGACAGGGCTGGAATAACGAATGTAGGGACAGGGTTGGAATAACGAATGTAGGGACAGGACTGGAATAACAAAGAATATAGGGACATAGCTGATATAACGAATGTAGGGACAGGGCTGATATAACGAATGTAGGGACAGGGCTGGAATAACGAAGAATGTAGGGCAGGGCAGGAAAAACGAATGTAGGGACAGGGCTGGAATAACGAATGTAGGGACAGGGCTGGAATAACGAATGTAGGGACAGGGCTGATATAACGAATGCAGGAACAGGGCTGGAATAAAGAATGTAGGGACAGGGCTGGAATAAGGAAGAATGTAGGGACAGGGCTGGAATAAAGAATGTAGGGACAGGGCTGGAATAAGGAAGAATGTAGTGACAAGGCTGGAATAAAGAATGTAGGGACAGGGCTGGAATAAGGAAGAATGTAGGGACAGGGCTGGAATAACGAATGTAGGGACAGGGTTGGAATAACGAATGTAGGGACAGGACTGATATAATGAATGTATGGACAGGACTGATATAATGAATGTAGGGACAGGACTGATATAATGAATGTAGGGACAGGGCTGGAATAACGAATGTAGGGACAGGGCTTGAATAACGAATGTAGGGACAGGGTTGGAATAACGAATGTAGGGACAGGACTGATATAATGAATGTAGGGACAGGGCTGGAATAACGAATGTAGGGACAGGGCTGGAATAACGAAGAAAGTAGGGACAGAGCTGGAATAACGAATGTAGGGACAGGCCTGGAATAACGAAGAATGTAGGGACAGAGCTGATATAACGAATGTAGGGACAGGGCTGGAATAACGAATGTAGGGACAGGACTGATATAATGAATGTATGGACAGGACTGATATAATGAATGTAGGGACAGGACTGATATAATGAATGTAGGGACAGGGCTGGAATAACGAATGTAGGGACAGGGCTTGAATAACGAATGTAGGGACAGGGTTGGAATAACGAATGTAGGGACAGGACTGATATAATGAATGTAGGGACAGGGCTGGAATAACGAATGTAGGGACAGGGCTGGAATAACGAAGAAAGTAGGGACAGAGCTGGAATAACGAATGTAGGGACAGGCCTGGAATAACGAAGAATGTAGGGACAGAGCTGATATAACGAATGTAGGGACAGGGCTGGAATAACGAATGTAGGGACAGGGCTGATATAACGAATGTAGGGACAGGGCTGGAATAACGAAGAATGTAGGGACAGGGCTGGAATAACGAATGTAGGGACAGGGCTGGAAAAACTAATGTAGGGACAGGGCTGGAATAACGAAGATTGTAGGGACAGGGCTGGAATAAAGAATGTAGGGACAGGGCTGGAATAAGGAAGAATGTAGGGACAAGGCTGGAATAAAGAATGTAGGGACAAGGCTGGAATAAAGAATGTAGGGACAGGGCTGGAATAAGGAAGAATGTAGGGACAGGGTTGGAATAACGAATGTAGGGACAGGACTGATATAATGAATGTAGGGACTGGACTGATATAATGAATGTAGGGACAGGACTGATATAATGAATGTAGGGACAGGGCTGGAATAACGAATGTAGGGACAGGGCTGAAATAACGAATGTAGGGACAAGGCTGGAATAATGAATGTAGGGACAGGGCTGGAATAACGAAGAATGTAGGGACAGGGCTGGAATAACGAATGTAGGGACAGGTCTGGAATAACGAATGTAGGGACAGGGCTGGAATAACGAATGTAGGGACAGGGCTGATATAACGAATGCAGGAACAGGGCTGGAATAAAGAATGTAGGGACAGGGCTGGAATAAGGAAGAATGTAGGGACAGAGCTGATATAATGAATGTAGGGACAGGGCTGGTATAACGAATGTAGGGACAGGGCTGGAATAACGAAGAATGTAGGGCAGGGCAGGAAAAACGAATGTAGGGACAGGGCTGGAATAACGAATGTAGGGACAGGGCTGGAATAACGAATGTAGGGACAGGGCTGATATAACGAATGCAGGAACAGGGCTGGAATAAAGAATGTAGGGACAGGGCTGGAATAAGGAAGAATGTAGGGACAGGGCTGGAATAAAGAATGTAGGGACAGGGCTGGTATAAGGAAGAATGTAGGGACAAGGCTGGAATAAAGAATGTAGGGACAGGGCTGGAATAAGAAAGAATGTAGGGACAGGGCTGGAATAAAGAATGTAGGGACAGGGTTGGAATAACGAATGTAGGGACAGGACTGGAATAACGAAGAATATAGGGACATAGCTGATATAACGAATGTAGGGACAGGGCTGATATAACGAATGTAGGGACAGGGCTGGAATAACGAAGAATGTAGGGCAGGGCAGGAAAAACGAATGTAGGGACAGGGCTGGAATAACGAATGTAGGGACAGGGCTGGAATAACGAATGTAGGGACAGGGCTGATATAACGAATGCAGGAACAGGGCTGGAATAAAGAATGTAGGGACAGGGCTGGAATAAGGAAGAATGTAGGGACAGGGCTGGAATAAAGAATGTAGGGACAGGGCTGGAATAAGGAAGAATGTAGGGACAAGGCTGGAATAAAGAATGTAGGGACAGGGCTGGAATAAGGAAGAATGTAGGGACAGGGCTGGAATAACGAATGTAGGGACAGGGTTGGAATAACGAATGTAGGGACAGGACTGATATAATGAATGTATGGACAGGACTGATATAATGAATGTAGGGACAGGGCTGGAATAACGAATGTAGGGACAGGGCTGGAATAACGAAGAAAGTAGGGACAGAGCTGGAATAACGAATGTAGGGACAGGCCTGGAATAACGAAGAATGTAGGGACAGGGCTGGAATAACGAATGTAGGGACAGGGCTGATATAACGAATGTAGGGACAGGGCTGGAATAACGAAGAATGTAGGGACAGGGCTGGAATAACGAATGTAGGGACAGGGCTGGAAAAACTAATGTAGGGACAGGGCTGGAATAACGAAGAATGTAGGGACAGGGCTGGAATAAAGAATGTAGGGACAGGGCTGGAATAAGGAAGAATGTAGGGACAAGGCTGGAATAAAGAATGTAGGGACAAGGCTGGAATAAAGAATGTAGGGACAGGGCTGGAATAAGGAAGAATGTAGGGACAGGGTTGGAATAACGAATGTAGGGACAGGACTGATATAATGAATGTAGGGACAGGACTGATATAATGAATGTAGGGACAGGACTGATATAATGAATGTAGGGACAGGGCTGGAATAACGAATGTAGGGACAGGGCTGAAATAACGAATGTAGGGACAAGGCTGGAATAATGAATGTAGGGACAGGGCTGGAATAACGAAGAATGTAGGGACAGGGCTGGAATAACGAATGTAGGGACAGGTCTGGAATAACGAATGTAGGGACAGGGCTGGAATAACGAAGAATATAGGGACAGAGCTGATATAACGAATGTAGGGACAGGGCTGATATAACGAATGTAGGGACAGGGCTGGAATAACGAAGAATGTAGGGCAGGGCAGGAAAAACGAATGTAGGGACAGGGCTGGAATAACGAATGTAGGGACAGGGCTGGAATAACGAATGTAGGGACAGGGCTGATATAACGAATGTAGGGACAGGGCTGGAATAACGAATGTAGGGACAGGGCTGGAAAAACGAATGTAGGGACAGGGCTGGAATAACGAAGAATGTAGGGACAGGGCTGGAATAAAGAATGTAGGGACAGGGCTGGAATAAGGAAGAATGTAGGGACAAGGCTGGAATAAAGAATGTAGGGACAAGGCTGGAATAAAGAATGTAGGGACAGGGCTGGAATAAGGAAGAATGTAGGGACAGGGTTGGAATAACGAATGTAGGGACAGGACTGATATAATGAATGTAGGGACAGGACTGATATAATGAATGTAGGGACAGGACTGATATAATGAATGTAGGGACAGGGCTGTAATAACGAATGTAGGGACAGGGCTGAAATAACGAATGTAGGGACAAAGCTGGAATAATGAATGTAGGGACAGGGCTGGAATAACGAAAAATGTAGGGACAGGGCTGCAATAACGAATGTAGGGACAGGTCTGGAATAATGAATGTAGGGACAGGGCTGGAATAACGAAGAATATAGGGACAGAGCTGATATAACGAATGTAGGGACAGGGCTGATATAACGAATGTAGGGACAGGGCTGGAATAACGAAGAATGTAGGGCAGGGCTGGAAAAACGAATGTAGGGACAGGGTTGGAAAAATGAATGTAGGGACAGGGCTGGAATAATGAATGTAGGGAAAGGGCTGGAATAATGAATGTAGGGAAAGGGCTGGAATAACGAATGTAGGGACAGGGCTGGAATAATGAATGTAGTGACAGGGCTGGAATAATGAATGTAGGGACATGGCTGGAATAACAAATGTAGGGATAGGGCTAGAATAACGAATGTAGGGACAGGGCTGGAATAACAAATGTAGGGACAGGGCTGGAATAACGAATGTAGGGACAGGGCTGGAATAACAAATGTAGGGACAGGGCTAGAATAACGAATGTAGGGACAGGGCTGGAAAAACGAATGCAGGGACAGGGCTGATATAATGAATGTAGGGATAGGGCTGGAATAACGAATGTAGGGACAGGGCTGGAATAACAAATGTAGGGACAGGGGTGGAATAACAAATGTAGGGACAGGGCTAGAATAAGGAAGAATGTAGGGACAGGGCTGGAATAACGAATGTAGGGACAGGGCTGGAATAACGAATGTAGGGACAGGGCTGGAATAACAAATGAAGGGACAGGACTGATATAACGAATGTAGTGACAGGGCTGGAATAAAGAATGTAGGGACAGGGCTGGAATAACAAAGAATGTAGGGACAGGGCTGGAATAACGAATGTAGGGACAGGGCTGGAATAACAAATGTAGGGACAGGGCTGGAATAACGAATGTAGGGACAGGGCTGATATAACGAATGCAGGAACAGGGCTGGAATAAAGAATGTAGGGACAGGGCTGGAATAAGGAAGAATGTAGGGACAGGGCTGGAAAAAAGAATGTAGGGACAGGGCTGGAATAAGGAAGAATGTAGGGACAAGGCTGGAATAAAGAATGTAGGGACAGGGCTGGAATAAGGAAGAATGTAGGGACAGGGCTGGAATAACGAATGTAGGGACAGGGTTGGAATAACGAATGTAGGGACAGGACTGATATAATGAATGTATGGACAGGACTGATATAATGAATGTAGGGACAGGACTGATATAATGAATGTAGGGACAGGGCTGGAATAACGAATGTAGGGACAGGGCTGGAATAACGAATGTAGGGACAGGGTTGGAATAACGAATGTAGGGACAGGACTGATATAATGAATGTAGGGACAGGGCTGGAATAACGAATGTAGGGACAGGGCTGGAATAACGAAGAAAGTAGGGACAGAGCTGGAATAACGAATGTAGGGACAGGCCTGGAATAACGAAGAATGTAGGGACAGAGCTGATATAACGAATGTAGGGACAGGGCTGGAATAACGAATGTAGGGACAGGGCTGATATAACGAATGTAGGGACAGGGCTGGAATAACGAAGAATGTAGGGACAGGGCTGGAATAACGAATGTAGGGACAGGGCTGGAAAAACTAATGTAGGGACAGGGCTGGAATAACGAAGATTGTAGGGACAGGGCTGGAATAAAGAATGTAGGGACAGGGCTGGAATAAGGAAGAATGTAGGGACAAGGCTGGAATAAAGAATGTAGGGACAAGGCTGGAATAAAGAATGTAGGGACAGGGCTGGAATAAGGAAGAATGTAGGGACAGGGTTGGAATAACGAATGTAGGGACAGGACTGATATAATGAATGTAGGGACTGGACTGATATAATGAATGTAGGGACAGGACTGATATAATGAATGTAGGGACAGGGCTGGAATAACGAATGTAGGGACAGGGCTGAAATAACGAATGTAGGGACAAGGCTGGAATAATGAATGTAGGGACAGGGCTGGAATAACGAAGAATGTAGGGACAGGGCTGGAATAACGAATGTAGGGACAGGTCTGGAATAACGAATGTAGGGACAGGGCTGGAATAACGAATGTAGGGACAGGGCTGATATAACGAATGCAGGAACAGGGCTGGAATAAAGAATGTAGGGACAGGGCTGGAATAAGGAAGAATGTAGGGACAGGGCTGGAATAAAGAATGTAGGGACAGGGCTGGAATAAGGAAGAATGTAGGGACAAGGCTGGAATAAAGAATGTAGGGACAGGGCTGGAATAAGGAAGAATGTAGGGACAGGGCTGGAATAACGAATGTAGGGACAGGGTTGGAATAACGAATGTAGGGACAGGACTGATATAATGAATGTATGGACAGGACTGATATAATGAATGTAGGGACAGGACTGATATAATGAATGTAGGGACAGGGCTGGAATAACGAATGTAGGGACAGGGCTGGAATAACGAATGTAGGGACAGGGTTGGAATAACGAATGTAGGGACAGGACTGATATAATGAATGTAGGGACAGGGCTGGAATAACGAATGTAGGGACAGGGCTGGAATAACGAAGAAAGTAGGGACAGAGCTGGAATAACGAATGTAGGGACAGGCCTGGAATAACAAAGAATGTAGGGACAGAGCTGATATAACGAATAGGGACAGGGCTGGAATAACGAATGTAGGGACAGGGCTGATATAACGAATGTAGGGACAGGGCTGGAATAACGAAGAATGTAGGGACAGGGCTGGAATAACGAATGTAGGGACAGGGCTGGAAAAACTAATGTAGGGACAGGGCTGGAATAACGAAGATTGTAGGGACAGGGCTGGAATAAAGAATGTAGGGACAGGGCTGGAATAAGGAAGAATGTAGGGACAAGGCTGGAATAAAGAATGTAGGGACAAGGCTGGAATAAAGAATGTAGGGACAGGGCTGGAATAAGGAAGAATGTAGGGACAGGGTTGGAATAACGAATATAGGGACAGGACTGATATAATGAATGTAGGGACTGGACTGATATAATGAATGTAGGGACAGGACTGATATAATGAATGTAGGGAAAGGGCTGGAATAACGAATGTAGGGACAGGGCTGAAATAACGAATGTAGGGACAAGGCTGGAATAATGAATGTAGGGACAGGGCTGGAATAACGAAGAATGTAGGGACAGGGCTGGAATAACGAATGTAGGGACAGGTCTGGAATATCGAATGTAGGGACAGGTCTGGAATAACGAATGTAGGGACAGGGCTGGAATAACGAATGTAGGGACAGGGCTGATATAACGAATGCAGGAACAGGGCTGGAATAAAGAATGTAGGGACAGGGCTGGAATAAGGAAGAATGTAGGGACAGAGCTGATATAACGAATGTAGGGACAGGGCTGATATAACGAATGTAGGGACAGGGCTGGAATAACGAAGAATGTAGGGCAGGGCAGGAAAAACGAATGTAGGGACAGGGCTGGAATAACGAATGTAGGGACAGGGCTGGAATAACGAATGTAGGGACAGGGCTGATATAACGAATGCAGGAACAGGGCTGGAATAAAGAATGTAGGGACAGGGCTGGAATAAGGAAGAATGTAGGGACAGGGCTGGAATAAAGAATGTAGGGACAGGGCTGGTATAAGGAAGAATGTAGGGACAAGGCTGGAATAAAGAATGTAGGGACAGGGCTGGAATAAGGAAGAATGTAGGGACAGGGCTGGAATAACGAATGTAGGGACAGGGTTGGAATAACGAATGTAGGGACAGGACTGGAATAACGAAGAATATAGGGACATAGCTGATATAACGAATGTAGGGACAGGGCTGATATAACGAATGTAGGGACAGGGCTGGAATAACGAAGAATGTAGGGCAGGGCAGGAAAAACGAATGTAGGGACAGGGCTGGAATAACGAATGTAGGGACAGGGCTGGAATAACGAATGTAGGGACAGGGCTGATATAACGAATGCAGGAACAGGGCTGGAATAAAGAATGTAGGGACAGGGCTGGAATAAGGAAGAATGTAGGGACAGGGCTGGAATAAAGAATGTAGGGAGAGGGCTGGAATAAGGAAGAATGTAGGGGCAAGGCTGGAATAAAGAATGTAGGGACAGGGCTGGAATAAGGAAGAATGTAGGGACAGGGCTGGAATAACGAATGTAGGGACAGGGTTGGAATAACGAATGTAGGGACAGGACTGATATAATGAATGTATGGACAGGACTGATATAATGAATGTAGGGACAGGACTGATATAATGAATGTAGGGACAGGGCTGGAATAACGAATGTAGGGACAGGGCTGGAATAACGAATGTAGGGACAGGGTTGGAATAACGAATGTAGGGACAGGACTGATATAATGAATGTAGGGACAGGGCTGGAATAACGAATGTAGGGACAGGGCTGGAATAACGAAGAAAGTAGGGACAGAGCTGGAATAACGAATGTAGGGACAGGCCTGGAATAACGAAGAATGTAGGGACAGAGCTGATATAACGAATGTAGGGACAGGGCTGGAATAACGAATGTAGGGACAGGGCTGATATAACGAATGTAGGGACAGGGCTGGAATAACGAAGAATGTAGGGACAGGGCTGGAATAACGAATGTAGGGACAGGGCTGGAAAAACTAATGTAGGGACAGGGCTGGAATAACGAAGATTGTAGGGACAGGGCTGGAATAAAGAATGTAGGGACAGGGCTGGAATAAGGAAGAATGTAGGGACAAGGCTGGAATAAAGAATGTAGGGACAAGGCTGGAATAAAGAATGTAGGGACAGGGCTGGAATAAGGAAGAATGTAGGGACAGGGTTGGAATAACGAATGTAGGGACAGGACTGATATAATGAATGTAGGGACTGGACTGATATAATGAATGTAGGGACAGGACTGATATAATGAATGTAGGGACAGGGCTGGAATAACGAATGTAGGGACAGGGCTGAAATAACGAATGTAGGGACAAGGCTGGAATAATGAATGTAGGGACAGGGCTGGAATAACGAAGAATGTAGGGACAGGGCTGGAATAACGAATGTAGGGACAGGTCTGGAATAACGAATGTAGGGACAGGGCTGGAATAACGAATGTAGGGACAGGGCTGATATAACGAATGCAGGAACAGGGCTGGAATAAAGAATGTAGGGACAGGGCTGGAATAAGGAAGAATGTAGGGACAGAGCTGATATAATGAATGTAGGGACAGGGCTGATATAACGAATGTAGGGACAGGGCTGGAATAACGAAGAATGTAGGGCAGGGCAGGAAAAACGAATGTAGGGACAGGGCTGGAATAACGAATGTAGGGACAGGGCTGGAATAACGAATGTAGGGACAGGGCTGATATAACGAATGCAGGAACAGGGCTGGAATAAAGAATGTAGGGACAGGGCTGGAATAAGGAAGAATGTAGGGACAGGGCTGGAATAAAGAATGTAGGGACAGGGCTGGTATAAGGAAGAATGTAGGGACAAGTCTGGAATAAAGAATGTAGGGACAGGGCTGGAATAAGGAAGAATGTAGGGACAGGGCTGGAATAAAGAATGTAGGGACAGGGTTGGAATAACGAATGTAGGGACAGGACTGGAATAACGAAGAATATAGGGACATAGCTGATATAACGAATGTAGGGACAGGGCTGATATAACGAATGTAGGGACAGGGCTGGAATAACGAAGAATGTAGGGCAGGGCAGGAAAAACGAATGTAGGGACAGGGCTGGAATAACGAATGTAGGGACAGGGCTGGAATAACGAATGTAGGGACAGGGCTGATATAACGAATGCAGGAACAGGGCTGGAATAAAGAATGTAGGGACAGGGCTGGAATAAGGAAGAATGTAGGGACAGGGCTGGAATAAAGAATGTAGGGACAGGGCTGGAATAAGGAAGAATGTAGGGACAAGGCTGGAATAAAGAATGTAGTGACAGGGCTGGAATAAGGAAGAATGTAGGGACAGGGCTGGAATAACGAATGTAGGGACAGGGTTGGAATAACGAATGTAGGGACAGGACTGATATAATGAATGTATGGACAGGACTGATATAATGAATGTAGGGACAGGGCTGGAATAACGAATGTAGGGACAGGGCTGGAATAACGAAGAAAGTAGGGACAGAGCTGGAATAACGAATGTAGGGACAGGCCTGGAATAACGAAGAATGTAGGGACAGGGCTGGAATAACGAATGTAGGGACAGGGCTGATATAACGAATGTAGGGACAGGGCTGGAATAACGAAGAATGTAGGGACAGGGCTGGAATAACGAATGTAGGGACAGGGCTGAAATAACGAATGTAGGGACAAGGCTGGAATAATGAATGTAGGGACAGGGCTGGAATAACGAAGAATGTAGGGACAGGGCAGGAAAAACGAATGTAGGGACAGGGCTGGAATAACGAATGTAGGGACAGGGCTGGAATAACGAATGTAGGGACAGGGCTGATATAACGAATGTAGGGACAGGGCTGGAATAACGAATGTAGGGACAGGGCTGGAAAAACGAATGTAGGGACAGGGCTGGAATAACGAAGAATGTAGGGACAGGGCTGCAATAAAGAATGTAGGACAGGGCTGGAATAAGGAAGAATGTAGGGACAAGGCTGGAATAAAGAATGTAGGGACAAGGCTGGAATAAAGAATGTAGGGACAGGGCTGGAATAAGGAAGAATGTAGGGACAGGGTTGGAATAACGAATGTAGGGACAGGACTGATATAATGAATGTAGGGACAGGACTGATATAATGAATGTAGGGACAGGACTGATATAATGAATGTAGGGACAGGGCTGTAATAACGAATGTAGGGACAGGGCTGAAATAACGAATGTAGGGACAAAGCTGGAATAATGAATGTAGGGACAGGGCTGGAATAACGAAAAATGTAGGGACAGGGCTGCAATAACGAATGTAGGGACAGGTCTGGAATAACGAATGTAGGGACAGGGCTGGAATAACGAAGAATATAGGGACAGAGCTGATATAACGAATGTAGGGACAGGGCTGATATAACGAATGTAGGGACAGGGCTGGAATAACGAAGAATGTAGGGCAGGGCTGGAAAAACGAATGTAGGGACAGGGTTGGAATAATGAATGTAGGGACAGGGCTGGAAGAATGAATGTAGGGAAAGGGCTGGAATAATGAATGTAGGGAAAGGGCTGGAATAACGAATGTAGGGACAGGGCTGGAATAATGAATGTAGTGACAGGGCTGGAATAATGAATGTAGGGACATGGCTGGAATAACAAATGTAGGGATAGGGCTAGAATAACGAATGTAGGGACAGGGCTGGAATAACAAATGTAGGGACAGGGCTGGAATAACGAATGTAGGGACAGGGCTGGAATAACAAATGTAGGGACAGGGCTAGAATAACGAATGTAGGGACAGGGCTGGAAAAACGAATGCAGGGATAGGGCTGATATAATGAATGTAGGGATAGGGCTGGAATAACGAATGTAGGGACAGGGCTGGAATAACAAATGTAGGGACAGGGGTGGAATAACAAATGTAGGGACAGGGCTAGAATAAGGAAGAATGTAGGGACAGGGCTGGAATAACGAATGTAGGGACAGGGCTGGAATAACGAATGTAGGGACAGGGCTGGAATAACAAATGAAGGGACAGGACTGATATAACGAATGTAGTGACAGGGCTGGAATAAAGAATGTAGGGACAGGGCTGGAATAACAAAGAATGTAGGGACAGGGCTGGAATAACGAATGTAGGGACAGGGCTGGAATAACAAATGTAGGGACAGGGCTAATATAATGAATGTAGGGACAGGTCTGGAATAACGAAGAATGTAGGGACAGGGCTGGAATAACAAATGTAGGGACTGGGCTGGAGTAATTAATATAGGGACAGGGCTGGAATTACGAATGTAAGGACAGGGCTGGAATAACGAATGTAGGGACAGGGCTGATATAATGAATGTAGGGACAGAGCAGGAATAATGAATGTAGGGACAGGGCTGGAATAACGATTCTGTAGGGACAGTGCTGATATAATGAATGTAGGGACAGGGCTGGAATAATGAATGTAGGGACAGTGCTGGAATAACGAATGTAGGGACAGGGCTGGAATAACGAATGTAGGGACAGGGCTGGAATAACGAATGTAGGGACAGGGCTGGAATAACGAATGTAGGGACAGGGCTGGAATAACGAATGTAGGGACAGGGCTGGAGAAACGAATGTAGGGACAGGGCTGATATAATGAATGTAGGGATAGGGCTGATATAATGAATGTAGGGACAGGGCTGGAATAATGAATGTAGGGACCGGGCTGACATAATGAATGTAGGGACAGGGCTGATATAATGAATGTAGGGACAGGGCTGGAATAATGAATGTAGGGACAGGGCTGGATTAACGAATGTAGGGACAGGGCTGGAATAATCAATGTAGGGACAGGGCTGGAATAACAAATGTAGGGACAAGGCTGGAATAACAAATGTAGGGACAGGGCTGGAATAAGGAAGAATGTAGGGACAAGGCTGGAATAAGGAAGAATGTAGGGACAGGGCTGGAATAACGAATGTAGGGACAGGGTTGGAATAACGAATGTAGGGACAGGACTGATATAATGAATGTATGGACAGGACTGATATAATGAATGTAGGGACAGGACTGATATAATGAATGTAGGGACAGTGCTGGACTAATGAATGTAGGGACAGGGCTTGAATAACGAATGTAGGGACAGGGTTGGAATAACGAATGTAGGGACAGGACTGATATAATGAATGTAGGGACAGGGCTGGAATAACGAATGTAGGGACAGGGCTGGAATAACGAAGAAAGTAGGGATAGAGCTGGAATAACGAATGTAGGGACAGGCCTGGAATAACGAAGAATGTAGGGACAGGTCTGGAATAACGAATGTAGGGACAGGGCTGGAATAACGAATGTAGGGACAGGGCTGATATAACGAATGCAGGAACAGGGCTGGAATAAAGAATGTAGGGACAGGGCTGGAATAAGGAAGAATGTAGGGACAGAGCTGATATAACGAATGTAGGGACAGGGCTGATATAACGAATGTAGGGACAGGGCTGGAATAACGAAGAATGTAGGGCAGGGCAGGAAAAACGAATGTAGGGACAGGGCTGGAATAACGAATGTAGGGACAGGGCTGGAATAACGAATGTAGGGACAGGGCTGATATAACGAATGCAGGAACAGGGCTGGAATAAAAAATGTAGGGACAGGGCTGGAATAAGGAAGAATGTAGGGACAGGGCTGGAATAAAGAATGTAGGGACAGGGCTGGTATAAGGAAGAATGTAGGGACAAGGCTGGAATAAAGAATGTAGGGACAGGGCTGGAATAAGGAAGAATGTAGGGACAGGGCTGGAATAACGAATGTAGGGACAGGGTTGGAATAACGAATGTAGGGACAGGACTGGAATAACGAAGAATATAGGGACATAGCTGATATAACGAATGTAGGGACAGGGCTGATATAACGAATGTAGGGACAGGGCTGGAATAACGAAGAATGTAGGGCAGGGCAGGAAAAACGAATGTAGGGACAGGGCTGGAATAACGAATGTAGGGACAGGGCTGGAATAACGAATGTAGGGACAGGGCTGATATAACGAATGCAGGAACAGGGCTGGAATAAAGAATGTAGGGACAGGGCTGGAATAAGGAAGAATGTAGGGACAGGGCTGGAATAAAGAATGTAGGGACAGGGCTGGAATAAGGAAGAATGTAGGGACAAGGCTGGAATAAAGAATGTAGGGACAGGGCTGGAATAAGGAAGAATGTAGGGACAGGGCTGGAATAACGAATGTAGGGACAGGGTTGGAATAAGGAATGTAGGGACAGGACTGATATAATGAATGTATGGACAGGACTGATATAATGAATGTAGGGACAGGACTGATATAATGAATGTAGGGACAGGGCTGGAATAACGAATGTAGGGACAGGGCTTGAATAACGAATGTAGGGACAGGGTTGGAATAACGAATGTAGGGACAGGACTGATATAATGAATGTAGGGACAGGGCTGGAATAACGAATGTAGGGACAGGGCTGGAATAACGAAGAAAGTAGGGACAGAGCTGGAATAACGAATGTAGGGACAGGCCTGGAATAACGAAGAATGTAGGGACAGAGCTGATATAACGAATGTAGGGACAGGGCTGGAATAACGAATGTAGGGACAGGGCTGATATAACGAATGTAGGGACAGGGCTGGAATAACGAAGAATGTAGGGACAGGGCTGGAATAACGAATGTAGGGACAGGGCTGGAAAAACTAATGTAGGGACAGGGCTGGAATAACGAAGATTGTAGGGACAGGGCTGGAATAAAGAATGTAGGGACAGGGCTGGAATAAGGAAGAATGTAGGGACAAGGCTGGAATAAAGAATGTAGGGACAAGGCTGGAATAAAGAATGTAGGGACAGGGCTGGAATAAGGAAGAATGTAGGGACAGGGTTGGAATAACGAATGTAGGGACAGGACTGATATAATGAATGTAGGGACTGGACTGATATAATGAATGTAGGGACAGGACTGATATAATGAATGTAGGGACAGGGCTGGAATAACGAATGTAGGGACAGGGCTGAAATAACGAATGTAGGGACAAGGCTGGAATAATGAATGTAGGGACAGGGCTGGAATAACGAAGAATGTAGGGACAGGGCTGGAATAACGAATGTAGGGACAGGTCTGGAATAACGAATGTAGGGACAGGGCTGGAATAACGAATGTAGGGACAGGGCTGATATAACGAATGCAGGAACAGGGCTGGAAAAAAGAATGTAGGGACAGGGCTGGAATAAGGAAGAATGTAGGGACAGAGCTGATATAATGAATGTAGGGACAGGGCTGATATAACGAATGTAGGGACAGGGCTGGAATAACGAAGAATGTAGGGCAGGGCAGGAAAAACGAATGTAGGGACAGGGCTGGAATAACGAATGTAGGGACAGGGCTGGAATAACGAATGTAGGGACAGGGCTGATATAACGAATGCAGGAACAGGGCTGGAATAAAGAATGTAGGGACAGGGCTGGAATAAGGAAGAATGTAGGGACAGGGCTGGAATAAAGAATGTAGGGACAGGGCTGGTATAAGGAAGAATGTAGGGACAAGGCTGGAATAAAGAATGTAGGGACAGGGCTGGAATAAGGAAGAATGTAGGGACAGGGCTGGAATAAAGAATGTAGGGACAGGGTTGGAATAACGAATGTAGGGACAGGACTGGAATAACGAAGAATATAGGGACATAGCTGATATAACGAATGTAGGGACAGGGCTGATATAACGAATGTAGGGACAGGGCTGGAATAACGAAGAATGTAGGGCAGGGCAGGAAAAACGAATGTAGGGACAGGGCTGGAATAACGAATGTAGGGACAGGGCTGGAATAACGAATGTAGGGACAGGGCTGATATAACGAATGCAGGAACAGGGCTGGAATAAAGAATGTAGGGACAGGGCTGGAATAAGGAAGAATGTAGGGACAGGGCTGGAATAAAGAATGTAGGGACAGGGCTGGAATAAGGAAGAATGTAGGGACAAGGCTGGAATAAAGAATGTAGGGACAGGGCTGGAATAAGGAAGAATGTAGGGACAGGGCTGGAATAACGAATGTAGGGACAGGGTTGGAATAACGAATGTAGGGACAGGACTGATATAATGAATGTATGGACAGGACTGATATAATGAATGTAGGGACAGGGCTGGAATAACGAATGTAGGGACAGGGCTGGAATAACGAAGAAAGTAGGGACAGAGCTGGAATAACGAATGTAGGGACAGGCCTGGAATAACGAAGAATGTAGGGACAGGGCTGGAATAACGAATGTAGGGACAGGGCTGATATAACGAATGTAGGGACAGGGCTGGAATAACGAAGAATGTAGGGACAGGGCTGGAATAACGAATGTAGGGACAGGGCTGGAAAAACTAATGTAGGGACAGGGCTGGAATAACGAAGAATGTAGGGACAGGGCTGGAATAAAGAATGTAGGGACAGGGCTGGAATAAGGAAGAATGTAGGGACAAGGCTGGAATAAAGAATGTAGGGACAAGGCTGGAATAAAGAATGTAGGGACAGGGCTGGAATAAGGAAGAATGTAGGGACAGGGTTGGAATAACGAATGTAGGGACAGGACTGATATAATGAATGTAGGGACAGGACTGATATAATGAATGTAGGGACAGGACTGATATAATGAATGTAGGGACAGGGCTGGAATAACGAATGTAGGGACAGGGCTGAAATAACGAATGTAGGGACAAGGCTGGAATAATGAATGTAGGGACAGGGCTGGAATAACGAAGAATGTAGGGACAGGGCTGGAATAACGAATGTAGGGACAGGTCTGGAATAACGAATGTAGGGACAGGGCTGGAATAACGAAGAATATAGGGACAGAGCTGATATAACGAATGTAGGGACAGGGCTGATATAACGAATGTAGGGACAGGGCTGGAATAACGAAGAATGTAGGGCAGGGCAGGAAAAACGAATGTAGGGACAGGGCTGGAATAACGAATGTAGGGACAGGGCTGGAATAACGAATGTAGGGACAGGGCTGATATAACGAATGTAGGGACAGGGCTGGAATAACGAATGTAGGGACAGGGCTGGAAAAACGAATGTAGGGACAGGGCTGGAATAACGAAGAATGTAGGGACAGGGCTGGAATAAAGAATGTAGGGACAGGGCTGGAATAAGGAAGAATGTAGGGACAAGGCTGGAATAAAGAATGTAGGGACAAGGCTGGAATAAAGAATGTAGGGACAGGGCTGGAATAAGGAAGAATGTAGGGACAGGGTTGGAATAACGAATGTAGGGACAGGACTGATATAATGAATGTAGGGACAGGACTGATATAATGAATGTAGGGACAGGACTGATATAATGAATGTAGGGACAGGGCTGTAATAACGAATGTAGGGACAGGGCTGAAATAACGAATGTAGGGACAAAGCTGGAATAATGAATGTAGGGACAGGGCTGGAATAACGAAAAATGTAGGGACAGGGCTGCAATAACGAATGTAGGGACAGGTCTGGAATAACGAATGTAGGGACAGGGCTGGAATAACGAAGAATATAGGGACAGAGCTGATATAACGAATGTAGGGACAGGGCTGATATAACGAATGTAGGGACAGGGCTGGAATAACGAAGAATGTAGGGCAGGGCTGGAAAAACGAATGTAGGGACAGGGTTGGAATAATGAATGTAGGGACAGGGCTGGAATAATGAATGTAGGGAAAGGGCTGGAATAATGAATGTAGGGAAAGGGCTGGAATAACGAATGTAGGGACAGGGCTGGAATAATGAATGTAGTGACAGGGCTGGAATAATGAATGTAGGGACATGGCTGGAATAACAAATGTAGGGATAGGGCTAGAATAACGAATGTAGGGACAGGGCTGGAATAACAAATGTAGGGACAGGGCTGGAATAACGAATGTAGGGACAGGGCTGGAATAACAAATGTAGGGACAGGGCTAGAATAACGAATGTAGGGACAGGGCTGGAAAAACGAATGCAGGGACAGGGCTGATATAATGAATGTAGGGATAGGGCTGGAATAAAGAATGTAGGGACAGGGCTGGAATAACAAATGTAGGGACAGGGGTGGAATAACAAATGTAGGGACAGGGCTAGAATAAGGAAGAATGTAGGGACAGGGCTGGAATAACGAATGTAGGGACAGGGCTGGAATAACGAATGTAGGGACAGGGCTGGAATAACAAATGAAGGGACAGGACTGATATAACGAATGTAGTGACAGGGCTGGAATAAAGAATGTAGGGACAGGGCTGGAATAACAAAGAATGTAGGGACAGGGCTGGAATAACGAATGTAGGGACAGGGCTGGAATAACAAATGTAGGGACAGGGCTGGAATAACGAATGTAGGGACAGGGCTGATATAACGAATGCAGGAACAGGGCTGGAATAAAGAATGTAGGGACAGGGCTGGAATAAGGAAGAATGTAGGGACAGGGCTGGAATAAAGAATGTAGGGACAGGGCTGGAATAAGGAAGAATGTAGGGACAAGGCTGGAATAAAGAATGTAGGGACAGGGCTGGAATAAGGAAGAATGTAGGGACAGGGCTGGAATAACGAATGTAGGGACAGGGTTGGAATAACGAATGTAGGGACAGGACTGATATAATGAATGTATGGACAGGACTGATATAATGAATGTAGGGACAGGACTGATATAATGAATGTAGGGACAGGGCTGGAATAACGAATGTAGGGACAGGGCTGGAATAACGAATGTAGGGACAGGGTTGGAATAACGAATGTAGGGACAGGACTGATATAATGAATGTAGGGACAGGGCTGGAATAACGAATGTAGGGACAGGGCTGGAATAACGAAGAAAGTAGGGACAGAGCTGGAATAACGAATGTAGGGACAGGCCTGGAATAACGAAGAATGTAGGGACAGAGCTGATATAACGAATGTAGGGACAGGGCTGGAATAACGAATGTAGGGACAGGGCTGATATAACGAATGTAGGGACAGGGCTGGAATAACGAAGAATGTAGGGACAGGGCTGGAATAACGAATGTAGGGACAGGGCTGGAAAAACTAATGTAGGGACAGGGCTGGAATAACGAAGATTGTAGGGACAGGGCTGGAATAAAGAATGTAGGGACAGGGCTGGAATAAGGAAGAATGTAGGGAGAAGGCTGGAATAAAGAATGTAGGGACAAGGCTGGAATAAAGAATGTAGGGACAGGGCTGGAATAAGGAAGAATGTAGGGACAGGGTTGGAATAACGAATGTAGGGACAGGACTGATATAATGAATGTAGGGACTGGACTGATATAATGAATGTAGGGACAGGACTGATATAATGAATGTAGGGACAGGGCTGGAATAACGAATGTAGGGACAGGGCTGAAATAACGAATGTAGGGACAAGGCTGGAATAATGAATGTAGGGACAGGGCTGGAATAACGAAGAATGTAGGGACAGGGCTGGAATAACGAATGTAGGGACAGGTCTGGAATAACGAATGTAGGGACAGGGCTGGAATAACGAATGTAGGGACAGGGCTGATATAACGAATGCAGGAACAGGGCTGGAATAAAGAATGTAGGGACAGGGCTGGAATAAGGAAGAATGTAGGGACAGGGCTGGAATAAAGAATGTAGGGACAGGGCTGGAATAAGGAAGAATGTAGGGACAAGGCTGGAATAAAGAATGTAGGGACAGGGCTGGAATAAGGAAGAATGTAGGGACAGGGCTGGAATAACGAATGTAGGGACAGGGTTGGAATAACGAATGTAGGGACAGGACTGATATAATGAATGTATGGAGAGGACTGATATAATGAATGTAGGGACAGGACTGATATAATGAATGTAGGGACAGGGCTGGAATAACGAATGTAGGGACAGGGCTGGAATAACGAATGTAGGGACAGGGTTGGAATAACGAATGTAGGGACAGGACTGATATAATGAATGTAGGGACAGGGCTGGAATAACGAATGTAGGGACAGGGCTGGAATAACGAAGAAAGTAGGGACAGAGCTGGAATAACGAATGTAGGGACAGGCCTGGAATAACGAAGAATGTAGGGACAGAGCTGATATAACGAATAGGGACAGGGCTGGAATAACGAAAGTAGGGACAGGGCTGATATAACGAATGTAGGGACAGGGCTGGAATAACGAAGAATGTAGGGACAGGGCTGGAATAACGAATGTAGGGACAGGGCTGGAAAAACGAATGTAGGGACAGGGCTGGAATAACGAAGATTGTAGGGACAGGGCTGGAATAAAGAATGTAGGGACAGGGCTGGAATAAGGAAGAATGTAGGGACAAGGCTGGAATAAAGAATGTAGGGACAAGGCTGGAATAAAGAATGTAGGGACAGGGCTGGAATAAGGAAGAATGTAGGGACAGGGTTGGAATAACGAATGTAGGGACAGGACTGATATAATGAATGTAGGGACTGGACTGATATAATGAATGTAGGGACAGGACTGATATAATGAATGTAGGGACAGGGCTGGAATAACGAATGTAGGGACAGGGCTGAAATAACGAATGTAGGGACAAGGCTGGAATAATGAATGTAGGGACAGGGCTGGAATAACGAAGAATGTAGGGACAGGGCTGGAATAACGAATGTAGGGACAGGTCTGGAATAACGAATGTAGGGACAGGTCTGGAATAACGAATGTAGGGACAGGGCTGGAATAACGAATGTAGGGACAGGGCTGATATAACGAATGCAGGAACAGGGCTGGAATAAAGAATGTAGGGACAGGGCTGGAATAAGGAAGAATGTAGGGACAGAGCTGATATAACGAATGTAGGGACAGGGCTGATATAACGAATGTAGGGACAGGGCTGGAATAACGAAGAATGTAGGGCATGGCAGGAAAAACGAATGTAGGGACAGGGCTGGAATAACGAATGTAGGGACAGGGCTGGAATAACGAATGTAGGGACAGGGCTGATATAACGAATGCAGGAACAGGGCTGGAATAAAGAATGTAGGGACAGGGCTGGAATAAGGAAGAATGTAGGGACAGGGCTGGAATAAAGAATGTAGGGACAGGGCTGGTATAAGGAAGAATGTAGGGACAAGGCTGGAATAAAGAATGTAGGGACAGGGCTGGAATAAGGAAGAATGTAGGGACAGGGCTGGAATAACGAATGTAGGGACAGGGTTGGAATAACGAATGTAGGGACAGGACTGGAATAACGAAGAATATAGGGACATAGCTGATATAACGAATGTAGGGACAGGGCTGATATAACGTATGTAGGGACAGGGCTGGAATAACGAAGAATGTAGGGCAGGGCAGGAAAAACGAATGTAGGGACAGGGCTGGAATAACGAATGTAGGGACAGGGCTGGAATAACGAATGTAGGGACAGGGCTGATATAACGAATGCAGGAACAGGGCTGGAATAAAGAATGTAGGGACAGGGCTGGAATAAGGAAGAATGTAGGGACAGGGCTGGAATAAAGAATGTAGGGAGAGGGCTGGAATAAGGAAGAATGTAGGGACAAGGCTGGAATAAAGAATGTAGGGACAGGGCTGGAATAAGGAAGAATGTAGGGACAGGGCTGGAATAACGAATGTAGGGACAGGGTTGGAATAACGAATGTAGGGACAGGACTGATATAATGAATGTATGGACAGGACTGATATAATGAATGTAGGGACAGGACTGATATAATGAATGTAGGGACAGGGCTGGAATAACGAATGTAGGGACAGGGCTGGAATAACGAATGTAGGGACAGGGTTGGAATAACGAATGTAGGGACAGGACTGATATAATGAATGTAGGGACAGGGCTGGAATAACGAATGTAGGGACAGGGCTGGAATAACGAAGAAAGTAGGGACAGAGCTGGAATAACGAATGTAGGGACAGGCCTGGAATAACGAAGATGTAGGGACAGAGCTGATATAACGAATGTAGGGACAGGGCTGGAATAACGAATGTAGGGACAGGGCTGATATAACGAATGTAGGGACAGGGCTGGAATAACGAAGAATGTAGGGACAGGGCTGGAATAACGAATGTAGGGACAGGGCTGGAAAAACTAATGTAGGGACAGGGCTGGAATAACGAAGATTGTAGGGACAGGGCTGGAATAAAGAATGTAGGGACAGGGCTGGAATAAGGAAGAATGTAGGGACAAGGCTGGAATAAAGAATGTAGGGACAAGGCTGGAATAAAGATGTAGGGACAGGGCTGGAATAAGGAAGAATGTAGGGACAGGGTTGGAATAACGAATGTAGGGACAGGACTGATATAATGAATGTAGGGACTGGACTGATATAATGAATGTAGGGACAGGACTGATATAATGAATGTAGGGACAGGGCTGGAATAACGAATGTAGGGACAGGGCTGAAATAACGAATGTAGGGACAAGGCTGGAATAATGAATGTAGGGACAGGGCTGGAATAACGAAGAATGTAGGGACAGGGCTGGAATAACGAATGTAGGGACAGGTCTGGAATAACGAATGTAGGGACAGGGCTGGAATAACGAATGTAGGGACAGGGCTGATATAACGAATGCAGGAACAGGGCTGGAATAAAGAATGTAGGGACAGGGCTGGAATAAGGAAGAATGTAGGGACAGAGCTGATATAATGAATGTAGGGACAGGGCTGATATAACGAATGTAGGGACAGGGCTGGAATAACGAAGAATGTAGGGCAGGGCAGGAAAAACGAATGTAGGGACAGGGCTGGAATAACGAATGTAGGGACAGGGCTGGAATAACGAATGTAGGGACAGGGCTGATATAACGAATGCAGGAACAGGGCTGGAATAAAGAATGTAGGGACAGGGCTGGAATAAGGAAGAATGTAGGGACAGGGCTGGAATAAAGAATGTAGGGACAGGGCTGGTATAAGGAAGAATGTAGGGACAAGGCTGGAATAAAGAATGTAGGGACAGGGCTGGAATAAGGAAGAATGTAGGGACAGGGCTGGAATAAAGAATGTAGGGACAGGGTTGGAATAACGAATGTAGGGACAGGACTGATATAATGAATGTAGGGACTGGACTGATATAATGAATGTAGGGACAGGACTGATATAATGAATGTAGGGACAGGGCTGGAATAACGAATGTAGGGACAGGGCTGAAATAACGAATGTAGGGACAAGGCTGGAATAATGAATGTAGGGACAGGGCTGGAATAACGAAGAATGTAGGGACAGGGCTGGAATAACGAATGTAGGGACAGGTCTGGAATAACGAATGTAGGGACAGGGCTGGAATAACGAATGTAGGGACAGGGCTGATATAACGAATGCAGGAACAGGGCTGGAATAAAGAATGTAGGGACAGGGCTGGAATAAGGAAGAATGTAGGGACAGGGCTGGAATAAAGAATGTAGGGACAGGGCTGGAATAAGGAAGAATGTAGGGACAAGGCTGGAATAAAGAATGTAGGGACAGGGCTGGAATAAGGAAGAATGTAGGGACAGGGCTGGAATAACGAATGTAGGGACAGGGTTGGAATAACGAATGTAGGGACAGGACTGATATAATGAATGTATGGACAGGACTGATATAATGAATGTAGGGACAGGACTGATATAATGAATGTAGGGACAGGGCTGGAATAACGAATGTAGGGACAGGTCTGGAATAACGAATGTAGGGACAGGTCTGGAATAACGAATGTAGGGACAGGGCTGGAATAACGAATGTAGGGACAGGGCTGATATAACGAATGCAGGAACAGGGCTGGAATAAAGAATGTAGGGACAGGGCTGGAATAAGGAAGAATGTAGGGACAGAGCTGATATAACGAATGTAGGGACAGGGCTGATATAACGAATGTAGGGACAGGGCTGGAATAACGAAGAATGTAGGGCAGGGCAGGAAAAACGAATGTAGGGACAGGGCTGGAATAACGAATGTAGGGACAGGGCTGGAATAACGAATGTAGGGACAGGGCTGATATAACGAATGCAGGAACAGGGCTGGAATAAAGAATGTAGGGACAGGGCTGGAATAAGGAAGAATGTAGGGACAGGGCTGGAATAAAGAATGTAGGGACAGGGCTGGTATAAGGAAGAATGTAGGGACAAGGCTGGAATAAAGAATGTAGGGACAGGGCTGGAATAAGGAAGAATGTAGGGACAGGGCTGGAATAACGAATGTAGGGACAGGGTTGGAATAACGAATGTAGGGACAGGACTGGAATAACGAAGGATATAGGGACATAGCTGATATAACGAATGTAGGGACAGGGCTGATATAACGAATGTAGGGACAGGGCTGGAATAACGAAGAATGTAGGGCAGGGCAGGAAAAACGAATGTAGGGACAGGGCTGGAATAACGAATGTAGGGACAGGGCTGGAATAACGAATGTAGGGACAGGGCTGATATAACGAATGCAGGAACAGGGCTGGAATAAAGAATGTAGGGACAGGGCTGGAATAAGGAAGAATGTAGGGACAGGGCTGGAATAAAGAATGTAGGGAGAGGGCTGGAATAAGGAAGAATGTAGGGACAAGGCTGGAATAAAGAATGTAGGGACAGGGCTGGAATAAGGAAGAATGTAGGGACAGGGCTGGAATAACGAATGTAGGGACAGGGTTGGAATAACGAATGTAGGGACAGGACTGATATAATGAATGTATGGACAGGACTGATATAATGAATGTAGGGACAGGACTGATATAATGAATGTAGGGACAGGGCTGGAATAACGAATGTAGGGACAGGGCTGGAATAACGAATGTAGGGACAGGGTTGGAATAACGAATGTAGGGACAGGACTGATATAATGAATGTAGGGACAGGGCTGGAATAACGAATGTAGGGACAGGGCTGGAATAACGAAGAAAGTAGGGACAGAGCTGGAATAACGAATGTAGGGACAGGCCTGGAATAACGAAGAATGTAGGGACAGAGCTGATATAACGAATGTAGGGACAGGGCTGGAATAACGAATGTAGGGACAGGGCTGATATAACGAATGTAGGGACAGGGCTGGAATAACGAAGAATGTAGGGACAGGGCTGGAATAACGAATGTAGGGACAGGGCTGGAAAAACTAATGTAGGGACAGGGCTGGAATAACGAAGATTGTAGGGACAGGGCTGGAATAAAGAATGTAGGGACAGGGCTGGAATAAGGAAGAATGTAGGGACAAGGCTGGAATAAAGAATGTAGGGACAAGGCTGGAATAAAGAATGTAGGGACAGGGCTGGAATAAGGAAGAATGTAGGGACAGGGTTGGAATAACGAATGTAGGGACAGGACTGATATAATGAATGTAGTAGGGGTGTGCACCGGCCACTTTTCGTGTTTTGTGTTTTGGTTTTGGATCTGGATCTTTCTTCGTGTTTTGGATCTGGATTGGTTTTGCCAAAACCACCCTTCCGTGTTTTGGGTTCTGGGTTTTGTGTTTTGGATCTGTATTTTTTTGAAAAAAAGCATAAAAACAGCTAAAATCACTGAATTTGTGGGTTTTTCTGCTCCTATGCTATTATTAACCTCAATAACCTTAATTTCCACTCATTTCCAGTCTATTCTGAACACCTCACACCTCACAATAGTGTTTTTATGTCCAAAAGGTTGCACCGAGGTAGCTGGATGACTATGCTAAGAGATACGAGTGGGCGGCACAAACACGTGGTCCATCTAGGAATGGCACTGCAGTGGCAGACAGGATGGCAGTTTGAAAAACTAGGCCCCAAACTATACATAATGCAAAGAAAGAAAAGAGGTGCAAGATGGAATTGTCCTTGGGCCCTCCCACCCACCCTTATGTTGTATAAACAGGACATGCACACTTTAACAAACCAAACATTTCAGCGCCAGGGTCTGCCACACGACTGGCTGAAATGATTGGTTCGTTTGGGCCCCCACAAAACAAGCTGGCAATTAATCTGTCCCTGCACAAACTGGCTCTACGGAGGCAAGATGTCGTCCTCATCCACCGTTTCCTCACCCTCTTCAGTGTTGTGTACATCCTCATCCTCACAGAGTATTAATTCGTCCCCGCTGGAATCCACAACCACAGGTCCCTCTGTACGTTCTGGAGGCTGGTCTCCCTGGAAGAGTTGATAATTCATTTTATGAACATCATCTTCTCCACATTTTGTGGAAGCAACCTCCTACGCCTTTCGCTGACAAGGTTCCCGGCTGCACTAAACACTCTTTTGGAGTACACACTGGAGGGGGGGCAACTCAGGTAAAATAGAGCCAGTTTGTACAGGGACCTCCAAATTGCTTCTTTTTCCTGCCAGTACAGGTACGGACTGTCTGAAATGCCTACTTGGATGCTGTCACCGATGTAATCCTTTAACAGACAGACGCACGCTTGTCGCTGCTGCTTTGAGGATGCAAGTGCGGCTACAGCCCACACAATTCACAAAGACAGAAAAAAGAAGAAGAATATTTTTATTGTTTGTGTAGCACACTTTGAGGGTGTCACCACCCTTTAACAGACAGACGCACGCTTGTCGCTGCTGCTTTATGGATGCAGGTGCGGCTACAGCCCACACATTTCACAAAGACCGAAAAAAAAAGAACAATATTTTAATTGTTTGTGTAGCACACTTTGAGGGTTTCACCACCCTTTAACAGACAGACGCACGCTTGTCGCTGCAGCTTTAAGGATGCAGGTGCGGCTACAGACCACACAATTCACAAAGACAGAAAAAAGAAGAATATTTTTATTGTTTGTGGAGCACACTTTGAGGGTGTCACCACTCTTTAACAGACAGACGCACGCTTGTCGCTGCTGCTTTGAGGATGCAAGTGCGGCTACATCGCACACAAGTCACAAACACATAAAAAAAATAGTTTTTTATTTTTTGGAGCACTTTGAGAGTTACACCACCCTTTAACAGACAGACGCACGCTTGTCGCTGCTGCTTTAAGGATGCAGGTGCGGCTACAGCCCACACATTTCACAAAGACCGAAAAAAAAAGAACAATATTTTAATTGTTTGTGTAGCACACTTTGAGGGTGTCACCACCCTTTAACAGACAGACGCACGCTTGTCGCTGCTGCTTTGAGGATGCAGGTGGAATCTAGACGGGATTTGGAACCGAGGACACACTACCTCCATCAATTGTCTAAATCCCACTGCACTAATGGCGGATACCGGACGCACGTCTAACACCAACATAGCAGTCAAGGCCTCAGTTATACGTTTTGCTTCAGGATGACTGCTGTCGTACTTCATCCTCATCGCTAGGGACTGTTGGAGGGTCAATTGTTTAGTAAAAGTAGTGATGTTCCTACTTCCTCTCTGGGATGATGAACAACTCCCAGCAGCAGCAACAGCACTAGGAGGAAGTGGTTCTTGATCTTTCCCTATTTTATTTTTATCGGAGAAAGTTTGGTCCTCCATTTATGTTATATTGATATATATACGTGCGGCTAAAGCGCACACAAACACAGAAAATATTATTTTATTTTTGCTGGAGAGTAGTGCACTTTGTGGGTTACACCACCCTTTAAGAAATGAGCCAGCCGGCTCTTTACTTATGGGACACAGGCGCACGCTTGGCGCTGCTCCTTTGTTGATGCACGTGCAGCCACAGTGCACACAATTCACAAACACAGAAAATAATTTTTTTTTTGGTTTGGACTGGAGTGTACTTTCGGGGGTTACAGCACCCTTAACGGTCAAGCCAGCCGGCCCTTTACTTATGACACAGGCGCACGCTTGGCACTACTTTGTTGATGCACGTGCGGCTACTGCGCACACAATTCACAAACACAGAAAATAATTTTTTTTTTGGTTTGGACTGGAGTGTACTTTCGGGGGTTACAGCACCCTTAACGGTCAAGCCAGCCGGCCCTTTACTTATGACACAGGCGCACGCTTGGCACTACTTTGTTGATGCACGTGCGGCTACTGCGCACACAATTCACAAACACAGAAAATAATTTTTTTTTTGGTTTGGACTGGAGTGTACTTTCGGGGGTTACAGCACCCTTAACGGTCAAGCCAGCCGGCCCTTTACTTATGACACAGGCGCACGCTTGGCACTACTTTGTTGATGCACGTGCGGCTACTGCGCACACAATTCACAAACACAGAAAATAATTTTTTTTTTGGTTTGGACTGGAGTGTACTTTCGGGGGTTACAGCACCCTTAACGGTCAAGCCAGCCGGCCCTTTACTTATGACACAGGCGCACGCTTGGCACTACTTTGTTGATGCACGTGCGGCTACTGCGCACACAATTCACAAACACAGAAAATAATTTTTTTTTTGGTTTGGACTGGAGTGTACTTTCGGGGGTTACAGCACCCTTAACGGTCAAGCCAGCCGGCCCTTTACTTATGACACAGGCGCACGCTTGGCACTACTTTGTTGATGCACGTGCGGCTACTGCGCACACAATTCACAAACACAGAAAATAATTTTTTTTTTGGTTTGGACTGGAGTGTACTTTCGGGGGTTACAGCACCCTTAACGGTCAAGCCAGCTGGCCCTTTACTTATGACACAGGCGCACGCTTGGCACTACTTTGTTGATGCACGTGCGGCTACTGCGCACACAATTCACAAACACAGAAAATAATTTTTTTTTTGGTTTGGACTGGAGTGTACTTTCGGGGGTTACAGCACCCTTAACGGTCAAGCCAGCCGGCCCTTTACTTATGACACAGGCGCACGCTTGGCACTACTTTGTTGATGCACGTGCGGCTACTGCGCACACAATTCACAAACACAGAAAATAATTTTTTTTTTGGTTTGGACTGGAGTGTACTTTCGGGGGTTACAGCACCCTTAACGGTCAAGCCAGCCGGCCCTTTACTTATGACACAGGCGCACGCTTGGCACTACTTTGTTGATGCACGTGCGGCTACTGCGCACACAATTCACAAACACAGAAAATAATTTTTTTTTTGGTTTGGACTGGAGTGTACTTTCGGGGGTTACAGCACCCTTAACGGTCAAGCCAGCCGGCCCTTTACTTATGACACAGGCGCACGCTTGGCACTACTTTGTTGATGCACGTGCGGCTACTGCGCACACAATTCACAAACACAGAAAATAATTTTTTTTTTGGTTTGGACTGGAGTGTACTTTCGGGGTTTACAGCACCCTTAACGGTCAAGCCAGCCGGCCCTTTACTTATGACACAGGCGCACGCTTGGCACTACTTTGTTGATGCACGTGCGGCTACTGCGCACACAATTCACAAACACAGAAAATAATTTTTTTTTTGGTTTGGACTGGAGTGTACTTTCGGGGTTTACAGCACCCTTAACGGTCAAGCCAGCCGGCCCTTTACTTATGACACAGGCGCACGCTTGGCACTACTTTGTTGATGCACGTGCGGCTACTGCGCACACAATTCACAAACACAGAAAATATATTATTTTTTTAGCACTTGGGGGGAGCACCCCTGATGGACAGAGCACCCCCTGGACAACACTGCAGCGCTCCTTTAGGACTGGGACACTGCACAGGACTTTGGAGTGGACACAGCCCCTATGGAGAACTGACTGCACAACACAGTCCAGCCAGCCCCTATGGACTTTGAAGTAGTGGACACAGCCCCTATTAACAACAGCAGCACAGCACAACACAGCCAGCCCCTATGGACTTTGAAGTAGTGGACAACAGCAGCACTACACTACACTACACTACACAGCCCTAACTCCCACCCTCCCTCTTCACTGTCCACAGCCGAGTGAGAAAATGGCGCCGACGTGGGTACCTTATATAGGATCCAAAACCCGCGAGACTCGGAAGGCGGGATGATGACGTTTTGCCTCGATTTCAGATCCGAGTCAGGCGGGAAAAGTCGAGCCTGATTCGGATCGGACTCGGATCGGGGGGGCTCGGGGGGGTTCGGATTTCAGAAATCCGAACCCGCTCACCCCTAGAATGTAGGGACTGGACTGATATAATGAATGTAGGGACAGGACTGATATAATGAATGTAGGGACAGGGCTGGAATAACGAATGTAGGGACAGGGCTGAAATAACGAATGTAGGGACAAGGCTGGAATAATGAATGTAGGGACAGGGCTGGAATAACGAAGAATGTAGGGACAGGGCTGGAATAACGAATGTAGGGACAGGTCTGGAATAACGAATGTAGGGACAGGGCTGGAATAACGAATGTAGGGACAGGGCTGATATAACGAATGCAGGAACAGGGCTGGAATAAAGAATGTAGGGACAGGGCTGGAATAAGGAAGAATGTAGGGACAGAGCTGATATAATGAATGTAGGGACAGGGCTGATATAACGAATGTAGGGACAGGGCTGGAATAACGAAGAATGTAGGGCAGGGCAGGAAAAACGAATGTAGGGACAGGGCTGGAATAACGAATGTAGGGACAGGGCTGGAATAACGAATGTAGGGACAGGGCTGATATAACGAATGCAGGAACAGGGCTGGAATAAAGAATGTAGGGACAGGGCTGGAATAAGGAAGAATGTAGGGACAGGGCTGGAATAAAGAATGTAGGGACAGGGCTGGTATAAGGAAGAATGTAGGGACAAGGCTGGAATAAAGAATGTAGGGACAGGGCTGGAATAAGGAAGAATGTAGGGACAGGGCTGGAATAAAGAATGTAGGGACAGGGTTGGAATAACGAATGTAGGGACAGGACTGGAATAACGAAGAATATAGGGACATAGCTGATATAACGAATGTAGGGACAGGGCTGATATAACGAATGTAGGGACAGGGCTGGAATAACGAAGAATGTAGGGCAGGGCAGGAAAAACGAATGTAGGGACAGGGCTGGAATAACGAATGTAGGGACAGGGCTGGAATAACGAATGTAGGGACAGGGCTGATATAACGAATGCAGGAACAGGGCTGGAATAAAGAATGTAGGGACAGGGCTGGAATAAGGAAGAATGTAGGGACAGGGCTGGAATAAAGAATGTAGGGACAGGGCTGGAATAAGGAAGAATGTAGGGACAAGGCTGGAATAAAGAATGTAGTGACAGGGCTGGAATAAGGAAGAATGTAGGGACAGGGCTGGAATAACGAATGTAGGGACAGGGTTGGAATAACGAATGTAGGGACAGGACTGATATAATGAATGTATGGACAGGACTGATATAATGAATGTAGGGACAGGGCTGGAATAACGAATGTAGGGACAGGGCTGGAATAACGAAGAAAGTAGGGACAGAGCTGGAATAACGAATGTAGGGACAGGCCTGGAATAACGAAGAATGTAGGGACAGGGCTGGAATAACGAATGTAGGGACAGGGCTGATATAACGAATGTAGGGACAAGGCTGGAATAACGAAGAATGTAGGGACAGGGCTGGAATAACGAATGTAGGGACAGGGCTGGAAAAACTAATGTAGGGACAGGGCTGGAATAACGAAGAATGTAGGGACAGGGCTGGAATAAAGAATGTAGGGACAGGGCTGGAATAAGGAAGAATGTAGGGACAAGGCTGGAATAAAGAATGTAGGGACAAGGCTGGAATAAAGAATGTAGGGACAGGGCTGGAATAAGGAAGAATGTAGGGACAGGGTTGGAATAACGAATGTAGGGACAGGACTGATATAATGAATGTAGGGACAGGACTGATATAATGAATGTAGGGACAGGACTGATATAATGAATGTAGGGACAGGGCTGGAATAACGAATGTAGGGACAGGGCTGAAATAACGAATGTAGGGACAAGGCTGGAATAATGAATGTAGGGACAGGGCTGGAATAACGAAGAATGTAGGGACAGGGCTGGAATAACGAATGTAGGGACAGGTCTGGAATAACGAATGTAGGGACAGGGCTGGAATAACGAAGAATATAGGGACAGAGCTGATATAACGAATGTAGGGACAGGGCTGATATAACGAATGTAGGGACAGGGCTGGAATAACGAAGAATGTAGGGCAGGGCAGGAAAAACGAATGTAGGGACAGGGCTGGAATAACGAATGTAGGGACAGGGCTGGAATAACGAATGTAGGGACAGGGCTGATATAACGAATGTAGGGACAGGGCTGGAATAACGAATGTAGGGACAGGGCTGGAAAAACGAATGTAGGGACAGGGCTGGAATAACGAAGAATGTAGGGACAGGGCTGGAATAAAGAATGTAGGGACAGGGCTGGAATAAGGAAGAATGTAGGGACAAGGCTGGAATAAAGAATGTAGGGACAAGGCTGGAATAAAGAATGTAGGGACAGGGCTGGAATAAGGAAGAATGTAGGGACAGGGTTGGAATAACGAATGTAGGGACAGGACTGATATAATGAATGTAGGGACAGGACTGATATAATGAATGTAGGGACAGGACTGATATAATGAATGTAGGGACAGGGCTGTAATAACGAATGTAGGGACAGGGCTGAAATAACGAATGTAGGGACAAAGCTGGAATAATGAATGTAGGGACAGGGCTGGAATAACGAAAAATGTAGGGACAGGGCTGCAATAACGAATGTAGGGACAGGTCTGGAATAACGAATGTAGGGACAGGGCTGGAATAACGAAGAATATAGGGACAGAGCTGATATAACGAATGTAGGGACAGGGCTGATATAACGAATGTAGGGACAGGGCTGGAATAACGAAGAATGTAGGGCAGGGCTGGAAAAACGAATGTAGGGACAGGGTTGGAATAATGAATGTAGGGACAGGGCTGGAATAATGAATGTAGGGAAAGGGCTGGAATAATGAATGTAGGGAAAGGGCTGGAATAACGAATGTAGGGACAGGGCTGGAATAATGAATGTAGTGACAGGGCTGGAATAATGAATGTAGGGACATGGCTGGAATAACAAATGTAGGGATAGGGCTAGAATAACGAATGTAGGGACAGGGCTGGAATAACAAATGTAGGGACAGGGCTGGAATAACGAATGTAGGGACAGGGCTGGAATAACAAATGTAGGGACAGGGCTAGAATAACGAATGTAGGGACAGGGCTGGAAAAACGAATGCAGGGACAGGGCTGATATAATGAATGTAGGGATAGGGCTGGAATAACGAATGTAGGGACAGGGCTGGAATAACAAATGTAGGGACAGGGGTGGAATAACAAATGTAGGGACAGGGCTAGAATAAGGAAGAATGTAGGGACAGGGCTGGAATAACGAATGTAGGGACAGGGCTGGAATAACGAATGTAGGGAGAGGGCTGGAATAACAAATGAAGGGACAGGACTGATATAACGAATGTAGTGACAGGGCTGGAATAAAGAATGTAGGGACAGGGCTGGAATAACAAAGAATGTAGGGACAGGGCTGGAATAACGAATGTAGGGACAGGGCTGGAATAACAAATGTAGGGACAGGGCTAATATAATGAATGTAGGGACAGGTCTGGAATAACGAAGAATGTAGGGACAGGGCTGGAATAACGAATGTAGGGACAGGGCTGGAATAAGGAAGAATGTAGGGACAGGGCTGGAATAACAAATGTAGGGACTGGGCTGGAGTAATTAATATAGGGACAGGGCTGGAATTATGAATGTAGGGACAGGGCTGGAGTAATTAATATAGGGACAGGGCTGGAATTACGAATGTAAGGACAGGGCTGGAATAACGAATGTAGGGACAGGGCTGATATAATGAATGTAGGGACAGAGCAGGAATAATGAATGTAGGGACAGGGCTGGAATAACGATTCTGTAGGGACAGTGCTGATATAATGAATGTAGGGACAGGGCTGGAATAATGAATGTAGGGACAGTGCTGGAATAACGAATGTAGGGACAGGGCTGGAATAACGAATGTAGGGACAGGGCTGGAATAACGAATGTAGGGACAGGGCTGGAATAACGAATGTAGGGACAGGGCTGGAATAACGAATGTAGGGACAGGGCTGGAGAAACGAATGTAGGGACAGGGCTGATATAATGAATGTAGGGATAGGGCTGATATAATGAATGTAGGGACAGGGCTGGAATAATGAATGTAGGGACCGGGCTGACATAATGAATGTAGGGACAGGGCTGATATAATGAATGTAGGGACAGGGCTGGAATAATGAATGTAGGGACAGGGCTGGATTAACGAATGTAGGGACAGGGCTGGAATAATCAATGTAGGGACAGGGCTGGAATAACGAATGTAGGGACAAGGCTGGAATAACAAATGTAGGGACAGGGCTGGAATAAGGAAGAATGTAGGGACAAGGCTGGAATAATGAATGTAGGGACAGGGCTGGAATAACGAATATAGGGACAGGGCTGATATAATGAATGTAGGGACAGGGCTGGAATAACGAATGTAGGGACTGGGCTGGAATAACGAATGTAGGGACAGGCCTGGAATAACGAATGTTGGGACAGGGCCCCAAATAACGAATGTAGGGACAGGTCTGGAATAACAAATGTAGGGAGAGGGCTGGAATAACGAATGTAGGGACAGGGCTGGAATAACGAATGGAATAACGAATGTAGGGACAGGGCTGGAATAACGAATGTAGTGACAGGGCTGGAATAATGAATGTAGGGACAGGGCTGGAATAACGAATGTAGGGACAGGGCTGGAATAACGAATGTAGGGACAGGGCTGGAATAACATATGTAGGGACAGGGCTGGAATATCGAATGTAGGGACAGGGCTGATATAATGAATGTAGGGACAGGGCTGATATAATGAATGTAGGGACAGGGCTGGAATAATGAATGTAGGGACAGGGCTGGAATAACGAATGTAGGGACAGGGCTGGAATAACAAATGTAGGAACAGGGCTGGAATAACAAATGTAGGGACAGGGCTGGAATAACAAATGTAGGGACAGGGCTGGAATAAGGAAGAATGTAGGGATAGGGCTGGAATAACGAATGTAGGGACAGGGGTGGAATAACGAATGTAGGGACAGGACTGATGTATTGAATGTAGGGACAGGGCTAATATAATGAATGTAGGGACAGGGCTGAAATAACGAATGTAGGGACAGGGCTGAAATAACGAATGTAGGGACAGGACTGATATAATGAATGTAGGGACAGCGCTGGAATAACGAATGTATGGACAGGGCTGGAATAACGAATGTAGGGACAGGGCTGGAATAACGAATGTAGGGACAGGGGTGATATATTGAATGTAGGGACAGGGCTGGAATAACGAATGTAGGGACAGGGCTGATATAATGAATGTAGGGACAGGGCTGGAATAATGAATGTAGGGACAGGGCTGATATAATGAATGTAGGGACAGGGCTGGAATAACGAATGTAGGGACAGGACTGATATAATGAATGTAGGGACAGGGCTGGAATAATGAATGAAGCCACGAAGCTAAAATAAAATGTGCCGGTATTATTATTAGAATTACACAAGTCTGTGATGAAAAAGCTTTTTTAACGAATTTATGTGATAGTTATAGATTTTTGGCTTCTGAAAAATACTCCCGATTTTGCATATCACATCACGTTTTTCTGCAAAACGTATATTTATGAATAAGTAATTTTTTTCATATTCTTTAAAGTAATAAATGTATTCTGCCTACTGCACATTTATTATAAGACATGGTCTTACATGAATTCAATCGGTATTATAGAACGTTGCAATTTAGTTCTCGTCATAAAACTTCTCCCTACCCAGTGCCAGACTAAGGTTCACATGGTCCTGGAGCTGATATTTACAAAGGGCCTGAACCATACATACCTACCCTCCCGGAATTCGCGGGAGGCTCCCGTACCCCTGGAAGAGTAGGCACTTCTTCCACATTCTGCCCACTTCCTAGTAAAGTGGGCAGAATGGGGAGAATTTCCGTGGCGATCTCCATGAATCGCATCATTTAGACACACCCTCTATTTAAAATAGCGCTAATCGCAGTAATTTACCATGGTGGGGGTGTGGCTTAATGACGCAACCCATCAGGCCCCACCCCCATCGCAACCCACCTGCCTCTCCTCCCCGGAGACAACAAAGGTAGGCAAGTATGGCCTAATCCTGATACTGTCTAATGGAACATTGCGCACACAACTACAAGGTGAGCAAAGGTGGAACCAAATACAACAGATGCAACACAGATTTGCCCTGTGCCGGCTCATTTTAGCCCCTGCCTAACACCACATAAACACACAGTACACCACACACACAGGGCCTGATTCAGAGCCGGACGCTCTGACCAGAGCGCTTGCTCTGAATCAGGGCCCTCCTACCTAAAATTGGAGCGGCCTCCTGGCCGCTCGCATAGCTGTGGGTCACCACCCACAGCTTATGCGAGCGGCCAAAAAGACCATCGGGCTTGCGACGAGACCCTGTGGTAGGGTCTCGCTGCTGCAAGCCCAGGAGTGCTTTTGGCTCTATCAGAGCCAAAAACACTCCCACTGACATCACTATTAATGTCAGTGGGGCCGGCCCCAGACGGTAGGCGTTCCCATGGGAACGCCTCCATCTGGGCAGCAACGCCCCCGGCACGCCCACCAAAGGGGGCGTGCTGTCCTCACCATCGACAGCACGCCCCCTTTGGTGCGAGACCCATAGCAACAGCTTGGCTGTCGCTGTGCGGTTTGTCGCGCGTGCGCTCTAGAGCAACATCGACCCACTTGCGAGCGCAGGCCCACAGTACATATACAGTACAAGTGATTTCAAAATTTTTAGGCAATGTCAAGGATCCAAACTACAAAGAAATTGTCAGGGAAATGCTTAGTAGTTACAGAGACCTTGGCTGTAATATGAGTTTAAAGGTACATCTTTCGAATTCCCATATTGAGCATTTCCCGAATCATCTCGGAGACTACAGTGAAGAATAGGGTGAAAGGTTCCACCAAGATGTTAAAGATGTAGAAAGAAGATACTGGGGTCGTTGGGACATCAGCATGATGGCTGACTACTGCTGGATGATACACAGATGACACAGAAAAAGCTTATAAGCGAAAAGCGACAAAATTAAGTTTGAAGACAAAAAAACAAGATATTAACGATTTTTTCAATAATTATGGTTTTGTTTCTATTATTGTTTGATTTTATTGTTAAGACAAAAACACAATGATATCATCTACATCTTCCTATTTCACAATAAATATGTCAAAAACAATTAAACTTCTGTTTTTCTTAAAGATGTATGTACCCCTCCTTATAGGCAAATGTGATGTGGTAATTTTTTTTAATATACTATTTCTTGATGTACACAGGAGTATAATTAAGACACACATGGGGCACATAGACACATATGGGGTACACAGACACACATGGGGCACACAGACACACATGGGGAACACAGACACACATAGGGCACATAGACACACATGGGGCACACAGACACACATAGGGCACACAAACACACATGGGGCACACAGACACACATGGGTACACAGACAGACATAGGGCACATAGACACACGAGTCCCACAGACACACATGGGGCACAGAGACAGACATAGGGCACTGAGACAGACATAGGGCACACAGACACACGTGGGGCAAATAGACACACATGGGGCACACAGACACACATGGGGCACACAGACACATTTGGGGCAGACAGACACACATAGGGCACACAGACACACATGGGCTACACAGAGAGACATAGTGCACACAGACAGACATAGGGTACACAGACAGACATAGGGCACACAGACATACTTAGGGCACACAGACACACATGGGGCACACAGACACACATGGGGCACACAGACATACATGGGGCACACAGACACACATGGGGCACACAGACACACATGGGGCACACAGACATACATGGGGCACACAGACACACATGGGGCACACAGACACACATGGGGCACACAGACAGACATGGGGCACACAGACAGACATAGGGCACACAGAAACACATGGGGCACACAGACAGACATGGGGCACACAGACACACATAGGGCACACAAACACACATGGGGCACACAGACACACATGGGTACACAGACAGACATAGGGCACACAGACACACATGGGGCACAGACACACATGGGGCACAGAGACAGACATAGGGCACTGAGACAGACATAGGGCACACAGACAGACATAGGGCACACAGACACACATGGGGCACACAGACACACATGGGGCACACAGACACACATGGGGCACACAGACATACATGGGGCACACAGACACACATGGGGCACACAGACACACATGGGGCACACAGACAGACATAGGGTACACAGACAGACATAGGGCACACAGAAACACATGGGGCACACAGACAGACATGGGGCACACAGACAGACATAGGGCACACAGACATACTTAGGGCACACAGACACACATGGGGCACACAGACACACATAGGGTACACAGACATACTTAGGGCACACAGACACACATGGGGCACACAGACAGACATAGGGTACACAGACAGACATAGGGCACACAGAAACACATGAGGCACACAGACAGACATGGGGCACACAGACAGACATGGGGCACACAGACAGACATAGGGCACACAGACACACATGGGGCACACAGACACACAAGGGGCACACAGACGCACATGGGGAACACAGACACACATGGGGCACACAGACAGACATAGGGCACACAGACACACAAGGGGCAGACAGACACACATGGGGCAGACAGGCAGACATGGGGCACACAGACACACATGGGGTACACAGATAGACATAGGGCACACAGACACACATGGGGCACACAGACACACATGGGGTACACAGACAGACATAGGGCACACAGACACACATAGGGCACACAGACACACATGGGGCACACAGACACACATGGGGCACACAGACAGACATAGGGCACACAGACACACAAGGGGCAGACAGACACACATGGGGCAGACAGGCAGACATGGGGCACACAGACACACATGGGGTACACAGACACACATGGGGCACATGACAGACATAGGGCACATGACAGGCATGGGGCACACAGACAGACATGGGGCACACAGACACACATGGGGCAGACAGACACACATGGGGCACACAGACACACATGGGGTACACAGACACACATGGGGCACACGACAGACATAGGGCACACGACAGGCATGGGGCACATAGACAGACATGGGGCACACAGACACACATGGGGCAGACAGACACACATGGGGCACACAGACATACTTAGGGCACGCAGACACACATGGGGCACACAGACACACTTAGGGCACGCATACACACATGGGGCACACAGACACACATGGGGTACACAGACAAACTTAGTGCACACAGACACACATGGGGCACACAGACACATATGGGGCACACAGACAGACATAGGGCACACAGACAGACATAGGCCACACAGACACACAAGGGGCACACAGACACACATAGAGCACACAGACAGACATAGGGCACACAGACACACAAGGGGCACACAGACACACATGGGGCACACAGACTGACATAGGGCACACAGACACACAAGGGGCAGGCAAACACACATGGGGCACACAGACACACATGGGGCAGACAAACACACATGGGGCATACAGACACACAAGGGGCAGACAAACACACATGGGGCAGACAGACACACATGGGGCAGACAGACGCACATGAGATAACCCTAATCCTGCATTTCATGCATCCTTCCCCAAAATCTACTGTATATTAACGTTCTCCGCCGTTCCCCATTACAGCCCATCACTCGTTAAACAAGAGATTTTGTAATGTCACTGCTCTAAAATAAATTAAGTGTAACTTTCAACTTCATTTTTATAACATGCACTTGTCTGATTTGTAGAGGATTAATCACTGAGATTTATCCTATTAAACATATTAATGTCATTATTTAATTTTGATAGTAAATTGGACTGCACCCTTAATGAGCGGAGGTATATTCCTCTCTCTCTCTGTGCGATCTGGAGGATATATGGAAAGATGCGTTCCTGTTATAGGATGGGTCTATTGAAGATTTAAAGTTAATTATCTAGTCTACTAATAATAAACATGATGCAATTAAATTCACCTTGACTTGTAACTTTAATCAAATTAATATTCTTGATGTTGCTGTAATTAAAGAGGGGGATAATCTAGAGACAGATTTATTGCTGAAATGTACAGATAAAAAACAATTATTTATTGGCTAGTGATTTTCACCTTGTAGTCAAAATGATTTTTCTGCCCGTTTAAGACTAACAGATTTACACGACCAGGAGACAGACAGGATTAGAATCAGGTTTCTATTAAGCAACTGGCAAAATCTGTAAAATATATTCAGTGGAGAATATAAAGTATTCTTTCTTATTATTGTTACTTATAATATGAATTAATTTAAAATTTCCTTCAATATATAACATATAATATAAAGTACCGGAAGATGTAACTGTTGGATAAGGAGCACCAGGCGTTGCCTCATAGCTATTAGAGCTGCACAGCTGGCGGTCTCTAGGACCCGCCGCGGCTCAGCAGGACGCCTGACCACCGACATACGCTACTGCACATGTGCGCGCTATTGGTGTATTTTTCCTCCTCAGCGTTCCAGGCGTCTGGACGTACCCTCTCCAGCTATAAGAGCCATACAGAGCCCAACAGAGTACTGCAAGTATCCTCTACCACCACCGCTATTACTACGAGGCATAGCGCCACTGACCACGAGGAATACAACATCCTGCTGCTCGGCGCACTAATACATCCAGCAATAACAGTACACTCCAGGCTGCAGCAGGCATTGTTATTGTACCTGTTCATGCCTTTGTCTCTATGCCTTTGTCTCTCTTGTTATTCCATCTGGTTAAATAAACCTGAAACCTGGTTTAGCTGTACCACGTATTGGACTAACCGGCGCCAGCTCCTCTGCTGCGCAACTTACAACATCTTGTACACCCATGGTCCAGGGTACTCCCAGTGGGGAAGCAGTCGGGAAACCGGGAATTCCCGACTGCTTAATCCCAGCAAGGTACAAATGACAGGCGTCAAGATCTCGATGCCTGTCATTAGACCTACGCCGGGAGCCCAACACCTGGCGTACCGATCGAAGGTAAGCAGGGCGCCGGGTGCGGACAGCCGCGCCTTTAGGTTAGGGGACTTAGGGTTAGGCACCCCCCAGGGAGGTTAGGGTTAGACTAGGGGAAGGTGGGGGGCTAGGGATAGGCACCCCAGGGGGAGATTCCAACCGCCGGACTTGCGGCGGTAAATTATACAGATTCCCTGCCTACAGCTGCGGTAATTTCATGTGTCTCCCCCAACCCCCCCTCCACATACCTCCCCCCATCCCCGACTTACCTGCCCACTGCAGTGCCTCTGGCTCCGGTGGATGCTCTGACACGTGTTCTCCCAGCAGACCACAGAACAGTTTAGAAAAAAAAAAATTGTATTACACGTTATGACTTTCTTCCAGCGCTACGCTACTCTACATTACGAAACTCTCTGTGTGGTGCGACTCATGGCGACTCCACACACTATGGAGCAACAAACTAGCTGGGCACATCTGTAGGCTCCTGAGCCTGTTACATACATTGCTCCAGAAAGCACATTTCTAGCAGTGACCTAACCTTCATGACCACGTACTCAGAAAGGCTATGAGAATGACCCAATCCTATGTCACCCGAACAAAAGAGGGAACGATATTTAATGTTACTAGACGTAGGAACATCAACTCTTCATCCCAGAATCAATGAGCTTGGAGTGTCCTTGTTTCATCGTTCTAAGCCTGCAAATCAGCCAGGGACTTCGAAGACTCAGGAACTATCATCCTTTTGGTGCCTAACATTGGTCAGGATGTTATCAGCTATGCACATATCTGCGCTATTTGTAATAAGTCTCTTTGTGCTCGCCCAGGGGGTCTATATTAGCCAGTCTTTATACCTTTATGACCATTGTTTAAATTTCTAATGAGAAAATACCACTATTCTACTGATTATAGCCAATCTTTCTAAAAAGGCTCTCATCTCCATCCCACTAATGGTCCCTGATTCACAGATCCAACAAGTGTTTAGTTTCCATGGCATTGATGTGGCTTCTGGTCAAGGCCATCCATTTACTACAGTTTACAGAAGACGTTTTTGCCCAATACTGGGAATAAGCTTAAAGTTACTGTGTCCCCAATATATTACTCACAATCTAAAGGGCAAACCGACAGTAACAAATAAATACCTAAGATGCTTTAATAGTTACCTACAAAATGAGTTTGAACACACTACCTACAGCAGAGTTTGCTTATAACAATGCTCAGGATAGTTAAATGGAGCAAATAGCTAGCAAGTGTCCCCTAGAGCCCCAGTGGGTCCGCTGGCGGCAATACAGTCCACAAAGCTACAGTGCTATTCACTCCTGTAAATAGACTGTCAGATGTTCCTTGTTAAGAGATTTCAAAACAGGCAGTCCCAAGAGGTTAATCAACTTTCAGATGGCAGATAGTCAGAGCTCTGTAATGTTAGTCTCGATACAAATCCCGGTCGCTGCAACATTTGCATATATTCACACAGTCCCTGCGTAAAAAGATGCAGTCACAACGGGATTTGCATCCACCTCTGAGGAAAATGGCTTTGAAGGATCAATATGTTGTAAAACAGAGGAAAGGAAAATTGAAGGTGAGAAGAAGATTTTCCAGACAGTTTCAAGGGAAATTCCCTTTTCTGATATCTGCCAATCTCAGGAAGCGCGGTGTAGTTGTCTCCATAAACTCCATCAGAAAAAATTGTGTCACCCAATAAAGAAACCTTTAGATGTTCAATCACATATTTTCCAACTTAGCATGAAACCATTACAGTTTTGATTTTACAGGTAGAGGATGAGTTTGAAGAAAAATATCAGAATGTAATAAAAATAGACGATGTCATACACTTGGACAGAAGATCTCCGAGAGTCAGGGTGAAGGAGCTTTGAAGAGCAGAACATTGCTGAGGATAAGGGGCGCACTTAGGCTGCCACGGGGGCTGTTGTTGGTGTTGACCAGGGTTTAGTCATCATCTCCTTTGTGTGGCAGAGGAAAACGATTCTTTACGTTGATGCTGTTTCGTCATCAGACAGTGCAGGGTCTGGGCGAAGCACCGCACTCTTCCACATGAAGCCCCAGCACCTAATACTGTTTCCGACATGGAATGTCCTGTAATGTACTATAAATGAAAGGAGCCTGAATAAAATAACTTTGGTGAATTGATACAAATAAAATAACATTTTGTAGAGAGCGTTCCTGCCCTTCCTATGCTACTGAGGTTACCCAGAACTTAGGAACAAGAGAAAACAAGTTAACCCATGGAACCCTAATACAAACATAATTGTTTTTACCTTCAGATGACTCTTTCTTGTCCACAAAGGGCTGAGATCTTCATAGGTAAACAGGTATAACACCAGACTAAGACTTCTCCAGCTGTGGATCCTGGAACCGGATGTTATCCTTATTGCAAGAATAAGCACATTTTCCAGACTGTTTGGTAGAGGTCTCACACTCAGACCATGCCAGGACACTAGTACTAAGTGCGTCATCTCTCCAGCCCATCGCATAAACCAGGCACAGACGTGATCGTCATATCAGCTGATGGTACCTTGTCTGGTGTTCTGTAGGCCCTGCTGAGGCTGGAGACCTTCTCCCTGGCTCATCAGAGTATAATTGTGGTGTCAGATGTAGGGTATCAGTGTTATGATTTCTTAGCACATATCATATTGTACGTACCCACTGTGTGTTCCTCTGCTTTGGTCCTTGCATATTGCTGATAAAACCCTGGGAACGGAGGACCTAATTCAGACCCGCTCGCGAGCGCTGAGTGCGCACGACGGAGGCGGCTCCGTCGTGCGCATGCGTGAGACCCAAATAACGACGGCCAAGCCGTCTTTATGGGTCTCGCACCAAAGGGGGCGTGCTGTCGATGGTGAGTGACAGCACGCCCCCTTTGGTGGGCGTGCCAGGGGCGTGGCTGCCCAGACGGAGGCGTTCCCATGGGAACGCCTACCATCTGGAGCCGGCCCCACTGACATCACAAGTGATGTCAGTGGGTGTGCTTTTGGCTCTGATAGAGCCAAAAGCACTCCAGGGCTTGCGGCCACGAGACCCTACCGCAAGGGTCTCGTCGCAAGCCCGATGGTTACCATCATTTTGGCCGCTCGCTATAGCCACTCTTAAACTCAGAGGGACGGCCCTGATTCAGAGCGAGCGCTCTGTCAGAGCGTCCGGCTCTGAATCAAGGCCTGATTCCAGGGGTTCAACTACTAACCCTGCATTTAGGGTAAAATGTGCTCTATACCATCGCAACCAATCAGACACTTGCTTTCATAATCTACTCGCGCCAGACAGATAAATGACAATTTTAGATTTTTTTTATAAAAATGCAGAAATGCAGTTATGAACCAGAGATAATGTAGAAAATGATGAGCGCACAGATTTACACCACTTTATTATATAAAATGAATATTCCCCGTAATTTATAAAGCGCCAACACATTCAGCAGCTCTGTACAATCAGTATAAACAAACAGAACGCACCACGACTAACAGTACAGTAACAAACAATGAAAGATGGGGGCAGTTTGCCACGTTTGCTAGAGTTCACCATCTAAAGGATTTTATTTTTGAAATAATCTTAATCCGGTTACTTTACGCATCAATATATTCCATGGAAAAGTGTTTGCACTACAAGAGGTTGATCTGGATAGGAAGCGCCGGTATAGCCACAGAATTAGCCAGTTTGCGATGTGGACGAGAGACCTGGTTTCGGTATAATTGGGCAGACAAAATAAAATGCCCATAATATCTGTGATTCATCCAACATACATAAAATAAAATGTGATTACAGAGGAATTATGTCAGTGAAATAGAGCCGACTCCCCCCGCACAACACAAGACTGCTGAATGTAGGACAAAGTATTCTTATTACAGATGGGAGAATGTAAACGCTTTTCCCAATTCATAATCTAATCAGCAATAGCCGCTGGGCTATGGCAAAACGAAGAAAGGGTTCAATTCAACTCGAAACCTTTGGTAATAAATAAATAAATAAATGTAGGGGGAAAAAATGACAGCGCGCACCTTTAGCCCAGTTAAAACAGAAGGTGCGGGAGAGATTTATCATCTAGTCTTCCTGGTTGCACCTGGGTCAGAGGTAGATCAGGCACATTATAGGCCATTTGTTATGCATGTTTGCTGCACCAGTAGTGGCTGCGAAACTTGTAATGATGCAGCGTCCATAGAGCTGACTTCCCCATGTACACCAGGCAGAACGTCTCCACGATGACAGGATGTGCCTCAGGCTGACCAGTAACGTGTGTCCACACTGCCGACTGGGAATACAAAGCATGATACCAATTAAGATTTTTACATGCTGCAGGGTCGGCCCCTGTCATCTTCTCTTTATTAGGTTCTGTCTGGTTGTGGAATATGGCACAATTTGTATCCCCTTCCCTCCTGCGGGTCCCAGGGCTCTCCATCATGTATTCACGCTCTCATATTCCCTATCTGCACACAAGGTAATTCTGGACGGGGGGCCGCTTCAGAGGACCTCATATAAATCAGGAGACGCCGCTTCTCCCTGTGTGTAATTGATTCGCACCATGTGCCATCTGGAAAGTTGGGCTTCCGCAGGGAGATAACGCAGAATTGGCGGAAGGAAGAAAAAGCAGTTATTGAAAAATAATATATATTTATGTCTTACAACTCTCAGAGTATGGTATGTGGCAAGTAGCACAGAGAGCCCACACCCCATCGATACCACGCCCATGTGTCTGCGCAGAGAAATATAAGTGTTATTTACTTTCTAATGTAGTGGATTATTGGTACAAAAATTTTAAAAAAAAAGAATAATTTTAATCAAACTAAAATTCCCGGCGCTCCAACGATCTGTGTTTCTCAGTGTCGCACTCATTTACAGGACGTGTCTGCATGAGAATAGTAACGAGCTGAAGTGCACAAGCCACGGTTATTGGTCACTTCTTGGTGTGTTTCTTACATAGATTTTACACCCTTTTCCGTGGCTGTAGGCGCACCGACCGCTATTAGGGGAAGAGAAGTGTTAGCTGGGTCGTTGATTTAGGCCTAGACACAACATCCAAAATTCATTTTGGCAAAATGATTATTTCTTTCATGGGACTCAATTGTAAAAAGTTTTAGGCACAAAAGATGGAAAATGCATCCGGCAATAATGGACCCTACTTTGTCTCTGTAAGTCGCACCTGTCTGGTTTTGTACCAAATCCCAAAATCGCCTTAACAGCAAATTATTATTTCAATAGTTTAGGTAAATCAAGAGTTTTAAATGTATCTGTAATAAGTAGCACAGATGTTCACTTTTACTGGTCCACCTAACTAATACCTTCCACTTCCAAGCGGCGTAATTATCACAATCCGCCTCTCAGATGCCGATAGGATGTGATAAATTTGCTTGCGAGAAAACTCTGTCCCTGTGAATCCTCTCCCTGCAATTCTCAGGGTATTTTTCAGAAAAATACCCTGAGACTGATTGTGCCTCCTCCCTCTCTAATGCAGAGCTTACAATTACCTGTACCGTTATCGGTAATCCGGTGAGCTCCTCTGTGACCTGGGATCCTGCTCTGTGCTGTAAAATGAGATACCGGCATCTCATAACAGTTTTTTAAAATTTGTACCTGTTATTTGAGTATTTCTATTTGGGGCCTTATCCAGATATGATACCCCTGGCTCTATAGGAGCCAATAGACCTTATAGTTTAGGAGGCTGCTACTAGTGGAGCTGCAACACACCAAAAATAGACAGACCGGCAACAGAAAGAGAGTTCTGTGATTGCACCCACGCAGTAGAGTTGGGGAGATACCAAACAGCTGAGAAGAAGAGCAGGGTAAGGTGCCACAGGTCTGAGGAGAGAGCCTGAGAAAGCGACTATGCATAAATGGTGCCAAGCTCCACTGAAGTCCTGCTAATGGTGTGCTGGAGTCTGCTGCAACAGTGCCAGGAGGGTGAGCCTAAGATTCAGAGACAGTGTGACAGCACTGGGAGCTGCAGTTGATCCATGGAGGTTGTATGAGTAAAAGCTGATAAAGGGAAACATTCCTAAGGAGAGCTACTGAGAACTGTTGAGAGCGATTGAGAGGATATTTAGAGATGTTGAAAGTATTTTGGGAAACATATTGAAAGTACTTTGTAACCCTAACACAGTGATTCCCAACCTCGGTCCTCAAGGCACACTAACAGTCCTGGTTTTAGTGATATCCATGATTGTGTACAGATGGTTAAATCAATATAACTGAGGTACTAATTAAGTTACTTGTGCTCAAGTATGGCTATTCCTAAAACCTGTACTGTTAAGGTGCCCACACACATACCGATCTGCACACGATCCCACGATGTGTGCGATTTCCCCTGAACTCTCCCCCAGCAGCTCCTACACACGATTTGGAGTAAAAAGCAGTAAGATCTATCGTGCATCTTAATTTTTTTTTTTTCCCAGTGCATTTTGTCCCAGATTGTCAGATCTGCCCTACTGCACGGCAGATCTGACGATGCGAATGTGCGACCAGCGGGGACGCGCATCGCATCGTAATCGTGAGTGGGGACTCACGATTTTCTCACGATTTGGCCATATTTTACACGATCTGTCGTCACGATTTGTCGGAATCGGCCAGATCGTGTAAAATGTCGCTATGTGTGTGGGCACCTTTAGTGTGCCTTGAGGACCACGGTTGGGAACCCCTGCCCTAACATGTACAAGAGACTAAGCTAAATATCTGAATATGCTGACGGTATATATATGTCTTGTTTGAGCTACTATTGACCCAGTGACCTAGTGTAACTACGTAAAAAGAGAGAATCTTAAGCTGATTAAAGAGCACTTTGGGACTGAGCGGTTGATACTGTGAAGTGCTGAAGATGATTGTGCTATTGAAAGTGTAACAGTGTTTATTGTGCTCTATCATTGGAAATTGAAAGCTATTGCTTTATCTGGGATCAAGAAAGACCAGCATTTGATGCTAATCTTATTACTTTTACCTATTGTGGATTACAAATACATACATGTTATAGGATAGTGACCACCTAGCAACAGGGTATTCCAATAAAATACATTTGTATTCACTTTATAGTAAATGACTGATAAGTCTGGAGTTTGCTGGTTTGCTGAATGATAATTTGTTTTGCTATTTCATTATATGTTTGTTTTGTGAAGGTTACTGCATCTTTAGAATCTGGTGTATTAAAGCATTTGAGAAAATTACAATTTACCTAGTTATAGCCAAGAGGTGCAGCAGCGGTATGCAATCAGGAAGCCGGCGGATGTAAGCCTGACAGCCGGCTTCCTGGCTGCTTTATCCCGGTGAGGGTTAAATGACAGGCATCTAATTCTAGACGCCTGTCATTTTACCAATGCCGGGAGACCAGCGCCTGGCATCCCAATCGAAGTGATGCCGGGCACCGCAGCGGACAGCCAGCGGGGGGAGGAGGGTTAGGTTTAGGGTACCCGGGGGGGGATTTGGTATTAAGCATCCCCCCAGAAGGTTAGGGTTAGGCTATGGGGAGGGAGGGTTAGGCACCCCCGGGTGGGACTTAGGGTTAGGCACCCCCCGGGGGACTTAGGTTTAGGCGGCGGAGAAGGGGGGTTAGGTTTAGGCACTTAGAGGGGGGATTAGGGTTAGGTACTAGGGGGAAGGTTAGGGTTAGGCACCCCTAAGGAGGGTTAGGGTTAGGTTAGTTGATACTTACCTGGGCACGATCGGGATTTTCAGGCGTGTCGGCCTGCCGCTGTCGGGATAATTCGTATGTATCCCGCAGTAGCAATTAAGTTAATGAAGCAATATTTAATTCTTAGAGAGAGTTATTGCCCTTGCTTGCCTATCACTGTATGCAATCTACTGTTTATATTTGCCATATTCCTTTTGTGCCGTAATTGACTGTAATATGTACTGTATGTAATGATTATATTCATCAAACAGATACCAGCCTCGGACTCATGTCCTCCTACCCCACTTTACTAAATCTTCTTGATTATTCATGTTACTGTGTGTATGGGGCTAGTCTCTCTGCTACAGCCTGAGGTGGATAATGCTTGTGGAGTCATTACCAAGGCTGTCACATTATGTCATGTTACTGTGTGTATGGGGCTGTCACATTATATCATGTTACTGTGTGTAAGGGGCTAGTCTCTCTGCTACAGCCTGAGGTGGATAAAGCTTGTGGAGTCATTACCAAGGCTGTCACATTATGTCATATTACTGTGTGTATGGGGTTAGTCTCTCTGCTACAGCCTGAGGTGGATAAAGCTTGTTGTGTCATTGCTAAGGCTGTCACATTATGTCATGTTACTGTGTGTATGGGGCTAGCCTCTCTGCTACAGCCTGAGGTGGATAAAGCTTGTGGGGTCATTACCAAGGCTGTCACATTATGTCATGTTACTGTGTGTATGGGGCTAGCCTCTCTGCTACAGCCTGAGGTGGATAAAGCTTGTTGTGTCATTGCTAAAGCTGTCACATTATGTCATGTTACTGTGTGTATGGGGCTAGCCTCTCTGCTACAGCCTGAGGTAGATAAAGCTTGTGGTGTCATTACCAAGGCTGTCACATTATGTCATGTTACTGTGTGTATGGGGCTAGCCTCTCTGCTACAGCCTGAGGTGGATAAAGCTTGTGGAGTTATTACCAAGGCTGTCACATTATGTCATGTTACTGTGTGTATGGGGCTAGCCTCTCTGCTACAGCCTGAGGTGGATAAAGCTTGTGGAGTTATTACCAAGGCTGCCACATTATGTCATGTTACTGTGTGTATGGGGCTAGCCTCTCTGCTACAGCCTGAAGTGGATAAAGCTTGTGGAGTTATTACCAAGGCTTTCACATTATATCATGTTACTATGTGTATGGGGCTAGGCTCTCTGCTACAGCCTGAGGTGGATAAAGCTTGTGGTGTCATTACCATGGCTGTCACATTATGTCATGTTACTGTGTGTATGGGGCTAGCCTCTCTGCTACAGCCTGAGGTGTATAAAGCTTGTGGAGTCATTACCAAGGCTGCCACATTATGTCATGTTACTGTGTGTATGGGGGTAGCCTCTCTGCTACAGCCTGAGGTGGATAAAGCTTGTGGAGTTATTACCAAGGCTGTCACAATATGTCATGTTAGTGTGTGTATGGGGCTAGCCTCTCTGCTACAGCCTGAGGTGGATAAAGCTTGTGGAGTCATTACCAAGGCTGTCACATTATGTCATGTTACTGTGTGTATGGGGCTAGCCTCTCTGCTACAGCCTGAGGTGGATAAAGCTTGTGGAGTCATTAGCAAGGCTGTCACATTATGTCATGTTACTGTGTGTATGGGGCTAGCCTCTCTGCTACAGCCTGAGGTGGATAAAGCTTGTGGAGTTATTACCAAGGCTGTCACATTATGTCATGTTACTGTGTGTATGGGGCTAGCCTCTCTGCTACAGCCTGAGGTGGATAAAGCTTGTGGAGTCATTAGCAAGGCTGTCACATTATGTCATGTTACTGTGTGTATGGGGCTAGCCTCTCTGCTACAGCCTGAGGTGGATAAAGCTTGTGGAGTCATTAGCAAGGCTGTCACATTATGTCATGTTACTGTGTGTATGGGGCTAGCCTCTCTGCTACAGCCTGAGGTGGATAAAGCTTGTGGAGTCATTACCAAGGCTGTCACATTATGTCATGTTAGTGTGTGTATGGGGCTAGCCTCTCTGCTACAGCCTGAAGTGGATAAAGCTTGTGGAGTTATTACCAAGGCTGTCACATTATATCATGTTACTATGTGTATGGGGCTAGCCTCTCTGCTACAGCCTGAAGTGGATAAAGCTTGTGGAGTTATTACCAAGGCTGTCACATTATATCTTGTTACTATGTGTATGGGGCTAGCCTCTCTGCTACAGCCTGAGGTGGATAAAGCTTGTGGAGTCATTACCAAGGCTGTCACATTATGTCATGTTAGTGTGTGTATGGGGCTAGCCTCTATGCTATAGCCTGAGGTGGATAAAGCTTGTGGAGTCATTACCAAGGCTGTCACATTATGTCATGTTAGTGTGTGTATGGGGCTAGCCTCTATGCTACAGCCTGAGGTGGATAAAGCTTGTGGAGACATTACCAAGGCTGTCACATTATGTCATGTTACTGTGTGTATGGGACTAGCCTCTCTGCTACAGTCTGAGGTGGATAAAGCTTGTGGAGTCATTACCAAGGCTGTCACATTATGCCATGTTACTGTGTGTATGGAGCTAGTCTCTATGCTACAGCCTGAGGTGGATAAAGCTTGTGGAGTCATTACCAAGGCTGTCACATTATGTCATGTTACTGTGTGTATGGGGCTAGTCTCTCTGCTACAGCCTGAGGTGGATAAAGCTTGTGGAGTCATTACCAAGGCTGTCACATTATGTCATGTTACTGTGTGTATGGAGCTAGTCTCTATGCTACAGCCTGAGGTGGATAAAGCTTGTGGAGTCATTACCAAGGCTGTCACATTATGTCATGTTACTGTGTGTATGGGGCTAGTCTCTCTGCTACAGCCTGAGGTGGATAAAGCTTGTGGAGTCATTACCAAGGCTGTCACATTATGTCATGTTACTGTGTGTATGGGGATAGTCTCTCTGCTACAGCCTGAGGTGGATAAAGCTCATGGAGTCATTACCAAAGGAGAAGGAAGACCCTCTGGAGCTGCTGTTCTCAGCTGTATGGTACAGATGTGTCCTCTTGCATCTTTTTCCGATCACGCTACAAACGTGCACACGTATTGTGCCATGCGATTAGCTGCAGCCATGTGCTATGCTACGCCATACCGCTCACTGCATTTGCACCATGCGTGGCGAGATAATGGCAAAGATGCAATAAGACACATCTGTGCCATCTACATCTAACTTATCTGTGCTCACACCAGCACTCAGGGTACCACACACAGGCAGACATTGCTAAAGCCAGTAAAATGTGTGATAATACTGTACAGGCATCAGTTTTACTGCACTTTGCATGCCTTTCTCTTTTACCAATACAATCCTCAGTACAGGTACAGTCCTCAGTACACGTACAGTCCTCAGTACAGGTACAATCCTCAGTGCACATACAGTCCTCAGTGCAGGTTCAGTCCTCAGTGCAGGTACAGTCCTCAGTACAGGTACAGTCCTCAGTACAGTTAAAGTCCTCAGTACAGGTACAGTCCTCAGTACAGGTACAGTCCTCAGTACAGGTACAATCCTCAGTACAGGTACAGTCCCCAGTGCAGGTACAGTCCTCAGTACAGGTACAATCCTCAGTACAGGTACAATCCTCAGTGCAGGTACAGTCCTCAGTACAGGTACAATCCCCAGTACAGGTACAGTCCCCAGTGCAGGTACAATCCTCAGTACAGGTACAATCCTCAGTACAGGTACAGTCCTCAGTACAGGTGCAATCCCCAGTGCAGGTACAATCCTCAGTGCAGGTACAGTCCTCAGTACAGGTACAGTCCTCAGTGCAGGTACAATCTTCAGTACAGGTACAATCCTCAGTGCAGGTACAGTCCTCAGTACAGGTACAGTCCTCAGTGCAGGTACAATCCTCAGTGCAGGTACAATCCTCAGTGCAGGTACAATTCTCAGTACAGGTACAGTCCTCAGTACAGGTACAATCCTCAGTACAGGTACAATTCTCAGTACAGGTACAGCCCTCAGTACAGGTACAATCCTCAATACAGGAACTGTCCTCAGTACAGGTACAATCCCCAGTACAGGTACAGTCCTCAGTACAGGTACAGTCCTCAGTACAGGTACAAACCTCAGTACAGGTATAAACCTCAGTACAGGTAGCAGACGCTAACGCATGGTATGAATTATGGGTTTTACTGCATTCTAAAATTTTAAACTCAGAATTATCATCTTAGAAAGAATTGTGGGAAGAGCCCTATTGACTCTTATTTTAAAAAAGTGGCACAATAAGTGGATCTGTGTAGACAATCGCCTAGGAATAGACACATTTCTTGTCCCGGTAAGAACATGAGCTAAAATTAAATATTTCGTAGGATGTAAAAAATTGTAATTCGTCACAATAAATACATTTGAAGTATTTGCCCTATACGCAAAGAGCACTTTTTTTTTGTAACTTCTGGAATGAGACTATTGATAAAAGCTTGTTGCAATGATTATATGAATGATTCCCATTGAAAAGCACCTAACAGCTCTGTGTATGGGCAGAGGGTGTGTGGTATAAGAGATAGGCAAAAATTAGTTAGACAATGTCTAGATCTACCCCAGTTGTTAGACAGTCAGTAGATCGACAGGTACAAAAGGTCGACAGGTACAAAAGGTCGACACACTAAAGGTCGACATGTAAGGTTGACATGTAAGAAGGTCGACAGGGTCAAAAGGTCGACGTTGAAAAGGTCGACACGAAAATGGTCGACAGGTTTTTTTTTTTATAAAAAAATTGTGTAAATACCATTCGGACCCACCCTTGCGGGCTCGCTTCGCTCGCCACTCTGCGGGCACGGTGGCTCGCTTCGCTCGCCACATGGATTTATTCCCCCTCCATGCCCACTTGGATGGTAGGGAATGACGTTGGATGGTAGGGAATGACGTTGGACACTGGCTCATCTTAAGTGCCTAACCCTAAACCTAAAAAAAAATAAAAATATGTGTCGATCATTTTTGTGTCGACCATTTTCATGTCGACCTTTTGACCCTGTCGACCATTTGTACCTGTCGGCCTTCTTACATGTCGACCTTTAGTGTATCGACCTTTTGTACCTGTCGATCTATTGACTGTCTAACAACTGTGGTCGATCTAGACACTGTCTAACTAATTACTGTCTATCTGCAGTCCGGCACCCGGGCAGAGGTTCGTGCAGGCCATGTGGAAGCCATTATTGCCACCTGCCTTCTACTCTGTGGGAGCCGCATAGTGGACGCAAAGATTACGCAAAGCCTTAAAGATTATTTTTTTAAACATGAATTTGCATATTGGCAGGGGTTTGCCCAATCAGGAAGACCCTCACTACAGAAATCACTTACCTTAGAAGAAGAGAATCATTTATAGAAATGCAAAATAATGTCATTGGCAGATAGACCTTGTGGTGTGGTCACACCATGAATACGTGGTACTGGTGCGGTCACACCATGAATACGTGGTACTGGGGTGGTCACACCATGAATACGTGGTACTGGGGCGGTCACACCATGAATACGTGGTACTGGGGCGGTCTCACCATGAATACGTGGTACTGGGGCGGTCACACCATGAATACGTGGTACTGGAGCGGTAACACCATGAATACGTGGTACTGGGGCGGTCACACCATGAATACGTGGTACTGGGGCGGTCACACCATGAATACGTGGTACTGGGGCGGTCACACCATGAATACGTGGTACTGGAGCGGTCACACCATGAATACGTGGTACTGGGGCGGTCACACCATGAATACGTGGTACTGGGGCGGTCACACCATGAATACGTGGTACTGGAGACATGGAGAACCACACAAGGAGAAAACGTTTCTGTCTTAGTGGAGTCTCAAAGACTTTTATGCTTTTGCGCTTTACCAGTTGCATCTGTTTGCAGAGACCGCCCAGCTGTGGTTCATGATGGAGGAAGTATATCCAGCAGTCTGGAAACTCCCTAGTGCAGAAGAGATGTGGGATGTGGGAATATTCATATATAAGGAAATAACCCCTGCAGACAGCTGCGAGACCAGTGATGGGCATCCTAGAGCCACATGCACCCTCCTGCCACAGGTCCGTCCTGCTTTATTGCCAGATTACATTTCTTATAGCCATTAACACTTGTTTAAAATGGCTGCTGATACTGGGCATAATTCAGAAATGCATACAATGGTGATTACGGACGCAGAACGTGGATTATTTGCCAGTGCACATGTTTATAAATCGCACTAAGCATACGCAGCGATCGCATTGCGATTACAGATGCACAGAGGGTACAGTGTCTGGAGGTGGTAACGGAGGGGGGGGGGGGCGGGAAACCGCAGGCGTATCTGACCGTTTGAACGAGCTTACATGGGCGTGCATAAAATAGCCCTCGCGATCTCCTATGCAGCATGAGAACCCTCTGCGAGTCAGGAGAGCTGCCGAGTCTGTGGCTGGTCAGAGCTGCGCAAGGGCAGGATGGCCGCTCGATATGCGGCGATGATACCAATATTTACGTAGACAAGCAGACGATAGATACGCATGTAAGAAGGCAGCAGTGGGTGTCCTTACGCTTGGGCAATCTTAGGAACCATTAGCATCATTTTGAAGCTGCGATCACATTAGTGTCCAGAAAGTGACCGAGGATGAACACACTCATTCCCACCATTATATGGGTCAGTCGCACCGTTGGGTTATTTTGACACAGATCGGCATTAATATGTGTTGGAATCATTTCCTCATTGCTCTGTGTGGGAGACTGACTACAGTATGTGACACACACAAGAGCGATGTCTACTGACAGCGACGGTTCTCTCCAGGATTCCCCTCTCCATGGACTCATGAAGCCAGTTTCCGCCGAGGTTTGTCCATTAGTTACTGCACTTGATTTGTATTCAGATTTTTCATTTTCTCAACACGGCAACTGAATGTTTCAATGTTAAAGGGGAGAATGTGCCTCACACTATTGTCCACATCACAGGAGACACAGCCTGTCTGTTCTGGTCTCTCTCCTATCTCATGTATAACACACAGCTAATGCTTAGGGAGGTGCGTGAGCCAATTGTGACAATTAGTAGGAGTTCTCCATCATGTCCCCTGACAGCGAGGGGGACAACTACACCAGCTCCGCTGAGTGCCTTCTTGAATTATCCCAACCCTTTACTTATGGTGGTTTATGCGAACTGGTGGCAGCTGGGCAACTGCTCGAGTTTGTCCTTGAGGTTTACCGCAATGGTGAGCTCTATAAGAGAGATGAACATTACCGCATGAGGGGGCTACACTTTACGCAGGACCACTCTAGGGGCCATTACGATACGTACCTGCCACATGAACCTGAAAAGTTTGCACTCCTCCAGCCGGGCTCCACCTCACACCTCTCACAGGCATCACCTCTTCCTGTCCCCAAGAAGGCTCCTGCCAAACATCATGCCAGATACACCCACGCTAAAAGGAGCAAGCAGCAAGGAAATATGCGCATGATTAATCCTATGGTGCGCCATGCTGCAGTGTCCATGTACCATCAAAACAACCTCGAGGTGCACAGAACAGCGGTGGCCAGGTGCCAGCAAGAAATTACAATATCTAAGGTCTACCCGGGTCAAATCATGTACATCAGCTAGTATGTGTGTGTGTGTGTATATATATATATTAGGGGTGAGCGGGTTCGGATTTCTGATATCCGAACCCCCCCGAGCCCCCCCGATCCGAGGCCGATCCGAGTCAGGCTCAACTTTTCCCGCCTGACTCGGATCTGAAATCGAGGCAAAACGTCATCATCCCGCCTTCCGGGTCTCGCGGGTTTTGGATCCTATATAAGGTACCCGCGTCTGTGCCATTTTCTCACTTGGCTGTGGACAGTGAAGAGGGAGGGTGGGAGTTAGGGCTGGCTGGGCTGTGTAGTGTAGTGTAGTGCAGAGTAGTGTTGTGCTGTGCTGTGCTGCGCTGTGCTGCTGTTGTCCACTACTTCAAAGTCCATAGGGGCTGGCTGTGTTGTGCTGTGCTGCTGTTGTTAATAGGGGCTGTGTCCACTACTTCAAAGTCCATAGGGGCTGGCTGGACTGTGTTGTGCAGTCAGTTCTCCATAAGGGCTGTGTCCACTCCAAAGCCCTGTGCAGTGTCCCAGTCCTAAAGGGGTGCTGTAGTGTTGTCCAGGGGGTTCTCTGTCCGTCAGGAGTGCTCCCCCCAAGTGCTAAAAAAATATAATTTTTTCTGTGTTTGTGAATTGTGTGCGCAGTAGCCGCACGTGCATCAACAAAGTAGTGCCAAGCGTGCGCCTGTGTCATAAGTAAAGGGCCGGCTGGCTTGACCGTTAAAGGGTGCTGTAACCCCCAAAGTACACTCCAAACCAAATAAAAAAATATTTTCTGTGTTTATGAATTGTGTGCGCAGTAGCCGCACGTGCATCAACAAAGTAGTGCCAAGCGTGCGCCTGTGTCATAAGTAAAGGGCCGGCTGGCTTGACCGATAGAGGGTGCTGTAACCCCCAAAGTACACTCCAGTCCAAACCAAATAAAAAAATATTTTCTATGTTTGTGAATTGTGTGCGTAGTAGCCGCACGTGCATCAACAAAGTAGTGCCAAGCGTGCGCCTGTGTCATAAGTAAAGGGCCGGCTGGCTTGACCGTTAAAGGGTGCTGAAACCCCAAAGTACACTCCAAACCAAATAAAAAAATATTTTCTGTGTTTGTGAATTGTGTGCGCAGTAGCCGCACGTGCATCAACAAAGTAGTGCCAAGCGTGCGCCTGTGTCATAAGCAAAGGGCCGGCTGGCTTGACCGTTAAAGGGTGCTGTAACCCCCAAAGTACACTCCAGTCCAAACCAAATAAAAAAATATATTCTGTGTTTGTGAATTGTGTGCACTGTGGCTGCACGTGCATCAACAAAGGAGCAGCGCCAAGCGTGCGCCTGTGTCCCATAAGTAAAGAGCCGGCTGGCTCATTTCTTAAAGGGTGGTGTTACCCACAAAGTGCACTACTCTCCAGCAAAAAAAAAAAAATATTTTCTGTGTTTGTGTGCGCTTTAGCCGCACGTATATATCAATATAACATAAATGGAGGACCAAACTTTCTCTGATAAAAATAAAATAGGGAAAGATCAAGAACCACTTCCTCCTAGTGCTGTTGCTGCTGCTGGGAGTTGTTCATCATCCCAGAGAGGAAGTAGGAACACCACTACTTTTACTAAACAATTGACCCTCCAACAGTCCCTAGCGATGAGGATGAAGTACGACAGCAGTCATCCTGAAGCAAAACGTATAACTGAGGCCTTGACTGCTATGTTGGTGTTAGACGTGCGTCCGGTATCCGCCATTAGTGCAGTGGGATTTAGACAATTGATGGAGGTAGTGTGTCCCCAGTTCCAAATCCCGTCTAGATTCCACCTGCATCCTCAAAGCAGCAGCGACAAGCGTGCGTCTGTCTGTTAAAGGGTGGTGTAACCCTCAAAGTGCGCTCCACAAACAATAAAAAAATTCTTATTTTATTTTCTGTCTTTGTGAAATGTGTGGGCTGTAGCCGCACCTGCATCCTTAAAGCAGCAGCGACAAGCGTGCGTCTGTCTGTTGAAGGGTGGTGTAACCCTCAAAGTGTGCTCCACAAACAATAAAAATATTCTTCTTTTTTTTTCTGTCTTTGTGAATTGTGTGGGCTGTAGCCGCACTTGCATCCTCAAAGCAGCAGCGACAAGCGTGCGTCTGTCTGTTAAAGGGTGGTGTAACCCTCAAAGTGCTCCAAAAAATAAAAAACTATTTTTTTTATGTGTTTGTGACTTGTGTGCGATGTAGCCGCACGTGCATACTTAAAGCAGCAGCGACAAGCGTGCGTCTGTCTGTTAAAGGATTACATCGGTGACAGCATCCAAGTAGGCATGTCAGACAGTCCGTACCTGTACTGGCAGGAAAAAGTAGCAATTTGGAGGTCCCTGTACAAACTGGCTCTATTTTATCTGAGTTGCCCCCCCTCCAGTGTGTACTCCGAAAGAGTGTTTAGTGCAGCCGGGAACCTTGTCAGCGAAAGGCGTAGGAGGTTGCTTCCACAAAATGTGGAGAAGATGATGTTCATAAAATGAATTATCAACTCTTCCAGGGAGGCCAGCCTCCAGAACGTACAGAGGGACCTGTGGTTGTGGATTCCAGCAGGGACGAATTAATACTCTATGAAGATGAGGATGTACACAACACTGAAGAGGGTGAGGAATCGGTGGATGAGGAGGATGAGGACGACATCTTGCTTCCGTAGAGCCAGTTTGTGCAGGGACAGATTAATTGCCAGCTTGTTTTGTGGGGGCCCAAACGAACCAATCATTTCAGCCACAGTCGTGTGGCAGACCCTGGCGCTGAAATGTTTGGTTTGTTAAAGTGTGCATGTTCTGGTTATACAACATAAGGGTGGGTGGGAGGGCCCAAGGACAATTCCATCTTGCACCTCTTTTTTTTCTTTGCATTATGTACTGTTTGGGGCCTAGTTTTTCAAACTGCCATCCTGTCTGCCACGGCAGTGTCACTCCTAGATGGACCACGTGTTTGTGCTGCCCACTCGTATCTCTTAGCATAGTCATCCAGCTACCTCAGTGCAACCTTTTGGATATAAAAAACACTATTGTGAGGTGTGAGGTGTTCAGAATAGACTGGAAATTAGTGTAAATTAAGGTTATTGAGGTTAATAATAGCATAGGAGCAGAAAAACACACAAATTCTGTGATTTTAGCTGTTTTTATGCTTTTTAAAAAAAAAATACAGATCCAAAACACAAAACCCAGAACCCAAAACACGGAAGGGTGGTTTTGGCAAAACCAATCCAGATCCAAAACACGAAGAAAGATCCAGATCCAAATAACAATAAGTGGCTGGTGCATACCCCTAATATATATATATATATATATATATATATATATATACTCATATATACTCACACACACACTGTGATATGATCCATCAGCTTTTCCTGTTACTGGATCAAGACACAAAATCTAAGGCCACATCCCAAGATGTGAGTCAGGAACTAGAACGCCCCTGCCATGGATTCTAGTGGGAGGTGGGTACAATGATCCTCGTCTACCCACAGCCCATAACTGCCAAATAAAGTCAGACACACACCCCCAATATAGTGTGATCATGCCACCACCAGCCCTGGCACCTGCCTGTGGTGTTCATGGCACACACTCACCATGGTGTGCAGGAACATAGCTCACACTGTACCGGGACAAACATGCCTCAGACTGCAATTATCTCACCTAACTTTAGGAGGTGTGGGAGGTGTGTAATGATGTTACAGCCCTGGCCATCTTCATCCGCAGGTGAAACTAGAACACTTTGCTGAAGCCAGTGATATAAATCCCAAAAGATATAAGCTAAACCCTCCTGACCGAATTGTCTCAGGAAAGGTCTAATACAGCCAAGCTATGTCACAGCATTGATGCAGATAAATGATTTACAGACTGTGCACACCCTCTATAAAATAGACAGTAGCCATCTCTGCCTCTGCTGACAGCGCTCCCTCCCACCTGCCCTGTACAATGACTTCAATGGCTAAATATACTTCTCAGCACATAAATCCCTCTTCTCCTCCTCAGGATTTTATGGACCATTTGGACATAGGTGACACTTTTCATTCTTCAGGCAGGAGAGCGTTACCCCTTACATAATTACTATTTATCATTTATGTATAATTCCATTCACAAAGCTCTGTTCTTGTCCATCACTGATCACAAACGCAGAGGTATCACCAGTATATGCCTATGCCAGGTGGGTGATGGGTGATATAAAACCTGATTCATTCTCTGATGTAAAACAGACTCTGAGTAACAGGAAAACACCAACTTCATTCCCCACTGACATGAATAAAATACTTGTCTTAAACACAAACTTTTAAATATTCCTCTCACACTGACCCTCATCCATCCCAACGTGGGACCAAGGGTGTCATCTGTAGTAGGAGAGGCAACATTGGAGTCCTATATGGTTCATTCTGTCTTCTCCACATTTCCAAGATTACACAAAACTTCTTTGTAATTCAAACAAACCACAGAATTCACAACTTCCATCTCCATCCTGTTCTCTGCCAGATCAGCTCTCCTAGCAGTGTTCTCTCTCAGCGGAACTTCCTCCAGGCCGGGGGAACCTTTCTTCTACAGAGTTTGTCAGTATAATTTCTTTATGGTTTCACTGCATGTGTTCCATTTACGCTGCTATGTTTTCTTTCTGCACTTTACTCTCAGGATAGATAGATAGATAGATAGATAGATAGATAGATAGATAGATAGATAGATAGATAGATAGATAGATAGATAGATAGATAGATAAGAGATAGATAAATAGATATGAGATAGATAGATATGCGATAGATAGATATGATAGATAAATAGATAGATAGATAGATAGATAGATGAGATAGATAGATGAGATAGATAGATATGAGATATATAGATAAGAGATAGATAAATAGATATGAGATAGATAGATAGATAGATAGATAGATAGATAGATAGATAGATAGATAGATAGATAGATATGCGATAGATAGATATGATAGATAGATAGATAGATAGATAGATAGATAGATAGATAGATAGATAGATAGATAGATAGATAGATAGATGAGCTAGATATGAGATATATAGATATGCGATAGATAGATATGATAGATAGATGAGATAGATAAATAGATATATATGAGATATATAGATAGGATATAGATAGATAGATAGATAGATATGAAATAGAGAGATAGATATGAGATAGATAGATAGATAGATAGATATATAGATAGATGATAGATAGATAGATAGATAGATAGATAGATAGATAGATAGATATTAACTAGATAGATAGAAAGATATGAGATAGATACAGGGCCGGACTGGGACTAAAAATAGGCCCTGGCATTTTAAAGCACACAGGCCCATCTTGGGAGTCAAGCCTATTAGCTGCGATGAGCTCGCCAGTGCGAGTCCTCACGGCAGTGGCCGCACTTTACGGCAGCCCGGATTCGCTTAATATTGCTCGGAGCCCCATACACTCTTTGTATCTGCCCCTCAGTGTCCCTTCTCTCACCCTCCCTGTATCTCCCCCTCAGTGTCCCTGCCCTCACCCTCCCTGTATCTCCCCCTCAGTGTCTCAGCCATTACCCTTTCTGTAACTCCCAATCAGTGTCCTTTCCCTCACTCTCTCTGTAACCCCCCTCCCTGTAACCCCCCCTCAGTGTCCCAGCCCCCCTCCCTGTAACCCCCCTCAGTGTCACAGCCCTTACCCAACTGTAACTCCCTTCAGTGTCCCCATCCTCACTATCCCTTTAACCAGCAGTGTCCCCATCCTCACCCCCTCAGTGTCCCTGCCTTCACCCCCACTGTAACTCCCTTCAATGTCCCTGTCATCACCCTCCCTTTTTCCCCCAGTGTCCCAGCCCCGCCTCCCATTAAACCCCGATCAGTGTCCCAGCCCTCACCCTCCCTGTAACCCCCAATCAGTGTCCCAGCCCTCACCCTCCCTGTATCTCCCCCTCAGTGTCCCTATCCTCCCTGTAACTCACCTCAGTTTCCCCGTCCTCCCTGTAACTCACCTCAGTGTCCCCATGGGGGCCTCACCCTCCCTTTAACCCCCAATCAGCAGTGATCGCAAATACGCGCTATAGCGCGTATTTTACCCTAAATTGAGGACTGGGGACTCGCTATTACAAAGTGTGTGGGTCCCTGGGGACATGGTCTTCTGCAGCCAATCCTGAGGCTTCTGTATCCATGCCGGGTCCCGCGGCCAATCCTGTGGCGCCTCTGAGGTCTCCTGGGTTCTGCTAAGAGACCTATAAGATTTTGGGGAGGAGCCAGCCTCCCGTTGGTGCCTTCACTTCTGGAATGAGCCTGCGGTACCCAGTGGATTGAAGAAGGTGGCTCCAGCGGTGAGGAGAGAGCGGCGTATACAGCTTCGAGGAGCCAGGCCCAGTGACAGGGGGTACAAAAGATACCTCCGTCCCAGGCCCCGAGGTTCAAGGGCACAATACGGGACTACATTGCTTCCGGCCAGGGTAACCCTCCGAGTGACACCTCCCTCGGCTGCCCTTGTCGCCTTGTGATCTCCTCTCCATGATCTCAGACTGGGAAATAGGGAAGCCCCATGCGACACACCTTCAGCCGCCGACATCACACAGTTACAAGCAGCGTGTGCTCTGTCACTTGAGCTGCTGTAGTGCAAAGAGTAGCTGGGAACCAAGGCTGTCTAACCGCTATCACTGCTGACCGGGCTCAACCTCTAACTCTACCTCAACTGGTGTCTGCCCCAAGCATTGCCCTAACAGCTGAAAAGTCAAATTCACATGGAGAAGTCCACATTGTCCTACTCCAAGTTTGATGTATTTATCCGCACCAGTGTTCTCTTTTATTTCCAGATCTGATCCAACAAATGAATCTCCGCAAGATTTTTACCCAAAAGAGAAGAAAATATATATATGGTGCAGAACGTTCCAAACATGCAAAAGGTATTTATTCATAAAAAAATCTCATCTGTAAAAATGATGACATAAAAAGAAATAACGCAGTAACACTTGTAGCACTTAGTGTACAGATAACTGTGCGGAACCTCCTTATACAGAAGCGATCACTGTACGGTTCCCCACAATTATCTGTACTCTGGGTGCTACAAGTGTCACTGCATTATATGTTTTATGTATGTCATCATTTGTACATTTTTTTATGAATAAATACCTTTACATGTATGGAACACTCTGCAGCATATATATATTTTTTATTTTCTTTTGGGTAAAAATCTTGCGGTGATTCATTTGTTGGATTTTAGCCCCCCAAAAAAAGAGAACAATGGTGTGGGTACTGCACATCCAACTAAGAAAGAAAGAGTGGACTTATCCATGTGAATGAGACCTTTTGAATGATACGATCCCTAAGGGAAGTTTTCTTTTATATTCTGGGTGGGACTACCAGAAGCACCAAAGAACCTTTTCTCACTTTTATTGTAATCATTGTGTATTTCTGGTGGCAGGGAACCAACGTGAGAATGTATAGGCTGCATATCTGGGGGCGCCTGCACAAATTGCACTCCATTTTACTACTGTATATATGTATTCCAAACTGCTAGCTGCCTTTACCTACCGCCACCCTACCGCCAGCACAGTAATGCTTACCTTACCTTATCCCCCTCTCTAGCACGGCCTGCACCCTCCTGTACCCCAACTCATCCCTGTCTCAACCACCAGCATTACTACAGAGCTGTATTTATAAGCAGTGTATGGGGAAGCAATGTGGGGTGGTCTGTTGTGATGTGGGGAGGCGTATGGGTGCTCAAAAGGGACCCAGAAACGATGAAGTAGGACCCCATTTTTATCCAGTGAGGGGTCCCTGCGACCCACATTTTTTTTTGCTCAGCGCGATCACGGAATCAGTGTCCCAGCCCTCACCCTCCCTGTAACCCCCAATCAGTGTCCCAGCCCCCACTCCCTGTAATCCCCAATCAGTGTCCCTTCCCTCACCCTCCCTGTAACCCCCAATCAGTGTCCCTTCCCTCACCCTCCCTGTAATCCCCAATCAGTGTCCCTTCCCTCACCCTCCCTGTAACCCCCAATCAATGTCCCAGCCCCCACTCCCTGTAACTCCCCCTCAGTGTGCTTTCCCTCACCCTCCCTGTAACCCCAAATCAGTGTCCCCGTCCTCACCCTCCTTTTACCTTCCTATAAGGGCACCACTGTCAGTTGTAATGAGACAAAGGGGCACTACTGTGTGGCATAATTTGGATTGGGGGTACTATTGTGTGGTCACGCCCCTTCCCAGCGAGCAAACACCTGTTGTTTTTTCAGTGCTCGCCTTTGGTGTGCACCCTCCGTTCTTCTATTATGGGGAGCGGCACCAATGCTCTTTATGTACACAGGGCACCAAAATGAGTAGTAACAGCTCTGCATTGGTGTACACAGATGTGTCCTTCTCAGCACCCCTGCCCTAAAAAATGTACAGTGGTCACTAATCCTCTACAACTGCTATACTAGTGCTGGGTGAATTGGGAAAATGCCTTTTCTTTGGGTCTGATTTACACCAATGTGGTGCCAGCTTTACCTAACCGAACCAACCAAATGCCATGGGCTAAATGTAATGGGGTGAGAGTTTAAAAATTTTAGAGTTTTCTCTCACATTATCTAAACTCAGCCGATGTATTAAAGTCACAGAACATGCAAACTAGCAAGTGTTTCACACTCAAACAACTCTCAAGATTTAGGGGTCTATTTACTAAGCAGTGTTAGATGACAGGGCCGTATTAAGGCCTGTGGGGGCCCCTGGGCAACAAACGTGTGGGGGCCCCCATCAATAAGTTATATATATAATATACACACATGTCTATCTGCCTGATGTCCAATGCCCCATGTAGTTGTGCCCCTTCTGCAATGCCCCCTGTAGTTGTGTCCCTTCAATGCCCCCAGTAATTGTGCCCCTTCTGCAATGCCCCAAGTATTTGTGCCTTTCCTCCAATGCCCCCAGTATTTGTGCCCCTTCTTTTATGCCCTTTGTAGTTGAGCACCTACTCCAATGCTTCCAGTAGTTGTGCCCCTTACAATGCCCCCAGTAGTTGTGCCTCTTGCAATGCCCCCAGTTGTGCCTCTTAAATACCCCCAGTAGTTGTGCCCCTTGCAATGCCCCTAGTAGTTGTGCCCCTTCCAATGCCCCCAGTAGTTGTGCCCCTTGCAATGCCCCCAGTAGTTGTGCCTCTTCTTAAATACCCCCAGTAGTTGTGCCCCTTGCAATGCCCCTAGTAGTTGTGCCTCTTGCAATGCCCCCAGTAGTTGTGCCCCTTGCAATGCCCCTAGTAGTTGTGCCCCTTGCAATGCCCCCAGTAGTTGTGCCTCTTCTTAAATACCCCAGTAGTTGTGCCCCCTGCAATGCCACCAGTAGTTGTGCCTCTTCTTAAATACCCCCAGTAGTTGTGCCCCTTGCAATGCCCCCAGTAGTTGTGCCTCTTCTTAAATGCCCCCTGTAGATGTGCCCCGTAAAGTAGTGCCCCCAGTAGCTCTCCCTCCCCTCCCACACACCTGTTAAAAAAAAATTACCTGCCTTCGCTCCACGCTGTCACGGCTCCCGAGTCCCGCACCATCACCGTTACTGCTGCTGCCACTGTCTGCTGGATCTAACTGGATCCAATAGAGGCGCGCAGGCTCATCTCCTCTGCGGTGCGCGGGTGAAGTCATGACGTCACCCGCGCAATGCATCACTGGGAACGATGGCCTCTGAAGCGATCAGTATTTAGAGGCCAACGTTCCCATTTACCTTAGTTGATCGCGATCTACGGGCGGGAGCTCCACGAGCTTCCAGTAGATCGCGATCAGCCTTTTCGCCGGGCATGTGGCCAGGGGTCGGGGACAGTGTGTGGGGGCCCCCTATGTGTGGGGGCCCCTGGACAACCGCCCCTGTCGCCCTGCCCATAATCCGGCCCTGTTAGGTGACCAAGTGAAATGATATAAGGTACCAGCCAATCAGCTCCTCACTGCCATGTCACAGGCTGTGTTTGTAAAATGACAGTTGGGAGCTGATTGGCTGGTACCTTTACTCTCACATTTTCTAAACTCTCACCCTATTACATTTGGCCCCAAATGTCTGACCATGGCACATATTTAAATCCCTTGCAGGATGTGCACTGTTGTGTGTGTTTTAATGTATACTTTTATGTACACTTTTATGTTGTTCTAATACAAATTATATGTGTAAGAGCATAGATTAGCAGTGGGAGGAGTCAGGAATAGCAAGGGGAGGAGTCTGTGACAGGAACCAGATGCTGACACCAAGTGGTCAATCCTATTAGGTACGATGTGCCGTTGCAACGGCGTGTAAATGACACTGCGGCTTGCACCCTTCGCTACCCAAGCCAGGATTCCCATAATTTTGCTCAGAGCCCTATGGGGCTGCGAGCAATATTGGGCTCCAAGCAATATTATGCAAATCCGGGCTGCCGTAAAGTGCGGCCACTGCCGTGAGGACTCGCGCTGGCGAGATCATCGAAGCTAATAGGCTTGACCCCCAAGATGGGCCTGTGTGCTTTAAAATGCCAGGGCCTATTTTTAGTCCCAGTCCGGCCCTGCTCTACATTGATGCTATACACTCTGCATTGATGCTATACACTCTCCATTGATGCTATACACTCTGTATTGATGCTATACACTCTCCATTGATGCTATACACTCTGTATTGATGCTATACACTCTCCATTGATGCTATACACTCTGTATTGATGCTATACACTCTCCATTGATGCTATACACTCTCCATTGATGCTATACACTCTCCATTGATGCTATACACTCTGCCTTGATGCTATACACTCTCCATTGATGCTATACACTCTGCATTGATGCTATACACTCTGCATTGATGCTATACACTCTGTATTGATGCTATACACTCTGTATTGATGCTATACACTCTGTATTGATGCTATACACTCTCCATTGATGCTATACACTCTCCATTGATGCTATACACTCTCCATTGATGTTATACACTCTGCCTTGATGCTATACACTCTGCATTGATGCTATACACTCTGCATTGATGCTATACACTCTGTATTGATGCTATACACTCTCCATTGATGCTATACACTCTGTATTGATGCTATACACTCTCCATTGATGCTATACACTCTCCATTGATGCTATACACTCTGCCTTGATGCTATACACTCTGTATTGATGCTATACACTCTGTATTGATGCTATACACTCTGTATTGATGCTATACACTCTCCATTGATGCTATACTCTCTGCATTGATGCTATACACTCTCCATTGATGCTATACACTCTCCATTGATGCTATACACTCACCATTGATGCTATACTCTTTCCATTGATGCTATACACTCTGTATTGATGCTATACTCTCTCCATTGATGCTATACACTCTCCATTGATGCTATACTCTCTCCATTGATGCTATACACTCTCCATTGATGCTATACACTCTGTATTGATGCTATACACTCTCCATTGATGCTATACACTTGCCATTGATGCTATACACTCGCCATTGATGCTATACACTCGCCATTGATGCTATACACTCTCCATTGATGCTATACACTCGCCATTGATGCTATACACTCGCCATTGATGCTATACACTCTGTATTGATGCTATACTCTCTGCATTGATGCTATACACTCTGCATTGATGCTAATGGAGGGCTGCACATGTCATACACATAGAAGAGTGTAAATTTGATACATGGGAGACACAATTAACCCAAACAATGAAACTGTGACATGTGCTGGTTAATTTACAACTAAGCATTGTTATTGTCCTTTGCTAATGTCCTCCAAGCAGAAATGGGGACTATGGATGTGAATGGACTATTGGATGTAACTGTTTTACTAACAAACAGGAAAGAAGGAAATAAATAACAGGGGTCTGATCATTAAACTGACGTGATGAGTTATTATTATGTATAAAGTGCCGGTACTTGTAGTCATTTCATGTGATCAGCTCCTGAATGACATCATTGTCCTGTGATTGCTATGGGCACCTTGTCACAGGATTACCCGTTTTGCTTTATACTGTAGGTATAACGGACTCGTAATATTACAGAGGTTGTTTCCAGAGGAACGAACCATTTTCCCGCGACACAATTGCCACGTTCTACCTTCTGCTTCTTCAGCCCGTAGTCTTAGTAAATTTACCTTCACATTTCATGGGATTTATAGTCTATTAATGCAGCATCCAAGTCAGTATATTGGGCCTTATTCAGCGATGGACGCTGTACACACAGCATTCTGCGATACATAGACGCAGTGGGCCAGCTTCTATTATCTCCTGCTGCATCCGAGGATGCAGCATCTGATAACTGTGAGACCCTTAGGTGACGCAGGATGGGCGGAGTTCCCACTCTGCTGGGGCCCATGAAGCTGCTTCGGAAGACGCAGAGACTGACCTTGGCACGCCGAAACAACGGGATCGCCACACCACCGTTTGCAGAAATACTGGAAATCACAGCCCCTTCCGGCCGCTTAGGAGGACTGCGACTGCCTGCGCAGTCAGTGCTTGGAACATTCGCAGTACAGATCATGCACATACACTGATCGTTAAACATCGAAGTTGTGATGCGTAATCCATCTGGTTTATGTACAACTCTGAATGAGGCTCATTGTGGGGCTGGGGAGGACCAAGGAACACGTAATATAAAAATTTAGCAAAATAATGAAATACGAGGCCAATAGTCCATGTTACAATTATCATTATGGGAAAAGTTCAGCAAGTGAGGCAGGATCAACTCAATATACACACCTGTGTACAGATGTATATCTCTATGTCTGCTCTGCCCGAGACTTAAGGTGCGTACACACTAGACGATGTGCCCACAATACGATATCATGAGAGATTTCCCTTGAACTTTCCCCGGCAGCTCCCGGTACTCCAGGACATGATATGGTGCTAAAAAGTGTCCAATCTGACCAATGGTCTATTGTGCGTCCTTAACGATCTCCAGTGTGTCGTGTACGAGATTGGCAGATATTGGCTGTTGTAGGCAACATCTGAAGATGCGATGTTCGACCCTTGGGTACGCGCATCGGTATCGTGATCGTGAGTGGACATATTTTACACCATTTGCCATTCCGGTGCGTCGAAATTGGGCGAATCGTGCAAAATATTGTCTAGTGTGTACGCACCTTTACACTCATTACTCAGTGGTGGATTTCCCACTAGGCATGTGGGGCACATGCCCATGTGTGCCACCTGCTGAGGATGCATACCCCTTTGCATTAGAACCCGGATAGGCAGCTGGCCTGATGGCAATATTTGGGGCTTTTTAATGTCATCACAACTTATTTTTTACATTTGCAACCAGATAGGGGGGAGGGGTTGTGGGCAGCACATTGCGGTGCAGGAGGGCAGCCTTGGTTATCCAGAGGCATCATGACAAGCCCTGACACTATTCAGACAGATCAGCCCCAATAAGCACTGTTTTTCCATTGCTATCAGGTGGCACCAATATGCCACAGATATCATGTATCACACTACTGTTTCCCTATACATGATAAGCTTGCATACAGTGCCCTCTTACTGTGCAAGCAGATCCCTCTTACTGAGCATGCAGTGCCCTCTTACTGTGCAAGCAGTTCCCTCTTACTGTGCATGCAGTGCCCTCTTACTGTGCAAGCAGTGCCCTCTTACTGAGCAAGCAGTGCCCTCTTACTGAGCAAGCAGTGCCCTCTTACTGTGCATGCAGTGACCTCTTACTGTGCATGCAGTGACCTCTTACTGTGCATGCAGTGACCTCTTACTGTGCAAGCAGTGACCTCTTACTGTGCAAGCAGTGCCCCCTTACTGAGCAAGCAGTGCCCCCTTACTGAGCATGCACTGCCCTCTTACTGTGCAAGCAGTGCCCTCTTACTGTGCATGCAGTGCCCTCTTACTGTGCAAGCAGTGCCCTCTTACTGTGCAAGCAGTGCCCTCTTACTGAGCAAGCAGTACCCTCTTACTGAGCAAGCAGTGCCCCCTTACTGAGCATGCAGTGCCCCCTTACTGAGCATGCAGTGCCCTCTTACTGAGCATGCAGTGCCCTCTTACTGTGCAAGCAGTATCCCCTTACTGTGCAAGCAGTGCCCTCTTACTGTGCAAGCTGTGCCCTCTTACTGTGCAAGCAGTGCCCTCTTACTGTGCAAGCAGTGCCCTCATACTGTGCATGCAGTGCTCTCTATCTGAGCATGCAGTGACCTCTTACTGTGGATGCAGTGCCCTCTTACTGTGCAAGCAGTGCCCCCTTACTGAGCATGTAGTGCCCTCTTACTGTGCATGCAGTGTCCTCTTACTGTGCAAGCAGTGCCCTCTTACTGTGCATGCAGTGCCCTCTTACTGAGCATGCAGTGCCCCCTTACTGTGCATGCAGTGCCCTCTTACTGTGCATGCAGTGTCCTCTTACTGTGCAAGCAGTGCCCTCTTACTGTGCAAGCAGTGCCCCCTTACTGAGCAAGCAGTGCCCTCTGAGCATGCAGTGACCTCTTACTGAGCATGCAGTGCCCTCTTACTGTGCATGCAGTGCCCTCTTACTGTGCAAGCAGTGCCCCCTTACTGAGCATGCAGTGCCCTCTTACTGTGCATGCAGTGTCCTCTTACTGTGCATGTAGTGCCCTCTTACTGAGCATGCAGTGACCTCTTACTGTGCAAGTAGTGACCTCTTACTGAGCATGCTTTGCCCTCTTACTGAGCAAGCAGTGTCCTCTTACTGTGCATGCAGTGCCATCTTACTGTGCATGCAGTGCCCTCTTACTGAGCATGCAGTGCCCTCTTACTGTGCAAGCAGTATCCTCTTACTGTGCATGCAGTGCCATCTTACTGTGCATGCAGTGCCCTCTTACTGTGCATGCAGTGCCCTCTTACTGAGCAAGCAGTGACCTCTTACTGTGCAAGCAGTGCCATCTTACTGTGCATGCAGTGCCATCTTACTGTGCAATCAGTGCCATCTTACTGTGCATGCAGTGCCATCTTACTGTGCAAGCAGTGCCATCTTACTGTGCATGTAGTGCCACAATACTGTGCAAGCAGTGACCTCTTACTGTGCAAGCAGTGCCATCTTACTGTGCATGCAGTGCCATCTTACTGTGCAAGCAGTGCCATCTTACTGTGCAAGCAGTGCCATCTTACTGTGCATGCAGTGCCCCCTTACTGTGCAAGCAGTGACTTCTTACTGTGCAAGCAGTGCCCTCTTACTGTGCATGCAGTGCCCTCTTACTGAGCATGCATTGTCCCCTTACTGTGCAAGCAGTGCCATCTTACTGTGCAAGCAGTGCCATCTTACTGTGCAAGCAGTGATCTCTTATTGCTTTGCCTCTGTCAATATACACACTTTCCTTTTTTACTAATGTGTATTTGAAGCACTACGGAGCATGCTGGCAATACTAACAGAATAGTGTCAGTACAGTATTAAATAATATTTAATGTACAGATAATCAGAGCTGGATTGGGCAACCTAGGGGCCGATAGGCACTGAGGCGCCTGGTTTATTCTAACTCATCTACATGTTTTGGGTTTTTGTTTTTACAAAAACAGGGAAGAAGGGGAGGAGAGGGGGGGTGACCAGTATATTGTCTGGGGTCCTGCATGGTCTTAATTTGCAAATACTGTACAGAAAGCGCCATTTGCCAGCGGTTTACTTACATAAAACTATCCTTTACACCCTCCAAGCCCCAAAAACCTTACTAAAACATACATGTCATTTTCATGCTGGTTTATCCTGGTACATTGTAACAATCGCCCATCTTACGTAGTTTGCGCTGATTTATTGTTGCAGCGGCACTCCTGGCCTCTTCAAGCACAAAGGTTGCCTAATTTAGAGCCTATCTTGTCAAAGACCAAATAATTAGAGTAATTTACAAAGGACATGCCGTTAGTTTGATTTTTTATTTTTTTTTATCACTAATGGTTCTGAAAACTGTAATTTTAAATTAATGTAGAGAGAAAGCTGTGATTACTTGTTATAAAATTGTAACTAATTGGTACTTAGAAAAGTTAACTATTTGATTAGATTTCTTTATCATAATTAGCGCTGTATGTAGAAAAAATCAGATAGAGATCACGAGGCGGAGGGACGAGTCGTATTTTATAAGATGCAGTTTTCTGCCGCTGGAAACTGTGTGTTTGAGAGGATGTGATACAATGCTGCACCCTTATAGCGAGTAATAAACATAACAGAATACTAAGAGGTTAGATTCAAAAGTCACTAGACTTCTCTATTTCACTCCAGTGCACAGATGACTTCAGAGCCAGTCTTATAAATTACTACAACATATTCACTATATTGGGTTAGTTACAGGACCACGGCGGTCAGAATCCAGATGCCAACACCTGTCGGTAGGTATCTTACCCCTCCCCCTAATCATAACCCTTCCTCCCCGCTGCCTAAACCTAACCCACCCCCCTAGTGCCTAACCCTAACCCCCCCAATACACACAATACACTATGTATGACACATATAATGGGTTACTGTGATCACTGGTCCTGTATATGCTGGATATATGAAACACAATACACTATGTATGACACATATAATGGGTTACTGTGATCGCTGGTCCTGTATATGCTGGAATTATGTCACACAATACACTATGTATGACACATATAATGGGTTACAATGATCGCTGGTCCTGTATATGCTGGAATTATGACACACAATACACTATGTATGACACATATAATGGGTTACTGTGATCACTGGTCCTGTATATGCTGGATATATGACACACAATACACTATGTATGACAGATATAATGGGTTACTGTGATCGCTGGTCCTGTATATGCTGGAATTATGACACACAATACACTATGTATGACATATAATGGGTTACTGTGATCACTGGTCCTGTATATGCTGGATATATGACACACAATACACTATGTATGACAGATATAATGGGTTACTGTGATCACTGGTCCTGTATATGCTGGAATTATGACACACAATACACTATGTATGACACATATAATGGGTTACTGTGATCGCTGGTCCTGTATATGCTGGAATTATGACACACAATACACTATGTATGACACATATAATGGGTTACTGTGATCGCTGGTCCTGTATATGCTGGAATTATGACACACAATACACTATGTATGACACATATAATGGGTTACTGTGATCGCTGGTCCTGTATATGCTGGAATTATGACACACAATACACTATGTATGACACATATAATGGGTTACTGTGATCACTGGTCCTGTATATGCTGGAATTATGACACACAATACACTATGTATGACACATATAATGGGTTACTGTGATCACTGGTCCTGTATATGCTGGAATTATGACACACAATACACTATGTATGACACATATAATGGGTTACTGTGATCACTGGTCCTGTATATGCTGGATATATGACACACAATACATTATGTTTGACACATATAATGGGTTACTGTGATCACTGGTCCTGTATATGCTGGGATTATTACACACAATACACTATGTATGACACATATAATGGTTACTGTGATCGCTGGTCCTGTATTTGCTGGAATTATGACACACAATACACTATGTATGACACATATAATGGGTTACTGTGATCGCTGGTCCTGTATATGCTGGAATTATGACACACAATACACTATGTATGACACATATAATGGGTTACTGTGATCGCTGGTCCTGTATTTGCTGGAATTATGACACACAATACACTATGTATGACACATATAATGGGTTACTGTGATCACTGGTCCTGTATATGCTGGAATTATGACACACAATACACTATGTATGACACATATAATGGGTTACTGTGATCGCTGGTCCTGTATATGCTGGAATTATGACACACAATACACTATGTATGACACATATAATGGGTTACTGTGATCGCTGGTCCTGTATTTGCTGGAATTATGACACACAATACACTATGTATGACACATATAATGGGTTACTGTGATCGCTGGTCCTGTATATGCTGGAATTATGACACACAATACACTATGTATGACACATATAATGGGTTACTGTGATCACTGGTCCTGTATATGCTGGAATTATGACACACAATACACTATGTATGACACATATAATGGGTTACTGTAATCACTGGCCCTGTATATGCTGGAATTATGACACACAATACACTATGTATGACACATATAATGGGTTACTGTGATCACTGGTCCTGTATATGCTGGAATTATGACACACAATACACTATGTATGACACATATAATGGGTTACTGTGATCACTGGTCCTGTATATGCTGGAATTATGACACACAATACACTATGTATGACACATATAATGGGTTACTGTGATCGCTGGTCCTGTATATGCTGGATATATGACACACAATACACTATGTATGACACATATAATGGGTTACTGTGATCACTGGTCCTGTATATGCTGGATATATGACACACAATACACTATGTATGACACATATAATGGGTTACTGTGATTGCTGGTCCTGTGTATGCTGGAATTATGACACAATACACCTTTGTATGATGCATATTAAAGCTGGATAAGTGCTAATTATGTCCTCTTCATGGACTGGCCACACTCACTCTAAAATCAGGCATTTGGAAACCCCCCTATAGAAATCCTGCGTTTGCCCCTGCATGTCACAATCCCCACACGATACATCTAGTATTTTGGGCACGTTTTTCCCCGGGTCACTGTCATCCTCTTTGAGACGCAATCTGCACCGTGTTCTACTGTGTATTGTGATAGGATCACTGGTAAAGTGGTCTGTGGCAGGTACATTTGTCCCAGATTCCTGTCTTATGTGTTTTAAAACCCCCCAGGAGAAAGTCTGCAGTGTAGCAGGCTTGAGTCTCGGCTTTTTGAAAAGCCGGTTTGGGACCTGGGGGTTGTGGGTGAGAGGAGAGGGAGGGCTCCACCCACGGCCACTCCAGGTTTTGGTTCTCGCAGACTGGTAACAGGCTTGTTAGGGTTTCCACCTGAGAGTGGCCAATATAAGCCTAGTGTGTTTAGGGCTGAGTGTCTCACCTGGGAGAGCAGGCAGGGAGTTTGCTCAGAGACACTTGAAAACCTATCTGTAAGTGTTGTGCTGTGCCATTGTTGCTGGTGAGGGCATTAGGCCCTGCCAGGTTCTGGTAGTGAGGGAACTACCTGTGAAGTTATTGCCCCGACAGGGCTAGGATTTATGTTTATGTTTTCTTTATGTTATTTCTGACATTGTACAATAAAGACTGGCGCCGACCAGCTTGTACTTGCATCCAGACTGGTGTGCTGCTTCCCTGCTGCTGTGTGTGTGTGTAAGGAAGGAGTCCTCTACCCAGGAGAGGGACCCCCTAACCTAACTGTGTCACAATATGGTGGAGAATGTGGGCATCCACACACACTGAAGTTGCAGCAAGAGGAAAACTTTCCGTTTAAAAATTAAAGGGACAGACACCCAATTTGTAAGTGTGGAAATAACGCTGTGTCCTTGGAGTCCCATAGAGGAGGCGTCAGCCAATGCTCAGAGAGGCAAGGTTCAGCTTCCAACCTACACCCCAGGACAAAATGGAGGACATTATTAAGGCCTTGCTCCAAGCTACAACAGCTCAGCAGGAATCTACCAGAGCTCAGCAGGAGACGAACAAACTTCAGCAGGAATCTACCAGGGCTCAGCAGGAATCTACCTGGGCTAAGCAGGAATCCACCAGGGTGCAACTGTTGGCCTTGGAGACAGCCCAGAGGCAACAACAGGTCGCCGTCGAGGAAACCCGCCAGGCCTTAGCGGAAAACAGCCATGCCATAAAAGAGGTGGTACAGCACTTGGTCGCCCAGCCCAGAGATGTTACCACTGGTCCTCCCACCACCACTCACTCCATACGAGCCAGTCACTTCCTCCAAAAGATGACTTCGAGCGATGATGTGGAGGCCTACTTCACCGCATTTGAAAGAACGGCCGAAAGGGAGAGTTGGCCCAAGGAGCAGTGGGCAAGTCTGGTGGCACCTTTTTTGTCTGGGGAGCCACAAAAGGCCTATTTCGACTTATGCCTGGCTGATGCCAAGGACTATAAAAAACTAAAACAGGAGATCCTAACTCGCTTGGGAGTCACCACCTTTGTTCGTGCCCAACGGGTCCACCGCTGGGAGTTCCATATGGACAAGCCTCCACGTTAACAGATGCATGACCTCGTCCATCTGTCCTCAAAATGGCTACAGCCTGAGACGCTGACGGGACCACAGATCGTGGAAAGGGTCGTGATGGACCGGTACCTGCGATCATGACCTGTGACTCTGCGCAAGTGGGTGAGCCATGCAGACCCTAAGTCCGCGGACCAGTTGGTCGAGCTGGTGGAGAGGTACGTGGCGGCTGAGGAGCTGATTAGTATGCCCCACCGAGCCCCGATGGCGCACCGGCGAACTCCCACAGACACTGGTAAGACTGTTCCAGGGGAGAAGGGTGCTGGGCGGTGGAATGTACCTAAGACTGAGGGTGTAGAACCTGGAGACAGGCCTGCCAGGCCAGGAAGGTTCTTGCCCCGTACACGACTAGACATTAATATGATTCAGTGTTTCCGGTGTGGTGACTTCGGCCATATTTCTGCTAATTGTTCACTTACAACTGAACCTATGCAATGTGATACTGCTCATGTCTACCGCAGGGCGTCTTTCTTTGCACAGACAGCCTGTACGGCTGACTGGCAGGCTGAGACTGATAAGTACATGTGTGTACTCACTGTAGGTGGCAACCGAGTAGAGGCACTGTTAGACTCTGGTAGCTTGATGACACTTATAAAAGCTGAGCTGGTTGAACCCCTTGAGGCATAAGGGGAAAACTGTTGGTGTGACCTGCATACATGGGGATACTCGATATTATGTTACTGCCGAGGTGAACATCGAGACACCCTGTGGCTCTGCTATAGTTTCTGTGGGTTTGGTGCCTGGTCTGATGTACGATGCAATATTGGGGAGAGACTTTGCTCGCTTCTGGAAGTTGTGGGAAAGCCGTTTTGTTCCAGAAGTGAACAACCCCGGTCCATTTGAGAAGGTTGTCGATGTAGTGGAGGAGGGAGTTTCTTCTGAGTCAGAGTTATTCCCTTTTTCTACTATGGTTGGCGAACTAGAGAATGCGGAGCGTGACGGTGGCCCGCCAACTGATGTGCCTCCCATTGAGGTGGGAAGTGTTGTTGGGCCAGTTGATCGTCTGCCTGACTTAGAGGTCAGAAGAGAGGTCTTTGCCGTGGAGCAGTTGAATGACCCTACTTTGGTAAAAGCCAGGGAGAATGTAAAAGTAGTTGATGGTAAACCCGTAGACCCTGATAGTCCTTTGTCCTATCCCCACATGGTAGTGTGTCAGGATTTGTTATATCAGGTGACTAAGAATGGGGAAGATGTTGTGGAACAACTAGTAGTTCCCAAAGCCTACAGAAGAACAGTGTTGGATCTGGCCCATGGTCATATAACGGCAGGCCATCTAGGGGTTGAGAAAACCACTGATCGAATAATGCAAAGGTTTTTCTGGCCCGGGCTTCATAAAGAGGTATCTGACTTTTGCGCATCCTGCCCTGAGTGTCAGTATCATGCTCCCAGACCACATTTTAAGGGTCCACTAGTTCCATTGCCTATTATAGAGGTGCCGATAGTGAGAGAGCACCTGGAACAGGCTCAACAGGCACAGCAGAGGGTATACAACCGCAATGCTCGGTTACGCAGCTTTGCTCCTGGGGACAGAGTGTTAGTGTTGGTTCCCACTGTGGAAAATAAACTTTTGGCTAAATGGCAAGGGCCCTTTGAAATCTTAGAAAGAGTGGGACAGGTCAATTACAAAGTTTGCCAGCCAGGGAAAAGAAAGCCGGAACAGATATACCATATAAATCTGTTAAAGCCCTGGAAAGATAGAACGGTACTGTCGGCCGACCGAGCCCCTCCAGTAAATCTAAAGCCCTACAGGTTACCAGTAGCACATAGTGAATGGTCAAGTCCCATTGGGTTGATTCCAAAGCCCGACGGGAGTGTGCGTTTCTGCAATGACTTCCGAAAGTTGAACAGTGTTTCAAAATTCGATGCCTACCCGATGCCACAGTGGAGAAGGAGGCGTTGGCCATAAAGTGGGTGTTAGAGGCTCTCAGGTACTACTTGGTTGGAAGAAAGTTCAAATTGATCACTGATCATGCCCCTTTGAAGTGGATGTCCGAAAAATAAGGACAGTAATGCGAGAATTACGAGATGGTTCTTGGCGTTACAAACTTTTAAATTTTCAGTGGAACACAGGCCAGGAAGCCAGCTGGCCAATGCAGACGCGTTGTCACGCGTTCGTTGTTTGGGGGCTTCAGTTGTTCCGCCCCACAGGTCGAAACAAAGGGGGGGGATATGTGATAGGATCACTGGGAGTTTGCTCAGAGATACTTGAAAATCTGTAAGTGTTGTGCTGTGCCTTTGTTGCTGGTGAGGGCATTAGGCCCTGCCAGGTTCTGGTAGTGAGGGAACTACCTGTGAAGTTAGTGCCCCGATAGGGCTAGGATTTATGTTTATGTTTTCTTTATGTTATTTCTGACATTGTACAATAAAGACTGGCGCCGACCAGCTTGTACTTGCATCCAGACTGGTGTGCTGCTTCCCTGCTGCTGTGTGTGTGTGTAAGGAAGGAGTCCTCTACCCAGGAGAGGGACCCCCTAACCTAACTGTGTCACAGTATGCACATGTGAAATTCTTAAGGTACGTACACACTGGGCGATAAAGTGGACGACTTAACGATATCGTTATCGTTCAGTCGTCCACTTTATCGTCCATTTTTAAGCCCAAAAAGATGAACGATATCGACGACGCGCGTTCCCGCCGGTCCTTCGTCATCATCGTTCATCGGGCTGACATGCAGGCCAACCTGACGATGTCATCAGGTTGCTGCATGTCAGGGAATGGGGGAGAGAGCCCGGCACTGAACGATATTGTTAATGATATCATTCAGCGGCTGTGCTCAATGTCATGAACGACATTGAGCACAGCCTGCCAGGGACACACTAGACAATATCGCTCAGGGAGCATATCGTCTAGTGTGTATGCACCTTTACTCTTCTGTAGTCATGGTGACCGAGACCAATATGGCCCTTATATCTCTTTGCAACAAGGGGAACAGGGCAGGAGACGCGATGTAGACGCAGAGACAGTATAGTAAGGGTGTGGTCACACAAATACGCCCCATGCTGACCAGCAACTAAATGCATAAGCGCATGTTTGGAGGTGGATTACGTGTAGATGCTCAACCTCTGGTCCAAAATGCAAACAGATTATGATGAGAACCGCTGTCCACATCTGATTGGTTAAGTGCATCTAAGTCCCTCCCATTTATTAAAATAGTAAAATTGGCGCTGTGATTTATTTGCATGATTACTGTGATATTAGGGATCAGTACACAATAATAATTACCTCTGAGTTATCCCAGGGAGGGCGCCTGACAGGGGGGAGGGCGGCTAATAGGGGGAGGGGGCGGCTGATGGGGGGGCTGATAGGGGCGAGGGCGGCGGATAGGGGGAAGGCAGCTGATAGGGGAAGGGGCGGCTGATAGGGGGGTGACTGATAGAGGGAGGGCTGCTGATAGGGGGAGGGGGCGGCTGATGGGTGGGGCTGATAGGGGCGAGGGCGGCGGATAGGGGGAAGGCAGCTGATGGGGGAGGGTGGCTGATAGGGGGAGGGGCGGCTGATAGGGGGGGTGACTGATAGAAAGGGGTGGCAGATAGGGGGAGGATGGCTGATGGGTAGAGGACTGCTGATAGGGGGGAGGGCGGCTGTTAGGGGGGAGGGCGGCTGATTTCTTCTTGTTCACATTTCGTGTTACTGCTCTGTGTGACTATTAGTTATAAATGACACTGTCTTATTATATACTGTATTGTGTGACTATTAGTTATAAATTACACTGTCTTATTATATACTGTATTGTGTGACTATTAGTTATAAATGACACTGTCCTATTATATTAGTTATAAATTACACTGTCCTATTATATACTGTATTGTGTGACTATTAGTTATAAATGACACTGTCCTATTATATACTGTATTGTGTGACTATTAGTTATAAATGACACTGTCCTATTATATACTTTATTGTGTGACTATTAGTTATAAATGACACTGTCCTATTATAAACTGTATTGTGTGACTATTAGACCACCGGTGGTTTGCAGCCACAGCGGGCCGCCCACACTCCCGCTGGACCACCAGGGTAGATAGGAGTTATTATATTATAGATAGAGGCTGCACTTTCATTGGATGGCTGCCTGCTGCATGATGATGACATCATCAGCGGCAGCCGGAGAGGGGATAGGTTAGGAAGAGCAGAGGAGAGGCAGGTAATATTTAAAACTAAATAACCTGGCTTATGTCTGAAAGGGGTCTACCTGGGAATTTCCCGGGTAGACACTGCAGTGTGAAAGGGGGGTCTCGACCAAATACCCGGGAATTTGCACAGGAGAAATTCCCGGGTCCGAGCAGGAAATTTCCCGGGTTGTATGTCTGAAAGGGGTATTAGTTATAAATTACACTCTCCTATTATATACTGTACTGCGTGACTGTTAGTTATAAATTACACTTTCCTATTATATACTTTATTGTGTGACTATTAGTTATAAATTACACTGTCCTATTATATACTGTACTGTGTGACTGTTAGTTATAAATTACACTGTCCTATTATATACTGCTCTGTGTGACTATTAGTTATAAATGACACTGTCCTATTATATACTGTATTGTGTGACTATTAGTTATAAATGACACTGTCCTATTATATACTGTATTGTGTGACTATTAGTTATAAATGACACTGTCCTATTATATACTGTATTGTGTGACTATTAGTTATAAATGGCACTGTCTTATTATATACTGTATTGTGTGACTATTAGTTATAAATTACGCTGTCCTATTATATACTTTATTGTGTGACTATTAGTTATAAATTACACTGTCCTATTATATACTGTATTGTGTGACTATTAGTTATAAATTACACTGTCCTATTATATACTGTATTGTGTGACTATTAGTTATAAATGACACTGTCCTATTATATATTGTATTTTGTGACTATTAGTTATAATTTACACTGTCCTATTATATACTGCTCTGTGTGACTATTAGTTATAAATGACACTGTCCTATTATATACTGTACTGTGTGACTTAGTTATAAATGACACTGTCCTATTATATACTTTATTGTGTGACTATTAGTTATAAATTACACTGTCCTATTATATACTGTACTGTGTGACTGTTAGTTATAAATTACACTGCAATATTATATACTGCTCTGTGTGACTATTAGTTATAAATGACACTGTCCTATTATATACTGTATTGTGTGACTATTAGTTATAAATGACACTGTCCTATTATATACTGTATTGTGTGACTATTAGTTATAAATGACACTGTCCTATTATATACTGTATTGTGTGACTATTAGTTATAAATGACACTGTCCTATTATATACTGTATTGTGTGACTATTAGTTATAAATGACACTGTCCTATTATATACTGTATTGTGTGACTATTAGTTATAAATGACACTGTCCTATTATATACTGTATTGTGTGACTATTAGTTATAAATTACACTGTCCTATTATATACTGTATTGTGTGACTATTAGTTATAAATTACACTGTCCTATTATATACTGTATTGTGTGACTATTAGTTATAAGTTACACTGTCCTATTATATACTGTATTGTGTGACTGTTAGTTATAAATGACACTGTCCTATTATATACTGTATTGTGTGTCCATTGGGCCTAATTCAGACATGTACACAATGGCGATATTTACGCAGATCGAGCGATTGTTTGTCCTTGCGCATCAGCCACACTGTGCACGTGAAGCGATTGTTTTGCAATTTTGCCCGCACAGGAAGTCCCCATCTGCGGGATGTAACGGGGGTTGGTTAGATAAATGCTGGCCTGTCTGACCGTATAAACGCCGTTACAGGGGCGTGCATAAATTCAGCACTGCGATCTGCTGCGCAGCATGAGCGCTCTCTGTGTGTCAGGAGAGCCGCAGTGCTTGAGACAAGGTCCGACCTGCCACAGGGGCTGCCTGGCTGTTCGTTGTGCGACGATGTTACCGATTTTTGCGTTGGTACGCGACATAGGACGCAAGTGAAAAGGCAGCAGTGGGCGTCCCTATGCATATATTAGAATATTTTCGCAGCTGTGTTCCGTTCAAAATTGCATCTGCGATCACATTAGCGGCGAGCGTCCATCTCTGCCTTAGGACCAGTATGTGCTGGTTTTTGAGCACTGTTTACTATCACTGACGTCGCAACTGCTTCTGACGTAGGCGCCAGGTTTGCTGAGTTGGCGGCATCTTGCGTTTCCCGCTCAGCCAGCCTACAAAAACGCGCCTCACTTGTACAGATATTCCGTTCAGTGCAGAAGGAGGAGGAGACCTGTTATATCCAGTCTTCCCTGTTTATCAGAGTCCGGCACAGGCTTCCGCCATTTACCTGGGAATAATCACCGATAATGAAACGCCGCAGCGCGGCTGTCCCCACAGTTTATTATCCTCTGTTCCCTTGTACATATAGATCACACAGAACAGCCTCCTCTTATTGTCATTGCAGCCTGTGATTTGTGACAGGACAGACGCGGGGACAGTATAGGCCGGGTCACTGGTAATTAAAGTCCCTGGTCAGGGAGAGAAGTGCGGTCATAGCCAAAATGGAGTATTGCGATATGTTACCGCTGCCTCCGTCTACTCCACTCTCAGCTTATAAATATTCATTTACAGACGACCAACAAGGACAGTAAACGGATTTAGGCATAAAACTTCCTGTCCTGAGTGATTTATTTCCAATAAAAGGAGAGCTGGACGCAGAAAGCGGCTTCAGGAAATTTATGAGAAATAAAGAGAGACTGCAATCAGAATAAAAAGGTTTTCAGTATACGAGGCCCTGATCCCCTGTGGTCTCTGATACATGGAGAGGGGGCAGTGACAGAGGCTGGCAGGAGAACACCTCACCTTACACCTCACTACACTGGGGCCCATTGTGGGAATGATACAATGTAGCCAGCCTATGGCAGTGGTGATAATAGACAGCAGCAGGCACAGTCTTTGGGTGCCCTCCCGTACTCCCCGCCGATTGCCTGCACACTGCTACTGGGTTACATGAATAAAATATCAGTCACATATTTATTTATTTATGGGGCACAATGCTGTAGTGATACAGGGGACAAATGGCTGGAAAGACAAGGCAGGAGATGATAGAGGGCATGAGGCTGGAGTGATACAGGGGACAAATGGCTGGAAAGACAAGGCAGAAGATGATAGAGGGCATGAGGCTGGAGTGATACAGGGGACAAATGGCTGGAAAGACAGGGCAGGAGATGATAGAGGGCATGAGGCTGGAGTATTACAGGGACAAATGGCTGGTAAGACAAGGCAGGAGATGATAGAGGGCATGAGGCTGTAGTGATACAGGGGACAAATGGCTGGAAAGACAAGGCAGAAGAAGATAGAGGGCATGAGGCTGGAGTGATACAGGGGACAAATGGCTGGAAAGACAAGGCAGAAGAAGATAGAGGGCATGAGGCTGGAGTGATACAGGGGACAAATGGCTGGAAAGACAAGGCAGGAGATGATAGAGGGCATGAGGCTGTAGTGATACAGGGGACAACTGGCTGGAAAGACAGGGCAGGAGATGATAGAGGGCATGAGACTAGAGTGATACAGGGGACAAATGGCTGGAAAGACAAGGCAGGAGATGATAAAGGGCACAATGCTGGAGTGATACAGGACAAATGGGTGGAAAGACAAGGCAGGAGGTGATAGAGGGCATGAGGCTGGAGTGATACAGGGGACAAATGGGTGGAAAGACAAGGCAGGAGATGATAGAGGGCATGAGGCTGTAGTGATACAGGGGACAAATGGGTGGAAAGACAAGGCAGGAGATGATAGAGGGCATGAGGCTGTAGTGATACAGGGGACAAATGGCTGGAAAGACAAGGCAGGAGGTGATAGAGGGCATGAGGCTGGAGTGATACAGGGGACAAATGGGTGGAAAGACAAGGCAGGAGGTGATAGAGGGCATGAGGCTGGAGTGATACAGGGGACAAATGGCTGGAAAGACAGGGCAGGAGATGATAGAGGGCATGAGGCTGGAGTGATACAGGGGACAAATGGCTGGAAAGACAGGGCAGGAGATGATAGAGGGCACAATGCTGGAGTGATACAGGGGACAAATGGCTGGAAAGACAAGGCAGGAGATGATAGTGGGCACAATGCTGGAGTGAAACGGGACAAATGGCTGAAAAGACAAGGCAGGAGTGTTACGATCCTCTAGCAATTGCTAGGACCGAGATGGAGGTGTTGGAGATACGTGGCACATCAAAGAACAAACACAAGAAGTATAGTTAAATCATGGCAGTTTACTAAATAAATGATATGATGGACCAGTGAAAACACAACATGTCAATGGTGCAATAAGGAGCTGAAACCATAGGACAGTCAATAGAATATACTGAAGGTTTAAAGTCCAAACTAAAGTTGTTAAATGGCCAGGAGGCCTAGTAGACAGCAATGCTTGAAACGTGGTGTAGAAGCAGGATTGCTGGATGGCCTGGAGGGCCTAGCAGACAGCGATGCTTGAAACCTGGTGTAGAAGCAGCATTGCAGTATGGCCAGGAGGGCCTAGTAGACAGTGGTGCTTGAAACGTGGTGTTAAAGCAGGATTGCTGTATGGCCTGGAGGGCCTAGTAGACAGCGGTGCTTGAAACATGGTTTAGAAGCAGGATAGCTGTATGGCCTGAAGGGCTCAGCAGACAGCGATGCTTGAACCGTGGTATAGAAGCAAAATAGCTGTATGGCCTGGAGGGCTCAGCAGACAGCGATGCTTGAACCGTGGAATGGAAGCAGAATAGCTGTATGGCCTGGAGGCTCTGTAGACAGCGATGCTTGAACCGTGGTATAGAGGCAGGATAGCTGTATGGCCTGGAGGCTCTGTAGACAGCGATGCTTGAACCGTGGTATAGAAGCAGGATAGCTGTATGGCCTGGAGGGCTTAGTAGACAGCGATGCTTGAACCGTGGTATTGAAGCAGGATAGCTGTATGGCCTGGAGGCTCTGTAGACAGCGATGCTTGAACCGTGGTATAGAAGCAGGATAGCTGTATGACCTGGAGGCTCTGTAGACAGCGATGCTTGAACCGTGGTATAGAAGCAGGATAGCTGTATGACCTGGAGGCTCTGTAGACAGTGTTACTTGAACCGTGGTATAGAAGCAGGATAGCTGTATGGCCTGGAGGCTCTGTATACAGTGTTACTTGAAACGTGGTATAGAAGCAGGATAGCTGTATGACCTGGAGGCTCTGTAGACAGCGATGCTTGAACCGTGGTATAGAAGCAGGATAGCTGTATGGCCTGGAGTCTCTGTAGACAGTGATGCTTGAACCGTGGTATAGAAGCAGGATAGCTGTATGGCCTGGAGGGACCTGTAGACAGCGATGCTTGAACCGTGGTATAGAAGCAGGATAGCTGTATGGCCTGGAGGCTCTGTAGACAGCGATGCTTGAACCGTGGTATAGAAGCAGGATAGCTGTATGGCCTGGAGGGCTTAGTAGACAGCGATGCTTGAACCGTGGTATAGTAGCAGGATAGCTGTATGACCTGGAGGCTCTGTAGACAGCGATGCTTGAACCGTGGTATAGGAGCAGGATAGCTGTATGGCCTGGAGGGCTCTGTAGACAGCGATGCTTGAACCGTGGTATAGAGGCAGGATAGCTGTATGGCCTGGAGGGCTTAGTAGACAGCGATGCTTGAACCGTGGTATTGAAGCAGGATAGCTGTATGGCCTGGAGGCTCTGTAGACAGCGATGCTTGAACCGTGGTATAGAAGCAGGATAGCTGTATGACCTGGAGGCTCTGTAGACAGCGATGCTTGAACCGTGGTATAGAAGCAGGATAGCTGTATGACCTGGAGGCTCTGTAGACAGTGTTACTTGAACCGTGGTATAGAAGCAGGATAGCTGTATGGCCTGGAGGCTCTGTATACAGTGTTACTTGAAACGTGGTATAGAAGCAGGATAGCTGTATGACCTGGAGGCTCTGTAGACAGCGATGCTTGAACCGTGGTATAGAAGCAGGACAGCTGTATGGCCTGGAGTCTCTGTAGACAGTGATGCTTGAACTGTGGTATAGAAGCAGGATAGCTGTATGGCCTGGAGGGACCTGCAGACAGCGATGCTTGAACCGTGGTATAGAAGCAGGATAGCTGTATGGCCTGGAGGCTCTGTAGACAGCGATGCTTGAACCGTGGTATAGAAGCAGGATAGCTGTATGGCCTGGAGGGACCTGCAGACAGCGATGCTTGAACCGTGGTATAGAAGCAGGATAGCTGTATGGCCTGGAGGCTCTGTAGACAGCGATGCTTGAACAGTGGTATAGAAGCAGGATAGCTGTATGGCCTGGAGGGACCTGCAGACAGCGATGCTTGAACCGTGGTATAGAAGCAGGATAGCTGTATGACCTGGAGGGCTCTGTAGACAGCGATGCTTGAACAGTGGTATAGAAGCAGGATAGCTGTATGGCCTGGAGGGACCTGCAGACAGCGATGCTTGAACCGTGGTATAGAAGCAGGATAGCTGTATGGCCTGGAGGGCTCTGTAGACAGCGATGCTTGCACCGTGGTATAGAAGCAGGATAGCTGTATGGCCAGGAGGCTCTGTAGACAGCGATGCTTGAACCGTGGTATAGAAGCAGGATAGCTGTATGGCCTGGAGGGCTCTGTAGACAGCGATGCTTGCACCGTGGTATAGAAGCAGGATAGCTGTATGGCCTGGAGGCTCTGTAGACAGCGATGCTTGAACCGTGGTATAGAAGCAGGATAGCTGTATGGCCTGGAGGGACCTGCAGACAGCGATGCTTGAACCGTGGTATAGAAGCAGGATAGCTGTATGGCCAGGAGGCTCTGTAGACAGCGATGCTTGAACCGTGGTATAGAAGCAGGATAGCTGTATGACCTGGAGGGCTCTGTAGACAGCGATGCTTGAACAGTGGTATAGAAGCAGGATAGCTGTATGACCTGGAGGCTCTGTAGACAGCGATGCTTGAACCGTGGTATAGAAGCAGGATAGCTGTATGACCTGGAGGGCTCTGTAGACAGTGTTACTTGAACCGTGGTATAGAAGCAGGATAGCTGTATGGCCTGGAGGCTCTGTAGACAGCGATGCTTGCACCGTGGTATAGAAGCAAGATAGCTGTATGACCTGGAGGGCTCTGCAGACAGCGATGCTTGAACCGTGGTATAGAAGCAGGATAGCTGTATGGCCAGGAGGCTCTGTAGACAGCGATGCTTGAACCGTGGTATAGAAGCCGGATAGCTGTATGGCCTGGAGTCTCTGTAGACAGCGATGCTTGAACAGTGGTATAGAAGCAGGATAGCTGTATGGCCTGGAGGGCTCTGCAGACAGCGATGCTTGAACCGTGGTATAGAAGCAGGATAGCTGTATGGCCAGGAGGCTCTGTAGACAGCGATGCTTGAACCGTGGTATAGAAACAGGATAGCTGTATGGCCTGGAGGGACCTGCAGACAGCGATGCTTGAACCGTGGTATAGAAGCAGGATAGCTGTATGGCCAGGAGGCTCTGTAGACAGCGATGCTTGAACAGTGGTATAGAAGCAGGATAGCTGTATGGCCTGGAGGCTCTGTAGACAGCGATGCTTGAACCGTGGTATAGAAGCAGGATAGCTGTATGGCCTGGAGGGCTCTGTAGACAGCGATGCTTGCACCGTGGTATAGAAGCAGGATAGCTGTATGGCCAGGAGGCTCTGTAGACAGCGATGCTTGAACCGTGGTATAGAAGCCGGATAGCTGTATGGCCTGGAGTCTCTGTAGACAGCGATGCTTGAACAGTGGTATAGAAGCAGGATAGCTGTATGGCCTGGAGGGCTCTGTAGACAGCGATGCTTGAACCGTGGTATAGAAACAGGATAGCTGTATGGCCTGGAGGGACCTGCAGACAGCGATGCTTGAACCGTGGTATAGAAGCAGGATAGCTGTATGACCTGGAGGGCTCTGTAGACAACGATGCTTGAACAGTGGTATAGAAGCAGGATAGCTGTATGACCTGGAGGCTCTGTAGACAGCGATGCTTGAACCGTGGTATAGAAGCAGGATAGCTGTATGACCTGGAGGGCTCTGTAGACAGTGTTACTTGAACCGTGGTATAGAAGCAGGATAGCTGTATGGCCTGGAGGCTCTGTAGACAGCGATGCTTGCACCGTGGTATAGAAGCAGGATAGCTGTATGACCTGGAGGGCTCTGCAGACAGCGATGCTTGAACCGTGGTATAGAAGCAGGATAGCTGTATGGCCAGGAGGCTCTGTAGACAGCGATGCTTGAACCGTGGTATAGAAGCCGGATAGCTGTATGGCCTGGAGTCTCTGTAGACAGCGATGCTTGAACAGTGGTATAGAAGCAGGATAGCTGTATGGCCTGGAGGGCTCTGTAGACAGCGATGCTTGAACCGTGGTATAGAAACAGGATAGCTGTATGGCCTGGAGGGACCTGCAGACAGCGATGCTTGAACCGTGGTATAGAAGCAGGATAGCTGTATGGCCAGGAGGCTCTGTAGACAGCGATGCTTGAACAGTGGTATAGAAGCAGGATAGCTGTATGGCCTGGAGGCTCTGTAGACAGCGATGCTTGAACCGTGGTATAGAAGCAGGATAGCTGTATGGCCTGGAGGGCTCTGTAGACAGCGATGCTTGCACCGTGGTATAGAAGCAGGATAGCTGTATGGCCAGGAGGCTCTGTAGACAGCGATGCTTGGACCGTGGTATAGAAGCAGGATAGCTGTATGGCCTGGAGGCACTGTAGACAGCGTTGCTTGAACCGTGGCATAGAAGCAGGATAGCTGTATGGCCTGGAGGCTCTGTAGACAGCGATGCTTGTACCGTGGTATAGAAGCAGGATAGCTGTATGACCTGGAGGCTCTGTAGACAGCGATGCTAGAACCGTGGTATAGTAGCAGGATAGCTGTATGGCCTGGAGGCTCTGTAGACAGCGATGCTAGAACCGTGGTATAGAAGCAGGATAGCTGTATGGCCTGGAGGGCTCTGTAGACAGCGATGCTTGTACCGTGGTATAGAAGCAGGATAGCTGTATGGCCTGGAGGCTCTGTAGACAGCGATGCTTGAACCGTGGTATAGAAGCAGGATAGCTGTATGGCCAGGAGGCTCTGTAGACAGCGATGCTTGAACAGTGGTATAGAAGCAGGATAGCTGTATGGCCTGGAGGGACCTGCAGACAGCGATGCTTGAACCGTGGTATAGAAGCAGGATAGTTGTATGGCCTGGAGGGTCCTGGAGACAGCGATGCTTGGACCCAGGGTACTTGGGTCACTTAGAAGCCGGTGAGCAGAATACAGGCAGCATGTACAAATTATAGCTGGAAGTCTGGATGCACAGACAGTATTATTATTATTATCAGTTTCTTATATAGCGCAGCATATTCCGTTGCGCTTTACAATTGGAAACATTGATAGAACAAAACAGGGTAATAACAGACAGACATAGAGGTAAGAGGGCCCTGCTTGCAAGCTTACAATCTATAGTAAGTTGCATAACCAAAAGTTCCACATGAAAACTCTACAGCCGACAGGGCGGCGACAGTCCAGGAAGTTCAAATAGGATCAGCTGCCAATCAGGCAACACTAGGAGGAAACATGTGACATCCTCTGACGTCTGGGTCTCCTAGCAACCGGCAACCTAGAAGCATGGTCAGGAGCAGGAGGAATACTGGCAGGAGACAAGTCCTGGACTGGACTTGTAACAAGGAGATGATAGAGGCATGAGGCTGGAGTGACACCATTGTAACCAGTAAGCACAAGGTGAGTCTGAGTAAGCTTCAGCCATTTATTACACCTTCTGACCCCTTCACCTTCATTAAACGTAGATGTGGAAGATGTACTATGACTGCCAGCACTAGTACTGGGTTTGTTCTTCTATAGACTTATGTTTTATATTGTACATTGTGTAGGGACACATACAGTATGTAAAAAAAGATAAAATTAACAGTCTCCAATGCTGTAGTATAAAAAATATAAACACTTTAATATAAAACAATCAAGACTCGTACAGTGTATAAAAAATAGTAAGCTTATCTGCCTTGTTGATTGAGTTGACCACAGGAAACGGAATCGGTATGATTTACCACCGGACCCACGCCCGGCGGTTGGAATCCCGACAGCGGCATCCCAGCAGAGGAAAAAATCCCGATCGTCAAAGGTAAGTATATACTAACCTCCCTTAGGGGTGCCTAACCCCAACCTTCCCCCCCAGTGCCTAACCCTAACCTTCCCCCCCAGTACCTAACCCTAACCCCCCCCTCTAAGTGCCTAAACCTAAGACCCCCGGGGGGGTGCCTAACCCTAACCCCCTTTCCCCTAGCCAAAACCTAACCTTTCGGGGGGGCGCCTAACCCTAAGTCCCCCCCGGGAACCCTAAAACTAAGCCTCCACCCCCCGCGTCCCTTCGATCAGATGCCGGGCGTCGGGCTCCCGGCGTATGTGTAATGACAGGCGTCGGCATATCGAGGCCTGTCTTTAGACCCTTGCCGGGATATGACAGTCGGGAAGCCGGCTGTCGGGATTAGGTCCACTGGCTTCCCGACTGCATACTCAGCGCATTTCGTCCATCTAATGCATGTGGGGACTTCTTTAGAGGAGCATATGCAACAACAAGCAGATTATCATCCATGATCTAAAAATTTTGTACGGTCTAGATTTTATTTTTGGGATTTTGGGGCATATTTGTCTCTATAATCACGAGTATATATATATTCTTTTTAATGATTCATGTATACACGTCATCCTGATATCATTGGTTGAGAATCAACAATAAACATCACAGTGATTTGAACACTAAAGACATTAAAATATTTTACACTGAAGGCGCTAATTCCTCCTCACGCACTTTCACCATTTTCTTTGATGATTTTTGAAAATCCTATAATCATAACCTGAAGAATTCGTCAGTCACCTCACAATTAAGAGACTGACTAATATATTTTTTTGCAGATTGAGCATAATAAATATATATATGAAAATGCCTAATAAACGGCATTGAAACGTTGGTTCACCTTATGCTGCTGGATTGAGAACTTTTATATCTTGTATGGAGTGCCACACCAAGAGGGGTATTTGTGTATATCTATCTATCTATCTATCTATATATATATATATATCCAATGAAGATGGCTTCTTTACATGTACTTAAAAAGGTCCTTTACTGCCAACGTTTCGGGAGTAATCCCATTATCAGGGATAGAAAGTTACAAAGCATACTGTACATACTAAAAGACCCTTATATACCATCAAACCAATCTAATCAGCATTTGTGATTACTCACCTGAAGGACACCTGCCAGGGAAGCTGCGGGTAGTGCGCCAGGACCGAATGTCACCTCCCAGTGTGAGCCATCTAACAAGGTATAATAGCATCACTTAGCAACCCCAAATAATAGGGCCATACAAAACATTACATTAAAACAATTCAAAACTTGTGTATTACAACAATACATATTGTGCACGTGAATAGTGCATGTCTAAGTACAAAGCACTTGTAACCCATCTGTTCTAGATACATAGGAAGCCATATAATGTATTTTAAGGCATAATCTGTTTTTTATTTTTATATAAGGATAATTAATATATGCCCTACAAAAATCAGCAGGCCTTGTCTGGGTGTTACCCTCTGCACATGAGGAGTGAGTGTATGTAAATGCAATCTAGTCTTATGTTAGTACATAAGCTAATGTAGGGATTTGCAGAGAATTGGGGTGATAATGACATTCTGCAAGCTAAAATGTTTTGATCAAAATATGAATAAAATCCTTATGCTCTATTGGCTAGATACACACAAACACGCAGTGTTAGTAATAGCGCTAACTGCGATCGTCTTTCTATCTTGAATTCTGGTAGGACATAGGGGATGTAGTTAATTTACCGGTGGCCGGGATGCCGGCCTTCGGAATCCCGACATTAGAATCCCGAATCGGGACTAAACATAGGCGGCAAAATACCGACGCCTATCTTTAGACTGATGACAAAATCCTAACAGCCGGCATCCTGACCGAAGGTAAGCGGGGCTTACTAGCTGTTAGCCACGGGGTTGGGTGAGGGATACATTTAGGCACTCCCAGGGGGACTTAGGGTTAGGCACCCCCAGGGGGAGGTTAGGGTTAGGCACCCTGAGGGGGACTTAGGGTTAGGCACCCCCAGGGGGACTTAGGGTTAGGCACCCCCCCAGGAGAATTAGGCTAGAGAATGGGGGTTTAGGGTTAGGCACCCCCTGGGGGAGGTCATGGCTAGGCACCACCAGGAGGAGGTTAGGGTTAGGCACCTCCAGGGGGAGATTAGGGTTAGGCGCCACCAGGGGTAGGTTAGGCGCCACCAGGGAGAGAGTTAGGGTTAGGCGCTACCAAGGGGAGGTTAGGGTTAGACACCACCAGGGAGAGGTTACGGTTAGGCACCACTAAGGGAGAGTTAGGTTTAGAGGGGGGAGAGGGGTAGAGTTAGGGTACTTACCTCCCCTGTATGCATTTTCGCCCTTCGGGTTGCCGGCGTCGGGACTTCATACCCATTCCATTCCTTTATTTTTGTAAAGATGAGTACACGCGATATGCATGTTTCTTTCCTAGCACGCTGTACTTGTGACTCCCATTGGGTGGTTTTGGTGCAACCAGATGGGATGGTCATGTTGATTCAATATTCTCACAGGCACTCTTCCTTTCTTGACCTTCACCAGTGCACAGGCTTTGACCTTGGGGCTCAATCATTGTACAGTAAGCTCTGAGCACCTCGTCCAATCCTAGCTTTACACCAGATCACAGTTTTGGAATTTGGCAGCAAGACTTTGGATCTTTGGTCGGCAATTGACTTTCCCCATGTCTCCATCGCAGTTTGCAAATCTTTATTGTCCCCGCAGGAGCATGATAGTCTGTTAGAGAGCACATATTATGGGAGGGGCCACTTTCTTGAATTCGGGTAGTAGCTGGATGGTAGTAATTTATGAACCATCTCTAGCATAGCTAGTATAACAATTCTGTTGATCTGGATTTCTATGGTGGAGCATTGGCCTATGTATCTGCTCCACCATTCATCCGGGGGTGGACCTATTCCTGTTGATCCTCTCAATGTTTGGTTCTTAGCCTCAGGATCTCAGATTTTATAGGGTCTGGTTGTCTGCAGTTGCAAAACCACAGGTTGGGCATCTATGTGAAGCAAACTGGTCAGACTGGAGATCACTACACTGTCTTCTCTCACTCTCACTTTATTATAGAATGCTGAGAGATGTTTTGTTTGTTATCCCGGTTATGTTGTGTTGTGTAGGCGATGGGTGCACATTAATAATCCAATAACACAGCTACAGTAGGCTGAAATCCCCCAATAATGTAGAGATGGTGGGACTGATGTAGCATTGAATGTACATCTATTTGCGGAACAATTCTTTTGTGTATCTGCACCAGAACCAAACATACAGTATGCAAGTACGGGCAATGCAAAGTTGTATAAATTTTAGTAGGATCTCTGCATATGGCTGAGGGACATAACGTGGCTCACTCAGATAATGTTCAGCAAGGAACAATGTCCACGGAACCACGGGCTCTGTAGATTTGGATATAAGCGTAAATAGTAAATTCACCGATTTCCAGACAGATCATTTGCGCTGAGCATAGACTGATACCAATGTGCCCTGATGATGACGATGATGAAAATCACACTAATTGTACTGATAGAGGGCGGACAGATTATGTGCACAAAACCACACAAATGCGAATATACCATATGTGTATTCATTTCAAACACGGGAGCAATTATGGTGGATTTGCGTTGAACTCTATATCGGGCCCTAAAGTTTATTTCTAATTAAATGGATTTAGGTCATTTTCCAACTATTTTTTTCTCTATGCTCACGTTCCCTGTTGCAATTTTTCTTTTTTAATGACACAACAAAGCCGTCTTCAGTTTTACAGGATTATTTGGGCAACTGTTGAGAAGAAATACTTCAAGAGCAGAGACCGAGGATATGTTATCAGACGGAGGATCTAACAAGCAGCCTCAGTGCGAGGGATTTGTACAACGCAGGGACGGGAGAGGCGTCTCGCTTGCAGAACAAGTGAGAAATTCATAAAACTTTCGCTTAATTTATGGAATTTCTGTACCGCTGACCAGTAAGTAGAAAGTTCTCCTCCCTGGGGCCACACTAGCGTTTCTGTACGGCTCGTCAGTAAATTCCGTGCTCTCAGAACATAACAACCGCCGTTACATTCCCGCTCCCAGCGCAGCTTTACAACACCCATGAAACTCTGTAATCTTTAAATTCCCTCACTGTTAACATCTGCTGAAGCATTATTGGTCCCAGCATAGACAAGCTGCTCTGAAATTACATTCAACAAAGTAGTTAACACCAAAGGGATCATTCTGGAAGCAGCCATGTTTAAAATTGTTTTATCTCCAGTAAATGTCTCTAAAACAGAGCATCGCTCCTTAATGTCCTTTTTTTTCCCCCTGACTTTCCAATTTAAATGCAACCGGCTCTTTAGACAATTTAGAGAATCATTTATCTGATGTTGGAAGATAAATATGCATTATGCTACACATTTCAATGTCACAATTTGGTTTTCATTTCCAGCCAAACGTTTGTTTTAGTCGTCAACTGTCAGTGCCAATTCTTCCTACGAATCTCTCATCGGGGATGTGCGAACGGCCCCTTGCGTTACCGTTTCCCTGTGTCGGTGGAAAGTGAGAGCAGTTCCTGAGGCTGATGGCATTCTCTGGTCAGTTTAACAAAATCACCTGCATCCATATTAACTCCCGAACCTGTTTCCATCACCCATATGTTGATTCATGGGGCGCATTGTCTGGCTAAATTCCTCATCAAATGATATTTTTCTTCCAAGTATATCTTTATGGCTGACAGTTATTAGAAGCTGCCTTCCCTACCGTTAAGATTTATTTGGAATAAATATCATATGTTTGGAGCAAACACTAAAGGATGGATGTCGTTCACAATAATTCAGCCGCATACAGCTGGGTATTATATTATATTATTATTATTATTATTTTTTTTTTATTGAAATGCTGGAAATTTTAAATAATAAACAAATGAATTCTTACAGTCTTCCTGTCAGCTACACGCAATGGAGGCAGCGGCAGCCATTTTGAGGGCTGAACCAATATTCACTCATATACTGTCAGGAAGCAGTGACATCACCTAGGCCACAACATGGCTGAAGCAACATTTATAATGCAGGCAAGAAATTCATCATTATTGAAAAATAAATTTTAACACATTACCTAATAAGGGAAGACTACCACTAGTGACTGAAAAAGAAATCAGTGTAATAAAGGAATGCAGTCCCCTTGTCCATCCCATCTTACCAGTCCTGTGTGCCTCCTCTCGCTGGTGCAATCGTTGAGGAGGCTCTGGCACGGTGCCACTTTCCTGGTTATTTCTGCACCCACCGGCAGAGGTAGGTATAGTCTATGGGTGCCCCGTTATAGGTACACCATTCTTCTCACCTGCAGTCAGCCACATCATCCATGGAACTGTAGGAATGTAGTTATTATCATATGAAACAATTTGGAAGTTCTTCTGGATATGAGGAACCAAATATCTTTCTTTTTTCACCCGATGAGCCAGAACCATCCCCCCAAAAAACTCCTTCACTTCATTCTGTATTCCTCTGTTACCACAGATGGCATAGAGATAAGAAGCTCTGATGGATCCTAGAAAACAATGACCTCTGTGTAATGTGGCTCACAATGACCTGTACCCCATGACAATGGCCTATACACAATGTGGCACACAATGGTCTCTATCCTATGTGGCTCACAATGGTCTCTATCCAATGTGGCTGACAATAGCCTCTATCCTATGTGGCTGACAATGGCCTCTATCCTATGTGGCTGACAATGGCCACTATCCAATGTGGAGAACAATGGCCTCAATCCCACATGGATGCCAATGGCCTCTATCCTAATATGGATGATAATGGCCTCTATCCTATGTGGATGACAATGGCCTCCACACAATGTGGCTCACAATGGCCTCTATTCTATGTGGGTGACAATGGCCTCTATCCTATGTGGATTACAATGGCCTCTATCCCATATGGATGCAAATGGCCTCTATGCTATGTGGATGATAATGGCCTCTTTCCAATATGGCTCTATCCTATGTGGATGACAATGCCTTTATCCAATGTGGCTCACAATGGCCTCTATCCAATGTGGCTCACAATGGCCTCTACACAATGTGGCTCACAATGGCCTCTATCCTATGTGTATGACAGTGGTCTCTATCCAATGTGGCTTACAATGGCCCCTACACAATGTGGCTCACAATGGCCTCTACACAATGTGGCTCACAATGGCCTCTACACAATGTGGCTCACAATAGCCTCTACACAATGTGGCTCACAATGGCCTCTACACAATGTGGCTCACAATGGCCTCTATCCAATGTGGCTGACAATGGCCTCTATCCAATGTGGCTGACAATGGCCTCTATCCAATGTGGCTCACAATGGCCTCTATCCCATGTGGATGACAATGGCCTCTATCCCATGTGGATGACAATGGCCTCTATCCTATGTGGATGACAATGGCCTCTAATCTATGTGGATGACAATGGCCTCTATCCAATGTGGATGACAATGGCCTCTATACAATATGGTTCACAATGGCCTCTACACAATGTGGCTCACAATGGCCTTTATCCTATGTGGGCGACAATGGCCTCTATCCTATGTGGATGACAATGGCCTCTATACAATATGGCTCACAATGGCCTCTACATAATGTGGCTCACAATGGCCTCTATCCTATGTGGGCAACAATGGCCTCTATCCTATGTGGATGACAATGGCCTCTATCCTATGTGAATGACAATGGCCTCTATCCTATGTGGATGACAATGGCCTCTATCATCTGTGGATGACAATGGTCTCTATCCTATGTGGATGACATTGGCCTCTATCCTATGTGGATGACAATGGCCTCTATCCTATGTGGATGACAATGGCCTCTATCCTATGTGGATTACAATGGCCTCTATCCTATGTGGATTACAATGGCCTCTATCCTATGTGGATGACAATGGCCTCTATCCAATCTGGATGACAATGGCCTCTATACAATATGGCTCACAATGGCCTCTACACAATGTGGCTCACAATGGCCTTTATCCTATGTGGGCGACAATGGCCTCTATCCTATGTGGATGACATTGGCCTCTATCCTATGTGGATGACAATGGCCTCTATCCTATGTGGATGACAATGGCCTCTATCCCATGTGCATGACAATGGCCTCTATATCCTATGTGGAAGACAATGGCCTATATCCAATCTGGATGACAATGGCCTCTATACAATATGGCTCACAATGGCCTCTACACAATGTGGCTCACAATGGCCTTTATCCTATGTGGGCGACAATGGCCTCTATCCTATGTGGATGACAATGGCATCTATCCTATGTGGATGACAATGGCCTCTATCCTATGTGGATGACAATGGCCTCTATCCTATGTGGATGACAATGGACTCTATCCTATGTGAATGACAATGGCCTCTATCCTATGTGAATGACAATGGCCTCTATCCTATGTGAATGACAATGGCCTCTATCCTATGTGGATGATAATGGCCTCTATGCTATGTGAATGACAATGGCCTCTATCCTATGTGGATGACAATGGCCTCTATCATCTGTGGATGACAATGGCCTCTATCCTATGTGGATGACAATGGCCTCTATCCTATGTGGATGACAATGGCCTCTATCCTATGTGGATGACAAAGGCCTCTATCCTATGTGGATGACAATGGCCTCTATCCCATGTGGATGACAATGGCCTCTATCCTATGTGGATTACAATGGCCTCTATCCTATATGGATGACAATGGCCACTATCCTATGTGGATGACAATGGCCTCTATCCTATGTGGAAGACAATGGCCTATATCCAATCTGGATGACAATGGCCTCTATACAATATGGCTCACAATGGCCTCTACACAATGTGGCTCACAATGGCCTTTATCCTATGTGGGCGACAATGGCCTCTATCCTATGTGGATGACAATGGCATCTATCCTATGTGGATGACAATGGCCTCTATCCTATGTGGATGACAATGGCCTCTATCCTATGTGGATGACAATGGACTCTATCCTATGTGAATGACAATGGCCTCTATCCTATGTGAATGACAATGGCCTCTATCCTATGTGAATGACAATGGCCTCTATCCTATGTGGATGATAATGGCCTCTATGCTATGTGAATGACAATGGCCTCTATCCTATGTGGATGACAATGGCCTCTATCCTATGTGGATGACAATGGCCTCTATCATCTGTGGATGACAATGGCCTCTATCCTATGTGGATGACAATGGCCTCTATCCTATGTGGATGACAATGGCCTCTATCCTATGTGGATGACAATGGCCTCTATCCTATGTGGATGACAAAGGCCTCTATCCTATGTGGATGACAATGGCCTCTATCCCATGTGGATGACAATGGCCTCTATCCTATGTGGATGACAATGGCCTCTATCCTATATGGATGACAATGGCCACTATCCTATGTGGATGACAATGGCCTCTATCCTATGTGGATGATAATGGTCTCTATCCTATGTGGATGACAATGGCCTATCCTATGTGGATGACAATGGCCTCTATCCTATGTGGATGACAATGGACTCTCCACACAAAGTTTACAGTCCTAGCCTATAAGTGGCCAATGCATCATTATTTTTCCTTTTTCCTTCTCACATTCATCATTATAACCCTTGTTACCTCTGGATATTGAAGGTACATTTTATTGATATTCACAATTTTACCCTAATAAATTTAATCAACACTCTCTTGCTGATAAAAGCCCGTCCCAGTGAAGACTGACAATTATGATAGCTCCACTAACTAGGCTTGGATCCGGCCTATCCAATGTGCTGGTTATGAAGAGAGGGAACCAAAGATCCTTCTCCACAAAAAAATGCAATGTTATAGTGATGGCTTCGAATAGAGCACTTTAGTGATTGATAACAGGGGGCTTGCAGCAGATATCTCCAATACAATTATTACAATAATCCTCTGAAACGACCACTTCCGGTGGACTGACAGCAAAATTAGTAAATATGTCCCATTGCAGATTACTTACTTTTCAGGTTATACAGTGGACTTCAATTGCTTAAATTTCAATAAAAACTGGAAAATGCGGGTGTTCAAAAAGTTTTGACTGGCAGTGTAGTTATATATGCATCACAGGAGCGGTAACTGAGCACTCGCCCGCCTCTGAGACCACGACTGGAGAGGAATATTTATTATGTGCCTGTTGGAAGTAAAAGGCTCTTACATTTTAATGAGCACTAAATAGGCAGAAGGAAATATTGTTCATTAGCTGTAATCTGTGGAATTGCTCGAGTGAACTTCCTTCAGAGGCTTTTTTAAACGGTTCACTCAAGTAAAGCAGTTTGTATGGTAATTAAGGGACCGTATTTTCTGTCAACATCTGTGCTGCTATTAATAACGGTGACGGTGCGCCTCAGAGTTCCCTACGCTGCAGAATTGGGGGAAAGAGAACGTTTTTGTACATAGGGTGTTTATTTTTAGAGCGTCGCTCTTGTCATTCGTAAGAAATCCTTTCCTGTAACTCGGCTCTGCACTATAATGTGTTATTAGCGAGACGTCTCGTCATTAATCATTTTACTGGCTGGGTCCAGGTAGTTATGGCATGCGGCTTAGCAGATGTGAGCAGGCGGCTGTCTTGGCAGCGCAATCTTCCTTACCCCACGCCAGCACTGCCCTGTCAGGGATCGGGCCGCACCTCCCTGCTTGAAGGGCACCTTTAGGGACATCACTAAACAAATGAAAAGACCACTGCACTACAGTGCAAGATGGTTTATGTAAAAGCTGCTAATAACAATCAGAGAAATATATGTAACAGCAGCAGGAGATTAGCAGAATGAAAAAGTATTTAAGATGAAGTTGTAATTAGTAATTACAGTATGGGGGAAGATTTTCGCCTACGCACAGCAGACTTCCTGTCAGTAGTTATATTGAAGAACAGTAAAGTCAGTAATTTTAGCCACCATTTGCTGGAGAAGATGGCAACACAGAGAACCTTGGACCATATGTAATTAGTATGTGAAAGACGCTTTACCTTAATTCATGCTACGCCCGCCCCTTCACGTACTGGTTTCCTCAGATGCGCATTTTTAGTGCTCATTGCAACATAGTATCTTACATTAATTACTAACACATTAATTATCATTCCTTACACTTCACATTTTCTATATAATACACAAGAACGAGGAAGATAATATTTATTAATAGATTTGTGAACAAATAAATATAACACACAGATTTCCTTCTCTACATATCTTCCTAAATCTACTGCTCCATTATCACCGAGCCTCCTCTATATCACCAATCATCCCTGCCAGTACCGTGCCTATATACACCGGTTACTTCACTCACCCTTAGACTGAAGGTGGTGGTATACGCGAAACGCGTTGAAGCTTCTTGGATGTGAGACTAATTATTCTTTTTATTGGTTTTGATGCTTTATTTTTGTTTTTTCCTACTTTATACGTTATATTTTGTCCATGCTATTTGTGTGATACTGTGAAGTCAGCGCTAAAGAATTTTTCTATGTTTTTGTCCACATACAGATACAACAAGACATCAGCGCAATCTCTCACCGCAGCCCCCGTCTTCCTCCATACTTACTGACTACAAGCTATGTCAGCCCAGATGTATTATTGTTCTAATTATTTTGTGTTTCCTCCAAGCCGCCCCCTTCCCATTGAGGTTAAACTAGTGATGTATGGGGTGGGGCCACGCACAGCTTATAACACTGCGTGCTGCTGCATAGACTACAAATACCAGGCGCCCTAGACTACTGTGAGCCATAATGTTCTGGATCTGGACATGTCTCTGCCCCTCTTAGCGCCCCCCAAACCCGACATATGGCGCCACTGCTCACAAGACCCCTGTAAGGTTTGTACAGTAGTTTTTAATGGAAATATAGACACTGTACCTTTTAACCCTATAATCACACACAGTAGATTCTCTCTCAGTTTTCCATATTAATTGCAATTTTCTCTTTGCAGGAAATGGTGACAACAGAGAGCAGCAGCTTGCGCTAGTCTTATTAGTAAATAAAGAAACTTGGATTTTAGTTTTATTTAATGACAACTAAAATATTTTCTTGATTAATTTTCATTGGCAAATTAAAAAATAACAAAATCCATGGAAATTTATTGTATTTCAATTTTATATTATATATATATATATGTTAAATTCAACCTGACCAATGAATTAAAGTGTTTTAGATGCCTATTACACCAATCACTGCTATCATTTACATTTAATAAATATAAATAATGTGCTTAATACGGAATATAGTTGTTACTATACTATACTTTGTTACTATAGTTTTGATGACTATTTTTTGCTTTAATGCTCCAACACTTTAAATAAATGTCCTGCCCTAATGTGGTTTTAGTTATGTCTCATACTTGAAAATACATTTCTTTATGCAGAACGTTTGTTTTATTTTAAAAAAAAGTTTTATGTTCATATTAAAAAAGAAAAGTAATACATGTGTCTTTCCCTACACATAGAAGGTGATAACTAGAGATTCCTATCAATGGATTTTATAAGGAAAGTAGTGTACAAGCATTGTAATAATAATAACCTCCAGCGATGTGCGCCTGGCTTTTATCGGAGGTCATGTAAGTACGCCCATCTCATTTGCTTTCTCCTGCTTGCCAATTTACTGTTGTATTCTCTGTGATTAATTAGTTTGTGGTGAAGGTTTATTAGGTAATCTTTCTGTCAATCAAAGTGCATTGAATTTTCACTGTATGGTGGCAGCAAATTTAAAAAGCGTCAAGACTGGAGTCATTATATTTTTTATGTGCTGATTCAAGAGTTGTATAAAACTGTCCTGTTTACAGAAAGTAACAGAATATTTATGGGCCCGGTGTAGATTTTCTCTAAGATCTTCTCTTGTAGGCTGCAAATACTGTATTTATAACCTGGGATTGACATTTTATTTTATGTAATAGTCAGGAGGAAGTGTGTATATGTGTGTGTATATATATATATATGTGTATGTGCGTGTATATATGTGTGTGTGTGTATATGTGTGTGTATATATATATATATGTGTGTGTGTATATGTGTGTGTATATATTAGGGGTGAGCGGGTTCGGATTTCTGAAATCCGAACCCCCCCGAGCCCCCCCGATCCGAGTCCGATCCGAGTCAGGCTCGACTTTTCCCGCCTGACTCGGATCTGAAATCGAGGCAAAACGTCATCATCCCGCCTTCCGAGTCTCGCGGGTTTTGGATCCTATATAAGGTACCCGCGTCGGCGCCATTTTCTCACTCGGCTGTGGACAGTGAAGAGGGAGGGTGGGAGTTAGGGCTGTGTAGTGTAGTGTAGTGTAGTGCTGCTGTTGTCCACTACTTCAAAGTCCATAGGGGCTGGCTGTGTTGTGCTGTGCTGCTGTTGTTAATAGGGGCTGTGTCCACTACTTCAAAGTCCATAGGGGCTGGCTGGACTGTGTTGTGCAGTCAGTTCTCCATAGGGGCTGTGTCCACTCCAAACTCCTGTGCAGTGTCCCAGTCCTAAAGGAGTGCTGTAGTGTTGTCCAGGGGGTGCTCTGTCCATCAGGGGTGCTCCCCCCAAGTGCTAAAAAAATAATATATTTTCTGTGTTTGTGAATTGTGTGCGCAGTAGCCGCACGTGCATCAACAAAGTAGTGCCAAGCGTGCGCCTGTGTCATAAGTAAAGGGCCGGCTGGCTTGACCGTTAAGGGTGCTGTAACCCCCGAAAGTACACTCCAGTCCAAACCAAAAAAAAAATTATTTTCTGTGTTTGTGAATTGTGTGCGCAGTAGCCGCACGTGCATCAACAAAGTAGTGCCAAGAGTGCGCCTGTGTCATAAGTAAAGGGCCGGCTGGCTTGACTGTTAAGGGTGCTGTAACCCTCGAAAGTAAACTCCAGTCCAAACCAAAAAAAAAATTATTTTCTGTGTTTGTGAATTGTGTGCGCAGTAGCCGCACGTGCATCAACAAAGTAGTGCCAAGCGTGCGCCTGTGTCATAAGTAAAGGGCCGGCTGGCTTGACCGTTAAGGGTGCTGTAACCCCCGAAAGTACACTCCAGTCCAAACCAAAAAAAAAATTATTTTCTGTGTTTGTGAATTGTGTGCGCAGTAGCCGCACGTGCATCAACAAAGTAGTGCCAAGCGTGCGCCTGTGTCATAAGTAAAGGGCCGGCTGGCTTGACCGTTAAGGGTGCTGTAACCCCCGAAAGTACACTCCAGTCCAAACCTAAAAAAAAATTATTTTCTGTGTTTGTGAATTGTGCGCGCAGTAGCCGCACGTGCATCAACAAAGTAGTGCCAAGCGTGCGCCTGTGTCATAAGTAAAGAGCCGGCTGGCTTGACCGTTAAGGGTGCTGTAACCCCCGAAAGTACACTCCAGTCCAAACCTAAAAAAAAAATATTTTCTGTGTTTGTGAATTGTGTGCGCAGTAGCCGCACGTGCATCAACAAAGTAGTGCCAAGCGTGCGCCTGTGTCATAAGTAAAGGGCCGGCTGGCTTGACTGTTAAGGGTGCTGTAACCCCCGAAAGTACACTCCAGTCCAAACCCCAAAAAAAATTATTTTCTGTGTTTGTGAATTGTGTGCGCAGTAGCCGCACGTGCATCAACAAAGTAGTGCCAAGCGTGCGCCTGTGTCATAAGTAAAGGGCCGGCTGGCTTGACCGTTAAGGGTGCTGTAACCCCCGAAAGTACACTCCAGTCCAAACCAAAAAAAAAATTATTTTCTGTGTTTGTGAATTGTGTGCGCAGTAGCCGCACGTGCATCAACAAAGTAGTGCCAAGCGTGCGCCTGTGTCATAAGTAAAGGGCCGGCTGGCTTGACCGTTAAGGGTGCTGTAACCCCCGAAAGTACACTCCAGTCCAAACCAAAAAAAAAATTATTTTCTGTGTTTGTGAATTGTGTGCACTGTGGCTGCACGTGCATCAACAAAGGAGCAGCGCCAAGCGTGCGCCTGTGTCCCATAAGTAAAGAGCCGGCTGGCTCATTTCTTAAAGGGTGGTGTAACCCACAAAGTGCACTACTCTCCAGCAAAAATAAAATAATATTTTCTGTGTTTGTGTGCGCTTTAGCCACACGTATATATATCAATATAACATAAATGGAGGACCAAACTTTCTCCGATAAAAATAAAATAGGGAAAGATCAAGAACCTCTTCCTCCTAGTGCTGTTGCTGCTGCTGGGAGTTGTTCATCATCCCAGAGAGGAAGTAGGAACATCACTACTTTTACTAAACAATTGACCCTCCAACAGTCCCTAGCGATGAGGATGAAGTACGACAGCAGTCATCCTGAAGCAAAACGTATAACTGAGGCCTTGACTGCTATGTTGGTGTTAGACGTGCGTCCGGTATCCGACATTAGTGCAGTGGGATTTAGACAATTGATGGAGGTAGTGTGTCCTCGGTTCCAAATCCCGTCTAGATTCCACCTGCATCCTCAAAGCAGCAGCGACAAGCGTGCGTCTGTCTGTTAAAGGGTGGTGACACCCTCAAAGTGTGCTACAGAAACAATTAAAATATTGTTCTTTTTTTTTCTGTCTATGTGAATTGTGTGGGCTGTAGCCGCACCTGCATCCTTAAAGCAGCAGCGACAAGCGTGCGTCTGTCTGTTAAAGGGTGATGACACCTCAAAGTGTTCTACACAAACAATTAAAATATTGTTCTTTTTTTTTTCGGTCTTTGTGAAATGTGTGGGCTGTAGCCGCACCTGCATCCTTAAAGCAGCAGCGACAAGCGTGCGTCTGTCTGTTAAAGGGTGGTGACACCTCAAAGTGTTCTACACAAACAATTAAAATATTCTTCTTCTTTTTTCTGTCTTTGTGAATTGTGTGGGGTGTAGCCGCACTTGCATCCTCAAAGCAGCAGCGACAAGCGTGCGTCTGTCTGTTAAAGGGTGGTGTAACCCTCAAAGTGTGCTCCACAAACAATAAAAATATTCTTTTTTTTTTTCTGTCTTTGTGAATTGTGTAGGCTGTAGCCGCACTTGAATCCTCAAAGCAGCAGCGACAAGCGTGCGTCTGTCTGTTAAAGGATTACATCGGTGACAGCATCCAAGTAGGCATGTCAGACAGTCCGTACCTGTACTGGCAGGAAAAAGAAGCAATTTGGAGGTCCCTGTACAAACTGGCTCTATTTTACCTGAGTTGCCCCCCCTCCAGTGTGTACTCCGAAAGAGTGTTTAGTGCAGCCGGGAACCTTGTCAGCGAAAGGCGTAGGAGGTTGCTTCCACAAAATGTGGAGAAGATGATGTTCATAAAATGAATTATCAACTCTTCCAGGGAGACCAGCCTCCAGAACGTACAGAGGGACCTGTGGTTCCAGCAGGGACGAATTAATACTCTGTGAGGATGAGGATGTACACACTGAAGAGGGTGAGGAATCGGTGGATGAGGAGGATGAGGATGACATCTTGCCTCCGTAGAGCCAGTTTGTGCAGGGACACATTAATTGCCAGCTTGTTTTGTGGGGGCCCAAACGAACCAATCATTTCAGCCACAGTTGTGTGGCAGACCCTGGCGCTGAAATGATTGATTTGTTAAAGTGTGCATGTCCTGTTTATACAACATAAGGGTGGGTGGGAGGGCCCAAGGACAATTCCATCTTGCACTTCTTTTTTTTCTTTGCATTATGTACAGTTTGGGGCCTAGTTTTTCTAACTGCCATCCTGTCTGCCACTGCAGTGTCACTCCTAGATGGGTCACGTGTTTGTGCCGCCCACTCGTGTCGCTTAGCATAGTCATCCAGCTACCTCGGTGCAACCTTTTGGACATGAAAACACTATTGTGAGGTGTGAGGTGTTCAGAATAGACTGGAAATTAGTGGAAATTAAGGTTATTGAGGTTAATAATAGCATAGGAGCAGAGAAACCAACAAATTCTGTGATTTTAGCTGTTTTTATGCTTTTTTTAAAAAAAATACAGATCCAAAACACAAAACCCAGAACCCAAAACACGGAAGGGTGGTTTTGGCAAAACCAATCCAGATCCAAAACATGAAGAAAGATCCAGATCCAAAACCAAAACACAAAACACGAAAAGTGGCCGGTGCACACCCCTAGTATATATATATATATATGTGTGTGCGTGTATATGTGTGTGTATGTGCGTGTGTGTGTGTATATATATGTGTGTTTGTGCGAGTATATGTGTGTATATGTATGTGTGTGTGTGCGTGTAAATGTGTTTATATATATGTGTGTGTATATGTGTGTGTGTATATATATATGTGTGTATATATATATATGTGTGTATGTGTGTATATATATATATGTGTGTGTGTATGTATGTGTATATGTGTGTATATATGTATGTGTGTATATATATGTGTGTGTATATATATGTGTGTGTGTGCGTGTATATGTGTGTGTGTATGTGCATGTATATGTGTGTGTGTTTATATATATGTGTGTGTGTGTGTGTGTGTATATATATATATATATATGTGTGTGTGTGTATATATAATATATTATATATGTGTGTGTGTATATGTGTGTATATATGTATGTGTATATATATATATATATATATGTGTGTGTGTGCGTGTATATGTGTGTGTGTATATGTGTATATATATATGTGTGTGTGCGTGTATATGTGTGTATATGTGTGTGTGTGTATATGTGCGTGTATATATGTGTGTGTGTGTGTATATATATGTGTGCGTGTATATGTGTGTGTGTATGTATATGTGTGTGTGTGTGTATGTATGTGTGTGAATATGTATATGTGTGTGTGTGCGTGTATATGTGTGTGTATGTATATTAGGGGTGAGCGGGTTCAGATTTCTGAAATCCGAACCCCCCCGATCCGAGGCCGATCCGAGTCAGGCTCGACTTTTCCTCCTGACTCGGATCTGAAATCGAGGCAAAACGTCATCATCCCGCCTTCCGGGTCTCGCGGGTTTTGGATTCTATATAAGGTACCCGCGTCGGCGCCATTTTCTCACTCGGCTGTGGACAGTGAAGAGGGAGGGTGTGAGTTAGTGCTGGCTGGGCTGTGTAGTGTAGTATAGTGTAGTGCAGTGTAGTGTTGTGCTGTGCTGTGCTGCTGTTGTCCATAGGGGCTGTGTCCACTCCTCCAAAGTCCATAGGGGCTGGCTGTGTTGTGCTGTGCTGCTGTTGTCCATAGGGGCTGTGTCCACTCCTCCAAAGTCCATAGGGGCTGGGTGTGTTGTGCTGTGCAGTCAGCTGTCCATAGGGGCTGTGTCCACTCCAAAGTCCTGTGCAGTGTCCCTGTCCTAAAGGGGTGCTGTAGTGTTGTCCAGGGGGTGCTCTGTCCATCAGGGGTGCTCCCCCAGAGTGCAAAAAAAATATATATTTTTTCTGTTTGTGAATTGTGTGCGCAGTAGCCGCACGTGCATCAACAAAGTAGCGGCAAGCGTGCACCTGTGTCCCATAAGTAAAGGGCCGACTGGCTTGTCCGTTAAAGGGTGGTTTAACCCCCAAAGTGCACTCCACAAAGAATAAAAAATTCTTTTTTTTTCTGTCTTTGTGAATTGTGTGGGCTGTAGCTGCACCTGCATCCTCAAAGCAGCAGCGACAAGCGTGCGTCTGTGTTAAAGGGTGGTGTAACCCCCAAAGTGCACTCCAACAAAAATAAAACATTTTCTTCTGTGTTTGTGAATTGTCTGCACTGTACGTGCATCCTCAAAGCAGCAGCGCCAAGTGTGCGTCTGTCTGTTAAAGGGTGGTGTAACCCCCAAAGTGCACTCCAACAAAAATAAAATATTTTCTTCTGTGTTTGAGAATTGTCTGCACTGTACGTGCATCCTCAAAGCAGCAGCTCCAAGCGTGCGTCTGTCTGTTAAAGGGTGGTGTAACCCCCAAAGTGCGCTCCACAAAGAATAAAAAAAAAATGTTTTCTGTCTTTGTGAATTGTGTGCACTGTAGCTGCATGTGCATCAACAAAGGAGCAGCTCCAAACGTGCGCCTGTGTCCCATAGGTAAAGAGCCGGCTGGCTCATTTCTTAAAGGCTGGTGTAACCCACAAAGTGCACTAGTCTCCAACAAAAATAAAAAATTATTTTATGAGTTTGTATGCGCCTTAGCCGCACGTATATATCAATATAACATAAATGGAGGACCAAACTTTCTCCGATAAAAATAAAATAGGGAAAGATCAAGAACCACTTCCTCCTAGTGCTGAAGCTGCTGCCACTAGTCATGACATAGACGATAACATGCCATCAATGTCGTCTGCCAAGGCCGATGCCCAATGTCATAGTAGAGGGCACATTCAATCCCAGATGACAAAGTTCAGGAAAATGACCTTAAAACAAACATTTAAATTCATGACTAGTGGTTCAGCTTCACATGACGATGGAAGCCCTCCTCCCGCTAAAAAAATGAAACGAGTTAAGCTGGCAAAAGCACAACGAAGAACTGTGCATTCTAAGAAGATATCACAAATCCCCAAGGAGAGTCCAAGTGTGGTGGCGGTTGCGATGCCTGACCTTCCCAGCACTGGACAGGAAGATGTGGCTCTTTCCACCATTTGCACGCCCCCTGCAAGTGCTGAAAGGAGCACCCACAGTCCACTTGCTGATATGCAAATTGAAGATGTCACTGTTGAAGTACAAAAGGATGAGGATACTGGTGTAGCTGGCACTGAGGAGGAAGTTGGCGAGGAGGATGCTGATGGTGATGTGGTTTGTTTAAATCAGGCTCCGGGGGAGACAGTTGTTGTCTGTGGGATGAAAACGCCCATCACTGTCATGCCTGGGCAGAAGACCAAACATTCCACCTCTTTGGTCTGGCAATATTTCTATCCAAATCCGGACAACAACTGTCTTGCCATATGTACCATATGTAAAGGTGAAATAAGTAGGGGTAGGGACGTTAACCACCTAGGAACATCCTCCCTTATACGGCACCTGCAGCGCGTTCATAAAAAGTTACTGTCAAGTTCAGAAACTTTGGCTAAGACCGTAAGCAGTCCAGGGACACCTAAATCCCGTTGTCCTGTTGTATCCAAGCGCCTGCAAACCACACCGTCAACTCCCTCCTCGTCAATTTCCTCCTTAGTCAGGAACGGAAGTAGTCCTGCAGGCCATGTCACTGGCATGACTGACTCTCCTATCCGGGATTCCTCCGGAGGATCCTGCATTGCTACACCTACTGCTGCCGCTGCTGCTGTTGCTGCTGCTGGAAGTCGTTCATCATCCCAGAGAGGAAGTAGGAACACCACTACTTTTACTAAACAATTGACCCTCCAACAGTCCTTAGCGAGGAGGATGAAGTACGACAGCAGTCATCCTGAAGCAAAACGTATAACTTACTTACTTAGGCCTTGACTGCTATGTTGGTGTTAGACGTGCGTCCGGTATCCACCATTAGAGCAGTGGGAATTAGACAATTGATGGAGGTAGTGTGTCCCCGGTTCCAAATCCCGTCTAGATTCCACTTCACTAGGCAGGTGATACCGAGACTGTACAGAAATGTCAGAAAAAGTGTCCTCAGTGTCCTGAAAAATGCGGTTGTACCCAATGTCCACTTAACTACGGACATGTGGACAAGTGGAACAGGGCAGACTAAGGACTATATGACTGTGACAGCCCACTGGGTAGATGTATCACCTTATGCAGCAACAACAGCAGCGTCACCAGTAGCAGCATCTCAGAAACGCCAGCTCGTTCCAAGGCAGGCTACGCTGTGTATCACCGGTTTCAGTAAGAGGCACTCCGCCGACAACCTCTTGGAGAAACTGAAAGAAATCATCGCCCAGTGGCTTACCCCACTTAGACTCTCCTGGGGATTTGTGATATCTGACAACGCCACCAATATTGTGCGGGCATTACATCTGGGCAAATTCCAGCACGTCCCATGTTTTGCTCACACAGTAAACTTGGTGGTGCAGAATTTTCTGAAAAGCGACAGGGTCGTGCAGGAGACGCTTTGGGTGGCCCGAAAAATTTCTGGCCACTTTTGCCATTCAGCGATTGCGTGCCGAAGACTGGAGCGCCAGCAAACACTCTTGAACCTGCCCCGCCATCACCTGAAGCAAGAGGTTGTGACGCGGTTGAACTCAAACCCTCTATATGCTTCAGAGGATGGAGGAGCAGCAAAAGGCCATTCAAGCCTATACATCCACCTATGACATAGGCAAAGGAGGGGGTATGCACCTGACTCAAGCGCAGTGGAGAATGATTTCTGTGTTGTGCAAGGTTCTCCAGCCCTTCGAACTTGCCACACGTGAAGTCAGTTCAGACACTGCCAGCTTGAGTCAGGTCATTCCCCTCATCAGGCTTTTGAAGAAGCAGCTGGAGAAAGTGAAGGAGGAGCTAAGACGGAGCGATTCCGCTCGGCATTTGGGACTTGTGGATGAAGCTCTTCATTCGCTTTGCCAGGATTCCAGGGTGGTCAATCTGTTGAAATCAGACCACTACATTTTGGCCACTGTGCTCGATCCTAGGTTTAAAGCCTATGTGGTGTCTCTCTTTCCGGCTGACACAAGCCTGCAGAGGTGCAAAGACCTGCTGGTGAAAACACTGTCAGCTGAAGCGGAACGTGACACGTCAACAGCTCCTTTTTCATTTTCTCCTGCAACTGGGGCTGCCAGGAAAAAACTTAGGTATCCTAAGCAACCCGCTGGCGGTGATGCAGGGCAGGCAGGACCAAGTTTGGACATCTGGTCCGGACTGAAGGACCTGGCAACAATTTCTGACATGTCTACTGTCACTGCATATGATACTGTCACCATTGACAGAATGGTGGAGGATTACATCGGTGACAGCATCCAAGTAGGCATGTCAGACAGTCCGTACCTGTACTGGCAGGAAAAAGAGGCAATTTGGAGGCCCCTGTACAAACTGGCTTTATTTTACCTGAGTTGCCCCCCCTCCAGTGTGTACTCCGAAAGAGTGTTTAGTGCAGCCGGGAACCTTGTAGGAGGTTGCTTCCACAAAATGTGGAGAAGATGATGTTCATAAAAATGAATTATCAACTCTTCCAGGGATACCAGCCTCCAGAACGTACAGAGGGACCTGTGGTGGTGGATTCCAGCGGGGACGAATTAATACTCTGTGAGGATGAGGATGTACACAACACTGAAGAGGGTGAGGAATCGGTGAGGAGGATGAGGACGACATCTTGCCTCCGTAGAGCCAGTTTGTGCAGGGACAGATTAATTGCCAGCTTGTTTTGTGGGGGCCCAAACGAACCAATCATTTCAGCCACAGTCGTGTGGCAGACCCTGGCACTGAAATGATTGGTTTGCTAAAGTGTGCATGTCCTGTTTATACAACATAATGGTGGGTGGGAGGGCCCAAGGACAATTTCATCTTGCACCTCTTTTTTTTCTTTGCATTATGTACTGTTTGGGGCCTAGTTTTTCAAACTGCCATCCTGTCTGCCCACTCATGTCGCTTAGCATAGTCATCCAGCTACCTCGGTGTAACCTTTTGGACATAAAAACACTATTGTGAGGTGTGAGGTGTTCAGAATAGACTGGAAATGAGTGGAAATTAAGGTTATTGAGGTTAATAATAGTATAGGAGCAGTAAAACCCTCAAATTCTGTGATTTTAGCTGTTTTTATGCTTTTTTTCAAAAAAATACAGATCCAAAACACACAACCCAGAACCCAAAACACGGAAGGGTGGTTTTAGCAAAACCAATCCAGATCCAAAACACGAAGAAAGATCCAGATCCAAAACACGAAAAGTGGCCGGTGCACACCCCTAATGTATATGTGTGTGTGTATGTATGTGTGTGTATATGTATATGTGTGCGTGTATGTGTGTATGTATATGTGTATGTATACAGTCAGGTCCATAAATATTGGGACATTGACAGAATTTTGGCCTCTATTCACCACCACAATGACTTTGAAATGAAACAAAAAACATGTGCTTTAACTGCAGACTTTCAGATTTAATTTTAGGGTAATTACATCCAAATCAGGTGAACGGTGTAGGAATTACAACGGTTTCTATATGTGCCTCCCACTTTTTAAGGGGCCAAAAGTAATGGGACAAACTAAACAATCCTAAATCTAACTTTCACTTTTTAATACTTTGTTGCAAATCCTTTGCAGGCAATTACAGCCTGAAGTTTGGAACTCATAGACATCATCAGACGCTGGGTTTCATCCCTGGTGATGCTGTGCCAGGCCTCTACTGCAAATGTCTTCACATCCTGCTTGTTCTTGGGGCATTTTCCCTTCAGTTTTGTCTTCATCAAGTGAAATGCATGCTCAATCGGATTCAGGTCAGGGGATTGACTTGGCCATTGCATAACGTTCCACTTTTTAGCCTTCAAAAACTCTTTGGTTGCTTTTGCAGTATGCTTCGGTCATTGTCCATCTGCACTGTGAAGCGCCGTCCAATGAGTTCTGAAGCATTTGACTGAATATGAGCATATAATATTGCCCGAACACTTTAGAATAAAATCTGCTGCTTTTGTCAGCAGTCACATCATCAATAAATACAAGGGAACCAATTCCATTGGCATCCATACATGCCCACACCATGACACTACCACCACCATGCTTCACTGATGAGGTGGTATGTTTTGGATCATGAGCAGTTCCTTTCCTTCTCCGTACTCTTCTCTTCCCATCACTCTGGTGCAAGTTGATCTTTGTCTCATCTGTCCACAGGATGTTGTTCCAGAACTGTAATGGCTTTTTAGATGTTGTTTGGCAAACTCTAATCTGATCTTCCTGTTTTTGTGGCTCACCAATGGTTTACATCTTGTGGTGAACCCTCTATATTCACTCTTGTGAAGTCTTCTCTTGATTGTTGACTTTGACACATATACACCTACCTCCTGGAGAGTGTTGTTGATCTGGCCAACTGTTCTGAAGAGGTTTTTCTTCACCAGGGAAATAATTCTTCTGTCATCCTCCACAGTTGTTTTCCGTGGTCTTTTGGGTCTTTTGGTGTTGCTGAGCTCTCCGGTGCGTTCTTTCTTTTTAAGAATGTTCCAAACAGTTGATTTGGCCACACCTAATGTTTTTGATATCTCTCTTATGGGTTTGTTTTGATTTTTCAGCCTAATGATGGCTTGCTTCACTGATAGTGACAGCTCTTTGGATCTCATATTGAGAGTCGACAGCAACTGATTCCAAATGCAAATGTCACACCTAGAATCAACTCCAGACCTTTTACCTGCTTCATTGATAATGAAATAATGATGGAATAGCCCACACCTGTCCATGAAATATCTTTTGAGTTGATAGTCCCATTACTTTTGGCCCCTTAAAAAGTGGGAGGCACATATAGAAACCGTTGTAATTCCTACACCGTTCACCTGATTTGGATGTAATTACCCTCAAATTAAATCTGAAAGTCTGCAGGTAAAGCACATCTTGTTTGTTTCATTTCAAAGCCATTGTGGTGGTGAATAGAGGCCAAAATATGAAAATTCTGTCAATGTCCCAATATTTATGCACCTGACTGTATGTATATGTGTATATATGTTGAATGAAGCTATAGATAACCTGTATTTCTTATGTTATAATCTGTATTTTCAACAATGAGTATCAATGTTGATTCGATGCATTACATCTCCAAGTATCACTTATCCCACCCACTGTAACCTTTGCAGTGCCCCCTGGATGGCCGTCTCGCCGGGTACTTTCATGGGTTGGATGAGCAATCGGTGGGTCTGTTGACTTTGTGTCTATGTTGTTCATATATTGTATGTCGTACCTGGTGTCTCTCTGAAGTGTAATCATATCTCCATGTATTGCTTATCCAACCCACTGTAACCTATGTAGTGTGCCCAAGATGGCTGCCATGGCTGGTACTTTTGTGGATGACCAAAATGCAGAACTGTATGTACAGTATCGTGTTCATTGTATTACAGTAAATCTCCTATCGGCTGAAGGGTGTCACACGTGCCAGCCACACAATGAAAACTCTATAAAATAACTTTAATAAACGTATACTAAGACACAATTAATTGACAAGAAATTTTCATCTATTTATGTATAATTAAATCAGCTAAGGAAATGTCCCTTAAAGTGATGTCCAGAAACCATAAAATGCCCAACTAACCAATCCTGCATTGTAGGCGGAGATCGGCCAAGTGGCTCAAACAAGCAGGAAACAAGGATCTTCTGTCTAAACAAGCAGGAAACAAGAATCCTCTTTCTAAACAACAAGGAAACAAGGATCCTCTTTCTAAACAACCAGGAAACAAGGATCCTCTTTCTAAACAACCAGGAAACAGGGATCCTCTTTCTAAACAACCAGGAAACAAGGATCCTCTTTCTAAACAAGGAAACAAGGATCCTCTTTCTAAACAACAAGGAAACAAGGATCCTCTTTCTAAACAACCAGGAAACAAGGATCCTCTTTCTAAACAACCAGGAAACAAGGATCTTCTTTCCAAACAACCAGGAAACAACGATCCTCTTTCCAAACAACCAGGAAACAAGGATCCTCTTTCTAAACAACAAGGAAACAAGGATCCTCTTTCTAAACAACCAGGAAACAGGGATCCTCTTTCTAAACAACCAGGAAACAGGGATCCTCTTTCTAAACAACCAGGAAAGAAGGATCCTCTTTCTAAACAACCAGGAAACAGGGATCCTCTTTCTAAACAACCAGGAAACAAGGATCCTCTTTCTAAACAACCAGGAAACAAGGATCCTCTTTCTAAACAACAAGGAAACAAGGATCCTCTTTCTAAACAACCAGGAAACAGGGATCCTCTTTCTAAACAACCAGGAAACAGGGATCCTCTTTCTAAACAACCAGGAAACAAGGATCCTCTTTCTAAACAACCAGGAAACAAGGATCTTCTTTCCAAACAACCAGGAAACAACGATCCTCTTTCCAAACAACCAGGAAACAAGGATCCTCTTTCTAAACAACCAGGAAACAAGGATCCTCATTCTTAACAACCAGGAAACAGGGATCCTCTTTCTAAACAACCAGGAAACAAGGATCCTCTTTCTAAACAAGGAAACAAGGATCCTCTTTCTAAACAACAAGGAAACAAGGATCCTCTTTCTAAACAAACAGCAAACAAGGATCCTCTTTCTAAACAACCAGGAAACAAGGATCCTCTTTCTAAACAACCAGGAAACAAGGATCTTCTTTCCAAACAACCAGGAAACAACGATCCTCTTTCCAAACAACCAGGAAACAAGGATCCTCTTTCTAAACAACAAGGAAACAAGGATCCTCTTTCTAAACAACCAGGAAACAAGGATCCTCTTTCTAAACAACCAGGAAACAAGGATCCTCTTTCTAAACAACCAGGAAACAAGGATCCTCTTTCTAAACAAACAGCAAACAAGGATCCTTTTTCTAAACAACCAGGAAACAAGGATCCTCTTTCTAAACAACCAGGAAACAAGGATCCTCTTTCTAAACAACCAGGAAACAATGATCCTCTTTCTAAACAAACAGCAAACAAGGATCCTCTTTCTAAACAACCAGGAAACAAGGATCCTTTTTCTAAACAACCAGGAAACAAGGATCCTCTTTCTAAACTTGACTACCCATCCCGTGAGGGAGGTGTTGTTGACCCCATAGTCTCAGCATAGTCACGAAGGTGAGTACACCCAAACAAATGTGTGTAAATGTAAACTTTAAACTTTCACCCGGTCTGCTGCTCTACCGTACTTTCCCGCCAATGCAATAGACAAAATCAACCACCAGGGGAGGACAGGGGTGCAAGATTCAGCCAGGCCTGGGCCTACGGGACAGCAAACTAATAGTCCCGATACCACGGCCCCTTCAACACCTATTGGCTAACCCTGTGTGACTGACACCAGCCCCCAGCCTTGTGGTTTGATCCGTCTCTGCCATATACTGCCCTCAGTTTATAATTTTGCAACCTTGTAACCACCTCTTAATGACTCCAATGGGCTCACGCTGGACACTTGGTACCAGGAGGTGAACGCTTCCTTTGCCCCTGGGAGTCACGCCGCTGTCTATTTATCCAGCCAGAAAACAGTAATCTCTGGTGGAAACAGCGGTTTAATCTGAGAGGGGGTGTTAACAAGAAAAAAATGCTTTTTTAGTACAATAAAGTATTTCTTCCATTGTTAAATTAAATTAAAATGTTTTTTTTTTTTTTTTTCAGTAATTGTTAAAATTTTCTTTTTCTTATTATCTTTTCACCACTCTTGTACCTCCACACATTCATTTTAGACATGAGCCTAAGGGATCTATTCACTAAGCGTTGGACAGTGATAAAGTGGAGAGAAATAAAGTACCAACCAAACAGCTCCTAACTGTCATATTACAGACTGTTTGAAAAATGACAGTACGAGCTGATTGGTTGGTACTTTGTCTCTCACCACTTTCTCTCCCTCTCTCCAAGGCTTAGTGCATAGACCCCTAAAACTTTGCTGTAGTGATGAGAGTGACCAGCTCTACCACCCGTTCTGCTGGGAGGTGCATTAGTTTGGATTCATATGTCACTACTGGTAATAGTCAGCAATGTATAGCTCTACGTAATATTTATGTAATAAATGACCACTCAAAGGTACTTTATAAACCTGCGATGACTGAGCCGCTGACAGCTGTAATTCCGCAATCTGCGCAGCAGGTTCTTCCCTCATATAAGTGCAGCTGAAGAAGCCTAAACATTTACATACACAATATAAGAAATGAATAAGCAATGCATACGTTAAGCCGCCTCGTGCCCCTACTATAATAAACAAGCCCTTCCAGATACAAGTAAACCCTGACTTTTGTGTTCTGCACTAATCATAATATTCATGAGCCCATCCAATCAGCGGTCAAAAGTGAAATAAATTGTGCTTTAAATAACGATTTATCTGGCATCCAATATTTACTAAATAGCAAAGTTATAGTTGAACCATCACACTCAATTTTCTGCAAATTATCCAATAGCATATTTGTCACATTTAATTGTAAGTTATCCCCGGTTTGCTCTAAAGATACAAACAAAATGCAGTAATTTTGAGAGAAGGAAGACGGTTCATGAGGCTGCTAATCTCGGGAATTATTGGGAGGTTATATTTTGCAAGCTTGAGTGGACGGACATATAATTGAACATTATGTGGCACAAATGTTGTTTTGCAATATTTGTTTTTCCTGCACATAAAACTAAATGTGTATTCTGTACTTGCAGCCTGGTATGTGTTACCCAAAGGGAAGGTGCAGGTTTAGATTATTCGATGCTTTATGGCACTCCAGCCTGGAGCTACCACTTGTTTTTTTAACTGGCAACCTGCCTGTGCAAATGGAAGAAACAGATTGGCCCTTTGCTGAACACTTAGACAAGGTACTGATTTAACAACAGTGGACAAGCAGCTGGGAGCGGGGCTGACAAATCTGTTGTTCATATCCAGGCAGGATGTTCAGCTACATTGCAGTACATTTCACACAGCCCTGTAAGGAAGCACAGGAGCCGACCACTGGCAAACACAAGGAGAAGTTTCCATGTACCCCCACTGATAGGATATACTACTATAACAGATATCTCCTGCTTACCTTAATCTCCCGGAATGGCCGCTGTCCCCATACACTAGTATCACAGATATCTCCTGCTTACCTTCCTCTCCCGGAATGGCCCGCTATCCCCATACACTAGTATCACAGATATCTCCTGCTTACCTTGCTCTCCCGGAATGGCCCGCTATCCCCATACACTAGTATCACAGATATCTCCTACTTACCTTAATCTCCCGGAATGGCCGCTATCCCCATACACTAGTATCACAGATATCTCCTGCTTACCTTCCTCTCCCAGAATGGCCCGCTATCCCCATACACTAGTATCACAGATATCTCCTACTTACCTTCCTCTCCCGGAATGGCCCGCTATCCCCATACACTAGTATCACAGATATCTCCTGCTTACCTTTCTCTCCCGGAATGGCTCACTGTCCCCATACACTAGTATCACAGATATCTCCTACTTACCTTTCTCTCCCTGAATGGCCCGCTGTCCCCATACACTAGTATCACAGATATCTCCTTATTACCTTTCTCTCCCGGAATGGCAGCTGTCCCCATACACAAGTATCACAGATATCTCCTTCTTACCTTTCTCTCCTGGAATGGCTCGATGTCCCCATACACTAGTATCACAGATATCTCCTGCTTACCTTCCTCTCCCAGAATGGCCCGCTGTCCCCATACACTAGTATTACAGATATCTCCTGCTTACCTTCCTCTCCCGGAAAACCCCGCTGTCCCCATACATTAGTATTACAGATATTTCCTACTTACCTTCCTCTCCCGGAATGGCCCGCTATCCCCATACACTAGTATCACAGATATCTCCTGCTTACCTTTCTCTCCTGGAATCGCTCACTGTCCCCATACACTAGTATCACAGATATCTCCTACTTACCTTTCTCTCCCTGAACGGCCCGCTGTCCCCATACACTAGTATCACAGATATCTCCTTATTACCTTTCTCTCCCGGAATGGCCCGCTGTCCCCATACACTAGTATCACAGATATCTCCTGCTTACCTTCCTCTCCCGGAATGGCCCGCTATCCCCATACACAAGTATCACAGATATCTCCAGCTTACCTTTCTCTCCCGGAATGGCTCACTGTCCCCATACACTAGTACCACAGAAATCTCCTGCTTACCTTTCTCTCCCGGAATGGCCCAATGTCCCCATACACTAGTATCACAGATATGTCCTGCTTACCTTCCTCTCCCGGAATGGCCCGCTATCCCCATACACTAGTATCACAGATATCTCCTGCTTACCTTCCTCTCCCGGAATGGCCTTTTATCCCCATACACTAGTATCACAGATATCTCCTGCTTACCTTCCTCTCCCGAATGGCCCGCTGTCCCCATACACTAGTATCACAGATATCTCCTTCTTACCTTTCTCTCCCGGAATGGCCCGCTGTCCTCATATACTAGTATCACAGATATCTCCTTCTTACCTTTCTCTCCCGGAATGGCCGCTGTCCCCATACAAAAGTATCATAGATATCTCCTGCTTACCTTTCTCTCCCGGAATGGCCGCTGTCCCCATACACAAGTATCACAGATATCTCCTTCTTACCTTTCTCTCCCAGAATGGCCCGCTGTCCTCATACACTAGTATCACAGATATCTCCTACTTACCTTTCTTTCGCGGAATGGCCCGCTGTCCCCATACACTAGTATCACAGATATCTCCTTCTTAACTTTCTCTCCCGGAATGGCCCCTGTCCCCATACACTAGTATCACAGATATCTCCTTCTTACCTTTCTCTCCCGGAATGGCCGCTGTCCCCATACACAAGTATCACAGATATCTTCTTCTTACCTTTCTCTCCCGGAATGGCCCGCTGTCCCCATACACTAGAATCCCAGATATCTCCTACTTACCTTTCTCTCCCGGAATGGCCGCTGTCCCCATACACTAGTATCACAGATATCTCCTACTTACCTTCCTCTCACGGAATGGCCCACTATCCCCATACACTAGTATCACAGATATCTCCTGCTTACCTTCCTCTCCCGGAATGGCCCGCTATCCCCATACACTAGTATCACAGATATCTCCTGCTTACCTTCTCTCCCGGAATGGCTCACTGTCCCCATACACTAGTATCACAGATATCTCCTGCTTACCTTCCTCTCCCAGAATGGCCCGCTGTCCCCATACACTAGTATTACAGATATCTCCTGCTTACCTTCCTCTCCCGGAATACCCCGCTGTCCCCATACACTAGTATCACAGATATCTCCTTCTTACCTTTCTCTCCCGGAATGGCCCGCTGTCCTCATACACTAGTATCACAGATATCTCCTGCTTACCTTTCTCTCCAGGAATGGCCGCTGTCCCCAAGCACTAGTACCACAGAAATCTTCTGCTTACCTTTCTCTCCCGGAATGGCCCAATGTCCCCATACACTAGTATCACAGATATGTCCTGCTTACCTTCCTCTCCCGGAATGGCCGCTGTCCTCATACACTAGTATCACAGATATCTCCTGCTTACCTTCCTCTCCCAGAATGGCCCGCTATCCCCATACACTAGTATCACAGATATCTCCTACTTACCTTCCTCTCCCGGAATGGCCCGCTATCCCCATACACTAGTATCACAGATATCTCCTGCTTACCTTTCTCTCCCGGAATGGCTCACTGTCCCCATACACTAGTATCACAGATATCTCCTGCTTACCTTCCTCTCCCAGAATGGCCCGCTGTCCCCATACACTAGTATTACAGATATTTCCTGCTTACCTTCCTCTCCCGGAATACCCCGCTGTCCCCATACACAAGTATCACAGATATCTCCTTCTTACCTTTCTCTCCTGGAATGGCCCGCTGTCCTCATACACTAGTATCACAGATATCTCCTGCTTACCTTCCTCTCCCGGAATGGCCCGCTGTCCTCATACACTAGTATCACAGATATCTCCTACTTGCCTTTCTCTCCCGGAATGGCCGCTGTCCCCATACACAAGTATCACAGATATCTCCTGCTTACCTTTCTCTCCAGGAATGGCCCGCTGGCCCCATACACTAGTACCACAGAAATCTCCTGCTTACCTTCCTCTCCCGGAATGGCCCAATGTCCCCATACACTAGTATCACAAATATGTCCTGCTTACCTTCCTCTCCCAGAATGGCCCGCTGTCCCCATACACTAGTATTACAGATATCTCCTGCTTACCTTCCTCTCCCTGAATGGCCTGCTGTCCCCATACACTAGTATCACAGATATCTCCTGCTTACCTTCCTCTCCCGGAATGGCCCGCTGTCCCCATGCACTAATATTACAGATATCTCCTACTTACCTTCCTCTCCCGGAATGGCCTGCTGTCCTCATACACTAGTATCACAGATATCTCCTACTTACCTTCCTCTCCCGGAATGGCCCACTATCCCCATACACTAGTATCACAGATATCTCCTGCTTACCTTTCTCTCCCGGAATGGCCCGCTATCCCCATACACTAGTATCACAGATATCTCCTGCTTACCTTCTCTCCCGGAATGGCTCACTGTCCCCATACACTAGTATCACAGATATCTCCTGCTTACCTTCCTCTCCCAGAATGGCCCGCTGTACCCATACACTAGTATTACAGACATCTCCTGCTTACCTTCCTCTCCCGTAATGGCCCGCTGTCCCCATACACTAGTATCACAGATATCTCCTTCTTACCTTTCTCTCCCGGAATGACCCGCTGTCCTAATACACTAGTATCACAGATATCTCCTACTTACCTTTCTCTCCCGGAATGGCCGCTGTCCCCATACACAAGTATCACAGATATCTCCTGCTTACCTTTCTCTCCCGGAATGGCCCGCTGTCCCCATACACTAGTACCACAGAAATCTCCTGCTTACCTTTCTCTCCCGGAATGGCCCAATGTCCCCATACACTAGTATCACAGATATGTCCTGCTTACCTTCCTCTCCCGGAATGGCCCGCTATCCCCATACACTAGTATCACAGATATCTCCTGCTTACCTTCCTCTCCCGGAATGGCCTTTTATCCCCATACACTAGTATCACAGATATCTCCTGCTTACCTTCCTCTCCCGAATGGCCCGCTGTCCCCATACACTAGTATCACAGATATCTCCTTCTTACCTTTCTCTCCCGGAATGGCCCGCTGTCCTCATATACTAGTATCACAGATATCTCCTTCTTACCTTTCTCTCCCGGAATGGCCGCTGTCCCCATACAAAAGTATCATAGATATCTCCTGCTTACCTTTCTCTCCCGGAATGGCCGCTGTCCCCATACACAAGTATCACAGATATCTCCTTCTTACCTTTCTCTCCCAGAATGGCCCGCTGTCCTCATACACTAGTATCACAGATATCTCCTACTTACCTTTCTTTCGCGGAATGGCCCGCTGTCCCCATACACTAGTATCACAGATATCTCCTTCTTAACTTTCTCTCCCGGAATGGCCCCTGTCCCCATACACTAGTATCACAGATATCTCCTTCTTACCTTTCTCTCCCGGAATGGCCGCTGTCCCCATACACAAGTATCACAGATATCTTCTTCTTACCTTTCTCTCCCGGAATGGCCCGCTGTCCCCATACACTAGAATCCCAGATATCTCCTACTTACCTTTCTCTCCCGGAATGGCCGCTGTCCCCATACACTAGTATCACAGATATCTCCTACTTACCTTCCTCTCACGGAATGGCCCACTATCCCCATACACTAGTATCACAGATATCTCCTGCTTACCTTCCTCTCCCGGAATGGCCCGCTATCCCCATACACTAGTATCACAGATATCTCCTGCTTACCTTCTCTCCCGGAATGGCTCACTGTCCCCATACACTAGTATCACAGATATCTCCTGCTTACCTTCCTCTCCCAGAATGGCCCGCTGTCCCCATACACTAGTATTACAGACATCTCCTGCTTACCTTCCTCTCCCGTAATGGCCCGCTGTCCCCATACACTAGTATCACAGATATCTCCTTCTTACCTTTCTCTCCCGGAATGGCCCGCTGTCCTAATACACTAGTATCACAGATATCTCCTACTTACCTTTCTCTCCCGGAATGGCCGCTGTCCCCATACACAAGTATCACAGATATCTCCTGCTTACCTTTCTCTCCCGGAATGGCCCGCTGTCCCCATACACTAGTAACACAGAAATCTCCTGCTTACCTTTCTCTCCCGGAATGGCCCAATGTCCCCATACACTAGTATCACAGATATGTCCTGCTTACCTTCCTCTCCCGGAATGGCCCGCTATCCCCATACACTAGTATCACAGATATCTCCTGCTTACCTTCCTCTCCCGGAATGGCCTTTTATCCCCATACACTAGTATCACAGATATCTCCTGCTTACCTTCCTCTCCCGGAATGGCCCGCTGTCCCCATACACTAGTATCACAGATATCTCCTTCTTACCTTTCTCTCCCGGAATGGCCCGCTGTCCTCATATACTAGTATCACAGATATCTCCTACTTACCTTTCTCTCCCGGAATGGCCGCTGTCCCCATACAAAAGTATCATAGATATCTCCTGCTTACCTTTCTCTCCCGGAATGGCCGCTGTCCCCATACACAAGTATCACAGATATCTCCTTCTTACCTTTCTCTCCCGGAATGGCCCGCTGTCCTCATACACTAGTATCACAGATATCTCCTACTTACCTTTCTTTCGCGGAATGGCCCGCTGTCCCCATACACTAGTATCACAGATATCTCCTTCTTACCTTTCTCTCCCGGAATGGCCCCTGTCCCCATACACTAGTATCACAGATATCTCCTTCTTACCTTTCTCTCCCGGAATGGCCGCTGTCCCCATACACAAGTATCACAGATATCTTCTTCTTACCTTTCTCTCCCGGAATGGCCCGCTGTCCCCATACACTAGAATCACAGATATCTCCTACTTACCTTTCTCTCCCGGAATGGCCGCTGTCCCCATACACTAGTATTACAGATATCTCCTGCTTTCCTTCCTCTCCCGGAAAGGCCCGCTGTCCCCATACACTAGTATCACAGATATCTCCTTCTTACCTTTCTCTCCCGGAATGGCCCCTGTCCCCATACACAAGTATCACAGATATCTTCTTCTTACCTTTCTCTCCCGGAATGGCCCAATGTCCCCATACACTAGTATCACAGATATGTCCTGCTTACCTTCCTCTCCCGGAATGGCCCGCTATCCCCATACACTAGTATCACAGATATCTCCTGCTTACCTTCCTCTCCCGGAATGGCCTTTTATCCCCATACACTAATATCACAGATATCTCCTGCTTACCTTCCTCTCCCGGAATGGCCCGCTGTCCCCATACACTAGTATCACAGATATCTCCTTCTTACCTTTGTCTCCCGGAATGGCCCGCTGTCCTCATACACTAGTATCACAGATATCTCCTACTTACCTTTCTCTCCCGGAATGGCCGCTGTCCCCATACAAAAGTATCATAGATATCTCCTGCTTACCTTTCTCTCCCGGAATGGCCGCTGTCCCCATACACAAGTATCACAGATATCTCCTTCTTACCTTTCTCTCCCGGAATGGCCCGCTGTCCTCATACACTAGTATCACAGATATCTCCTACTTACCTTTCTTTCGCGGAATGGCCCGCTGTCCCCATACACTAGTATCACAGATATCTCCTTCTTACCTTTCTCTCCCGGAATGGCCCCTGTCCCCATACACTAGTATCACAGATATCTCCTTCTTACCTTTCTCTCCCGGAATGGCCGCTGTCCCCATACACAAGTATCACAGATATCTTCTTCTTACCTTTCTCTCCCGGAATGGCCCGCTGTCCCCATACACTAGAATCACAGATATCTCCTACTTACCTTTCTCTCCCGGAATGGCCGCTGTCCCCATACACTAGTATTACAGATATCTCCTGCTTTCCTTCCTCTCCCGGAAAGGCCCGCTGTCCCCATACACTAGTATCACTGATATCTCCTGCTTACCTTTCTCTCCCGGAATGGCCCACTGTCACCATACACTAGTATCACAGATATCTCCTGCTTACCTTTCTCTCCCGGAATGGCCGCTGTCCCCATACACTAGTATCACCGATATCTCCTGCTTATCTTTCTCTCCCGGAATGGCCGCTGTCCCCATACACTAGTATCACAGATATCTCCTGCTTACCTTTCTTTCCCGGAATGGCCGCTGTCCCCATACACTAGTATCACAGATATCTCCTGCTTACCTTCCTCTCCCAGAATGGCCCGCTGTCCCCATACACTAGTATTACAGATATCTCCTGCTTACCTTTCTCTCCCGTAATGGCCGCTGTCCCCATATACTAGTATCACAGATATCCAGGGGCGTATCCAGAAAAGAATGACAAGGGGGGCACCATGATAGGGTAAGGGCATAGACGAAACTAGACATTTGATAATGGGTGGTCCCAGTTCCAACCCATTACCAGAACTTATGTTACCTTGGAAGTTTGTCACTGTGATCCTTATTTAGGCAGCAAAGATTTCTAATGTTACTCCTATTAATGTTCATTCCAGACCAGGGGTAGGGTAGGGAACTAAGGTGCAGGCAGAGATTTCATGTGCGCGCCGAAGGAGCGCACGCTCCCGGAAAGGAGGCGTGGCTGACCGGGAGGGGCATCTCCTCGTGACATCCCCAATTCGTCACTCTTGAGGGCAGAAAAACTGAGGTGGAGTTACAAGGAGGGTGAAGGCAGTGCACTGAGGTGAAGTTACGAGGAGGGTGAGGTTAGGGACACTGTGGGGGAGTTACAGGGAGGGTGAGGGCAGAGGTACTGAAGTGAAACATAGAAATATAGAATTTGACGGCAGATAAGAACCTCTTGGCCCATCTAGTCTGCCCCATTTTTAAACATATTGTTAACTCTACCCTTATTGCTCCTTACTTCTTCTGAAGGATATCCTTATGTCTATCCCATGCATGTTTAAATTGCTCTACCATCTTAGCCTCTAGAGGCTGTTCCACTTATCCACTACCCTTTCTGTGAAGTCATTTTTCCTCAAATTTCCCCTGAACCTACCACCCTCCTGTTTCAGAACATGTCCTCTTGTTCTAATACTTCTCTTTCTTTGAAGAATGTCGACTTCCTTGAAAGAGAAGTATTAGAACAAGAGGACATGTTCTGAAACTGGAGGGTGGTAGGTTCAGGGGAAATTTGAGGAAAAATTTCCCCAAAGAGAGTGAGAGCACACAAGCGCAGAAGCCGGCGACTGGAAAGGTAAGTAACAGATGGAAAATAGGAGCGTTAAGCCAGCTACACATGGTACGATGCGATGGCCGATCCGACGGCCAGCATATCAGGTGGTCCCCACACATGGAACAATCCAATGCCCGACCGCCCGATATGCCGGCAAGCCCCCACCCCCGCATAGCGCTGCATTGGATTGTTCATCGCATCTCCAGATCTCTTGTGCAGCATGAAAGATCTGGAGGAGCCAGTTCCATTTAATACTCTATAATTCATAAATATGCATTTATGGGAGAACTGTAAATAAGACAAACGTGTTTAGAAAAACTTGACTCCGAACACCCCCCGTACTCCCAAATTCACCTAACAAAATTAATATGAACAGTATGGGACACAGAGGCGACACCCGGTGTGCACTCTTCAGCCCACCTTGCGCGGCAAAGCCTAACAAATGGGGTGTGGCCTATCAGGAAATCCTGATTGCATCACTCTGGGGGTGTGCCCAGCATAGGGAGGGTTAGGGTTAGGCTTCGGGGGGAGGGTTAGGCATGCAAAGGGGAGGGTTAGGCTGCGGGAAAGGTAGGATAGTGGGAGGGTGTCACAACTCATGGATGAATAGTAGATGCTAGCCCGGGATTGGCGAGACCCAGTACTGAGGCGCAAAGTCTATTGTGTTGGCAGTGTTCACCAAGGACCCCTGTAAGGAGGTTTGGACTTAGCTGCGTCCGACACACAGATCGTGGCCCTCAGACTTGGTTCCCTGATACAGGTACTGGTATACTCTGGAATGGAGCGGTGTACAATGAAGACGTACAAAAGTACTCGACAAACCGCATCAGAATCCGACGGACTAGAAAGCACCAGGGTTCAGACAATTTAGAGTCAGGAACAAGGCCAAGGTCAGAACTAGAATACCAAGTGAAGTACCAGGGATGGAATCAGGTCACAAGCAAGCCAAGGGTCTGTAACAAGTCGCATCACTAGAGACAGGAATACTGGAGTATGATATGAGAGACTATACACTGGCACAGGAGTGCACCCTGAAAGCTGAATTAGGCGCCTCCTGTGATGTCACTAGGGGAGTGTGCTTGGCCCTTTACATCTTCCTGCAGGTCGGCGTGCACCCCTAGGGGGAGCCGCAGCCACCTGCACTCACAGCCGCATCAGCCCAGCGGGAAGAAAGACACTAGCAGCGAGCGCCAGGGACTCCCCGCCTGCTTGCTGCTGCTGATGAGGACCCCAGTGCTGTTACGCCCGGTGTCCGGCGCACTGTGACAGAGGGCTAGGACACTTACCCTATCTGGGCGGGATTCTGACTGACGGCATCCTAACAGCCGGGATCCCTTACCAAACCCATCTGAGGTCTCTGAAGGAGGGATTAAAGTTGGTTAAACAGGTTCACTGGGACATAAAGGGAAAGTATCAGTGGGGGAGATAGGCAGAAAAAAAACAAGGGGGCTTAACACAATAGCTGAGAGTAGGAAAGAGAGAGAAAAGCGTTGGAGGGAGAGAGAGAGGGATGGAGTGAGGGTTGATGCTAGATCCAAGTTGGTAGAAGGACCTCTTACGGCACAACCATGTGACCCGTGATGGCAAGGGGAGAGGCAAGGCCGGTGAGCTACCACTTTTACTATCTACATGGACATAGAACGGGAAAATTAACCTTAACCATAGAGTGAGGGAGGAGGGAGAGAGAAGGGGGGGGGAGTGAGTGTGTAATACTGGGTACACACTGGCAGATACATTGGGTGACCAATTGATCGGCCAATATATCTGCTGCATGTCGGCCAGTGTGTACCCGCGATATGTCGGTGAACGTCGTCGTTCACCGACATCACATTGGCTGTGCTGCACAGCCAATGAACAGGTATGTCTGCAGACATATCTGTCCATCGGCAAGTGTGTACGGGCGGTCAGAAGACCGTCCATACACACACAGGGGCAGCCGCGAGGGGGGCGGAACACGCCCCAAACCCACCCCCGGGACCCGAGGGCACAAGCAGATGATGGCCATTCAGTGTGTATGATGGACCATCATCTGCAGATATATCTGTCAGGTGTATACCCACCTTAAGAGTGTATGCTGTGAGTGAAGGACTGATCTTTTATCCAGACACAGATCCATGTGCATGCAGATAACACAGCCGACACAGCAGGGCAAAGCTCGGACCCAACGTGGGACAGAGGAGACCTGGACCTGCATGTCTGACATTAGCTTAAACTAGGAAGGCAGGCCAGGTCCTGTAACAGAAATTTTACAGTGATATCTCTGGGGGCCCCCTCAACCCCCCGACATACACGCACCACCATACCTTCTCAACCCCCAAATTTATATATATATATATATATATTATATGTAAATAAAATATATTGCTCTCACCGTTATATGGCCAACAGGGTATGAAGTCAGCATGCCTCCACGTGGCAGGCCGACGGCCTATATTCCAGCGCTGTAATTCCGACAGCAGTCGGGATCCTGGCTCCAGAATACAGGGCGCCGGCATGCCGAAGGTAGGTATCGGGGGCTTAGGTTTAGTGGTTAGGGTGCAGGGGGATGTTAGGGTTAGGCTCCGGGAAGGGATGATTAGGAGAGGGAGAGGGTTAGCCTACCAAACAAAAAGTGTTGGCATGCTAGTCCTTTCGGGATGCCGGCATCGAGATTCTAACATCCGGGATCCGAGTGCTGGCATCCCATACCCAACCCGGTCAACAGCAGGGGTGCACTCAAAATATGTGTGCTTAGGGCCTGATTCAGAGCTGCTCGCTCACGCTGTGCACTTGCAAGCTGCCCGATGGTCTGCGTACGCGCATGCATCGTTCTGCGCGTGCGCAAACTACTCTGTACTATCGCAACCCTCTCGCTCGCCCAGTAAAGCCAGCCTAGGATAATGAGTAACAGGAGAGGCCGTTTGTGGGTGGTAACAGGGGCAGGACACTAATAACAGGAGGTTGGAGCTGCGAACGCAGTCGTGCTCGAATGTTTCAACGCCGTTTCAGAGGCGTGCATAATTAACAGGCAGTGTCACAGTACACGTCACTTGCCTTTTTTTTACTCTGATTTCCTCGCAATGCTTGTGGTAGGGTAAAGGTCCCGCACGCACTGCGTTCGCATACGATGGTGCTCGATGTACCTATGTTTTAATACAATTCCAGGAGATGACGTGTTGCTGGTGGGCGGCTCTGCCTGTGCGATTGGGCGTACGCATACACAAAGTGGCCGCTCGCTAAGACATGGTGAGCGTGCTTATGCCTTGGCGAGCAATCGCTTCCCATGTCGTCACTTTGAAAAATTTGCATATGCATCTAGCGAGCGTACGCAGATAGCAAACGGGTCTGAATCCATAGGTATCAGTACACATAATATCCAATAGGTAAAATCAGAGAGACACTCCCCTGCCCTTCAAAGAAGTAGAAATGTATTTATTCCATTGTAAGATAAATATACCAGGTAAAAACAGCATATACTGAGTGACATTTCAATACCCTCTGGGATCTTAACCATCCCACAATAAAGTGATTAGTTGTAGCCTAAAGGCCCCCATATACGGGGCGATATAGCAGGCGATCCGACTGATTGGTGCGATTGGGTCGAGCGCGCTCCCGAAGGGGTCGTACATCGCACCCCCTGATCTGTCTGCAGTACCATGAGACCAGGGAATGCGATGTGCGATCCCATGGATTGCTATGTGGGTGAGACAGGGGGGATCCGGCATATCGGGCGATCAGCCACCCGATCGCACCGTGTGTGGACCGCCCGATAAGTCAGACGACGGATCCCCTATCGCCTCGCATGGTGCAATTGCGCCGTGTATGGGAGCCTTTACAATGGATTCATTATATTACTTCTGCTTTTGGGAGGGGGGTAAGAGAGAGAGAGCATAAAGTAAAGATACTTACCACACAGAGCTCTCTTCCACTTCTTCTTTCTCATGGGTGAAGAGTGCCAGTGGTGCTGCTGCAACTGACATGCAGAGCGGGCAGTAGGGCATCTTGCTGCTTGTGCCTGGTTATTCTCACGCTCACCTGCTCCTGGGTGACCGTGGATGCTGGGGCATGGACAGAAGCAAAGGGCCCGCTCGGGCGCATCCTGTTACTATTTGCTGCACAGTGTGGTCCAGGTGACTGGACTCGAGTAATCGCCGGGGGGCAGGGCCAGCAACAGAAAGCTTGGGGCCCAGTACACTTGAATCTCTGGGGCCCCTAACCCTCCCCCCTCCCATTGCCGCCTCCGTGACCCGTCCTACAAACAAACATGCCAGGTCCACACACATACACCCACAATTATTACAGATAGAGAAATGCGTGCACACACGCATACATACATACATACATACATACACATATATATATATATCTACATATACACAAGCACACAATTATTACAGTTAGTGAAATGCGTGCACACACACGCATACATACATATACACACATATATGTGTGTCCACTTTGCCCCCACACTGTCGCCAGGCCTTTTCTATATGCCACAAACGGCAGCCAGTGCGGTCAGTTTGGGGCTGGGAACGCTGGAACCTTTCCACGCCGGGGGTCGGTCACTAAATCGTGACGTCGAAGCCCCAGCAATGAGCAGCATCAGAGGGGAGGAGCTTAAAAGGAGGGTAAATCGGAAACAGAAGGGGACCGGACCGCCTCCTGCTGTTGCTTTGTTACAGCACGCGGCCAGCCGCAGAGTGATGTAATGAGTCAGCCAGACTCATTAGTAAGTAACGCTGTCAATGCCGCTGCGGGCCCCTTCAGTGCCCCGCTGCTACTGCTCTCCGTTTAGGAAAAAAAAACGTGCCCCCCCCCGGATCAGCCACTGCAGATATCTCCTTCTAATCTTCCTCTCCCGGAATGGCCGCTGTCCCCATACACAAGTATCACAGATATCTCCTGCTTACCTCTCTCTCCCGGAATGGCCGCTGTCCCCATACACAAGTATCACAGATATCTCCTGCTTACCTTCCTCTCCCGGAATGGCCGCTGTCCTCATACACTAGTATCACAGATATCTCCTGCTTACCTTCCTCTCCCGGAATGGCCGCTGTCCTCATACACTAGTATCACAGATATCTCCTGCTTACCTTTCTCTCCCGGAATGGCCGCTGTCCCCATACACAAGTATCACAGATATCTCCTGCTTACCTTGCTCTCCTGGAATGTCCCGCTGTCCTCATACACTAGTATCACAGATATCTCCTGCTTACCTTCCTCTCCCGGAATGGCCGCTGTTCCCATACACTAGTATCACATATCTCCTACTTACCTTTCTCTCCCGGAATGGCCACTGTCCCCATACACTAGTATCACAGATATCTCCTACTTACCTTCCTCTCCCGGAATGGCCACTGTCCCCATACACTAGTATCACAGATATCTCCTACTTACCTTTCTCTCCCGGAATGGCCCGCTGTCCCCATACACTAGTATCACAGATATTCCCTACTTACCTTTCTCTCCCAGAATGGCCGCTGTCCCCATACACTAGTATCACAGATATCTCCTGCTTACCTTTCTCTCCCGGAATGGCCCGCTGTCCCCATACACTAGTATCACAGATATTCCCTACTTACCTTTCTCTCTCAGAATGGCCGCTGTCCCCATACACTAGTATCACAGATATCTCCTGCTTACCTTTCTCTCCCAGAATGGCCCGCTGTCCCCATACACTAGTATAATAGATATCTGTGATATTATTGTATGGGGACAGCTTTATCTCCTTGTCCATGTAGAAGTCCAGGTCTTGGTAAAACAAAAAAAAATGCACTCACCCGAGCCCACGCACACGCTGTACAATATGTATAGAGCTAACCAGGATCTGACCTGGATCTGACAGTTCTCACATGGGTAACTGAACTAGTCAATGGGTAAGAGTTGATTGGCTAAGAGTAGGATACTCTCAGCCAATCAGCAGATGTTGCCATAGAAACCGCCTGCTGATTGGTTGAGAATGTGAGCCCCCTTGCCGGTTCAGCCCAGTAGTGGCGTCACTAGGGGTTGCAGGCTGCACCGGGTGCTTTGCTATTTTGGTGTCTCTCCCTGGGATGGTGTCACAGAGCAGAGCTGCACTATTATGATGGATCACGCTCATGTGCATGTCACACACTGCTGGTAGAGACTGGAGGCTTCCTAGCTGCTTCCGGAGCGCTGGGCAAGCCCCCAGTGTAACGAGGAGGCGTGGCACGCGGTCACAGCCCTAACCAACTCACATCAGGGGGCGCTGTCACGTGGTGAGTGCTGCATCAGGTGTCACAGGGCCGGATTATAGGGAGTGCGACAGGGGCGGTCGTCCTGGGGCTCCCACACATAGAGGGAAACCCCCCCACTCAGTCCCCGGCACCATCAGCGGGATTTTGTTTTTAATCTTAAAGGAGCTGCGGCGGCCCACGATTAAGCCCTGCCCCCTGCATTTGGCTCCACCCCTTATTCTGCTGCTGGCCTGCTGCCACTAAAGTAAGGAGCACTAATGTATATCTGTGTTTCTGTGTCTATGTGTGTGTTTCAGTGTGTGTGTATGTGTGTCATATATATATATATACACACACTGTATATATAAACACACACACGTCAGACAGACAGCCCGATGTATGTTTGCATGTGAGTGTGTGTGTGTGTATACATATATATATATAGAGAGAGAGAGAGAGAGAAAGAGAGACAGGTATATATAATGTTAAAATATATACAAACATATATATACTAGGGATGTGCGCCGGACCATTTTTTGCCGGATTTGGATTTGGTTCTAATTCGTCGTCCGGCTTTGGATTTGGATTTGGATTTGCCAAACTGCGGTGACTGGCTTTGGATTTGGATTTGGATTTGGATTTTTTTACAAAAATTGACAAAAAAAGCTAAAATCACATAAATTGGTCTTTTTTTTCTTCCTAGAGTATTATTAACCTCAATAACATTAATTTCCAGTCAATTTAGACCATATCACAGCTTATAATATTGTTTTCAACATTATTGGCCAAAGGTTGCAGTGAGCTGACTGGTTACTAAGCGACAAAGCAGCGGCACAACGACACAGACACCACAGTATAAAGCACATCTATGACACATTGCCACACAGCAGTGGCAGAAATGAAAAGTAGTGCACCCACCCAGTGGGGTACGGCCAGCAGAGTCACAGTACTTGTTTACATAGTGGGCTACGGCCCTAGGAGTCACAGTGCACAATCTTATTAGCATTACACCGCACATAGGGCCTGATTCACATTACACCATAAAGTAGTGTCTCTTATTTATGTTACGACACACAGTAGTGCCCCTTTTACACAATGCCCACAGTAGTGACCCTTTTACACAATGCCCACAGTAGCGGTGTCCCTTACACAATGTCCCCCAGCAGTGGTGCCCCCTATGCAGTCCCCTTAGTAGTAGGGTCCACTATGCAGTGCCCCCAGTAGAATGCCCCCCAGTAGTATGCCCCCCATTAGCAGGCCCCCCCCCAGTAGTATGCCCCCCATTAGCAGGCCCCCCCAGTAGTATGCCCCCCATTAGCATGCCACCCAGTAGTATGCCCCCCCCAGTAGTATGGCTCCCCCAGTAGTAGGCTGCCCCAGTAGCAGGCCCCCCCAGTAGTAAGCTGCCCCAGTAGTAGCCCCCCTGTAGTATGGGCCCCCCCTGTAGTATGGCCCCCCCTGTAGTAGGCTGCCCCAGTAGCAGCCCCCCCCAGTAGTAGTAAGCCCCCCCAGTAGTATGGCCCCCCCCAGTAGCAGGCCCCTCAGTAGTATGGCCCCCCAGTAGCAGACCCCCCAGTAGTATAGCCCCCCCCAGTAGCAGGCCCCTCTGAAGTATGGCCCCCCCAGTAGTATAGCCCCCGCCCAGTAGCAGACCCCCCCAGTAGTGCAGACCCCCCCAGTAGTATAGCCCCCCCCAGTAGCAGGCCCCTCTGTAGTATGGCCCCCCCAATAGTGCAGATCCCCCCCAGTAGTATGGCCCCCCCAGTAGCAGACCCCCCCCAGTAGTATAGCCCCCCCCAGTAGCAGGCCCCTCTGTAGTATGGCCCCCCCCAGTAGTATTGCCCCCCCCCAGTAGCAGACCCCCCCAGTAGTGCAGACCCCCCCCCAGTAGTATAGCCCCCCCCAGTAGCAGGCCCCTCTGTAGTATGGCCCCCCCAGTAGTATAGCCCCCCCCCAGTAGCAGACCCCCCCAGTAGTGCAGACCCCCCCCCCAGTAGCGCCCCCGGACCTTTGACAAGTAAAAAAATAAAAAAAATAAAACTTACCTGATTCCCCGCTCCCGCGCCGTCCGCTCTGTCACGCGCTGAGGAGGGTGCCGGAAGACGGAGCTCATGTGTGAGCTCCAGCCGGCTCCCTCCGTGCAGCAGCCAATGAGAGTCTGTGTGACTCTCATTGGCTGCTGTAACAAACACACAGCTGCCGCTGGTGGCTGTGTGTCTGTGTCTGTGTAGGGCAGAGCGCTATCACTGCGCTCTGCCCTACACGCGAGGAGACCTGATGTCGGATTCTCTAGTGAGAATCCGACATCAGGCGGCCGCCGTTCGGCCCCAAATGGGGATCCGAGTCAGGCGGTGAACACCCGAACAGGGTTCGGGTGGACTCGGATCCCCAATGTTCGGAGCGGTTCGGATTCCACAGAATCCGAACCCCTCATCTCTAATATATACACGTATGTGTCTATATATGCATGTGTGTATGTACATATGTATATATATTGTGAAAGATGTAGGGACAGCGCTCAGTAACCGTTGTATTCCCTCAAACTAAAATAATAAAAGTAGTAGTGTATTAATAGTGTGATAGTGGATATATTGTTTGTATAGTCACTGATCCTTAATTTAAAGGCGGCAGCAGTCTTCTTGGGGTCCGTTCTGGCTGACGGATGGGGTGATTCTGAAAAAAAGGTTTAAGAAGACATGCGCCTAATAGTGTAGTATTTAAAATAGTGGCAACTCGTGCGCATAAAAATAATTGTGCGTACCAAAAAGAAAATCTTTTACGCTGATCTGTGAATCCAGAGGATAAATGGTCCACACTGGAAGGGTCTTTTGGTGTTGCTGAGCTCTCCGGTGCGTTCTTTATTTTTAAGAATGTTCCGGACAGATGATTTGGCCACACCTAATGTTTTTGCTATCTCTCTGATGGGTTTGTGTTGATTTTTCAGCCTAATGATGGCTTCACTGATAGTGACAGCTCTTTGGATCTCATATTGAGAGTTGACAGCAACTGATTCCAAATGCAGATGTAACACCTAGAATCAACTCCAGACCTTTTACCTGCTTACTTGATAATGAAATAACGAAGGAATAGCCCACACCTGTCCATGAAACAGCTTCTGAGTTGATAGTCCCATTACTTTTGACCCCTTAAAAAGTGGGAGGCACATATAGAAACCGTTGTAATTCCTACACCGTTCACCTGATTTGGATGTAATTACCCTCAAATTAAACCTGAAAGTCTGCAGGTAAAGCACATCTTGTTTGTTTCATTTCAAAACCATTGTGGTGGAGAATAGAGGCCAAAATATGACAATTCTGTCAATGTCCCAATATTTATGCACCTGACTGTATTTGTAATGTTTTTAAAAGGTTATGGTTTGCAACGGTCTTTTCATTGCATTTATTATGTCAAATCATTATAGGGATTAGCCTTCCCTACATACTAAGAATATATATCTCTTTATCTAACCTAGAAAATGGGTGCCATATACATTACTCAGCGCAGTCTCCTATATACAGACTCAGGAGCACACAGGTATACAGGTGTCACATATCACATTACTCAGCGCAGTCTCCTATATACAGACTCAGGAGCACACAGATATACAGGTGTCACATATCACATTACTCAGCGCAGTCTCCCATATACAGACTCAGGAGCACACAGATATACAGGTGTCACATATCACATTACTCAGCGCAGTGTCCCATATACAGACTCAGGAGCACACAGATATACAGGTGTCACATATCACATTACTCAGCACAGTGTCCCATATACAGACTCAGGAGCACACAGATATACAGGTGTCACATATCACATTACTCAGCACAGTGTCCCATATACAGACTCAGGAGCACACAGATATACAGGTGTCACATATCACATTACTCAGCGCAGTCTCCTATATACAGACTCAGGAGCACACAGGTATACAGGTGTCACATATCACATTACGCAGCGCAGTCTCCCATATACAGACTCAGGAGCACACAGATATACAGGTGTCACATATCACATTACTCAGCGCAGTCTCCCATATACAGACTCAGGAGCACACAGATATACAGGTGTCACATTACTCAGCGCAGTCTCCCATATACAGACTCAGGAGCACACAGATATACAGGTGTCACCTATCACATTACTCAGCGCAGTCTCCCATATACAGACTCAGGAGCACACAGATATACAGGTGTCACATATCACATTACTCAGCGCAGTCTCCATATATACAGACTCAGGAGCACACAAATATACAGGTGTCACATTACTCAGCGCAGTCTCCCATATACAAACTCAGGAGCACACAGATATACAGGTGTCACATATCACATTACTCAGCGCAGTCTCCTATATACAGACTCAGGAGCACACAGATATACAGGTGTCACATATCACATTACTCAGCGCAGTCTCCCATATACAGACTCAGGAGCACACAGATATACAGTTGTCACATATCACATTACTCAGCACAGTCTCCCATATACAGACTCAGGAGCACACATATATACAGGTGTCACATATCACATTACTCAGCGCAGTCTCCTATATACAGACTCAGGAGCACACAGATATACAGGTGTCACATATCACATTACACAGCGCAGTCTCCCATATACAGACTCAGAAGTACACAGATATACAGGTGTCACATATCACATTACTCAGCGCAGTCTTCCATATACAGAATCAGGAGCACACAGATATACAGGTGTCACACATCACATTACTCAGCGCAGTCTCCCATATACAGACTCAGGAGCACACAGATATACAGGTGTCACATTACTCAGCGCAGTCTCCCATATACAAACTCAGGAGCACACAGATATACAGGTGTCACATATCACATTACTCAGCACAGTCTCCTATATACAGACTCAGGAGCACACAGATTTACAGGTGTCACATATCACATTACTCAGCGCAGTCTCCATATATACAGACTCAGGAGCACACAGATATACAGGTGTCACATTACTCAGCGCAGTCTCCCATATACAAACTCAGGAGCACACAGATATACAGGTGTCACATATCACATTACTCAGCGCAGTCTCCTATATACAGACTCAGGAGCACACAAATATACAGGTGTCACATATCACATTACTCAGCGCAGTCTCCCATATACAGACACAGGAGCACACAGATATACAGGTGTCACATATCACATTACTCAGCGCAGTCTCCCATATACAGACTCAGGAACACACAGATATACAGGTGTCACATATCACATTACTCAGCGCAGTCTCCTATGTACAGACTCTGGAGCACACAGATATACAGGTGTCACATATCACATTACTCAGCGCAGTCTCCCATATACACACTCAGGAGCACACAGATATACAGGTGACACATATCACATTACTCAGCGCAGTCTCCTATATACACACTCAGGTGCACACAGATATACAGGTGTCACATATCACATTACTCAGCGCAGTCTCCCATATACACACTCAGGTGCACACAGATATACAGGTGTCACATATCACATTACTCAGCGCAGTCTCCTATATACAGACTCAGGAGCACACAGATATACAGGTGTCACATATCACATTACTCAGCGCAGTCTCCCATATACAGACTCAGGTGCACACAGATATACAGGTGTCACATATCACATTACTCAGCGCAATCTCCTATATACAGACTCAGGAGCACACAGATATACAGGTGTCACATATCACATTACTCAGCGCAGTCTCCCATATTCAGACTCAGGAGCACACAGATATACAGGTGTCACATATCACATTACTCAGCGCAGTCTCCTATATACAGACTCAGGAGCACACAGATATAGAGGTGTCACATATCACATTACTTAGCACAGTCTCCTATATACAGACTCAGGAGCACACAGCTATACAGGTGTCACATATCACATTACTCAGTGCAGTCTCCCATATACAGACTCAGGAGTACACAGATATACAGGTGTCACATATCACATTACTCAGCGCAGTCTCCCATATACAGACTCAGGAGCACACAGATATACAGGTGTCACATATCACATTACTCAGCGCAGTCTCCCATATACAGACTCAGGAGCACACAGATATACAGTTGTCACATTACTCAGTGCAGTCTCCATATACAGACTCAGGAGCACACAGATATACAGGTGTCACATATCACATTACTCAGCGCAGTCTCCTATATACAGACTCAGGAGCACACAGATATACAGGTGTCACATATCACATTACTCAGCGCAGTCTCCTATATACAGACTCAGGAGCACACAGATATACAGGTGTCACATATCACATTACTCAGCGCAGTCTCCTATATACAGACTCAGGAGCACACAGATATACAGGTGTCACATATCACATTGCTCAGCACAGTCTCCTATATACAGACTCAGGAGCACACAGATATACAGGTGTCACATATCACATTACTCAGCGCAGTCTCCTATATACAGACTCAGGAGCACACAGATATACAGGTGTCACCTATCACATTACTCAGCGCAGTCTCCATATACAGACTCAGGAGCACACAGATATACAGGTGTCACATATCACATTACTCAGCACAGTCTCCTATATACAGACTCAGGAGCACACAGATATACAGGTGTCACACATCACATTACTCAGCGCAGTCTCCTATATACAGACTCAGGAGCACACAGATATACAGGTGTCACCTATCACATTACTCAGCGCAGTCTCCATATACAGACTCAGGAGCACACAAATATACAGGTGTCACATATCACATTACTCAGCGCAGTCTCCTATATACAGACTCAGGAGCACACAGATATACAGGTGTCACCTATCACATTACTCAGCACAGTCTCCATATACAGACTCAGGTACACACAGATATACAGGTGTCACATATCACATTACTCAGCGCAGTCTCCCATATACAGACTCAGGAGCACACAGATATACAGTTGTCACATATCACATTACTCAGCGCAGTCTCCCATATACAGACTCAGGAGCACACAATTATACAGGTGTCACATATCACATTACTCAGCGCAGTCTCCCATATACAGACTCAGGAGCACACAGATATACAGGTGTCACACATCACATTACTCAGCGCAGTCTCCCATATACAGACTCAGGAGCACACAGATATACAGGTGTCACATATCACAGTACTCAGCGCAGTCTCCTATATACAGACTCAGGAGCACACAGATATACAGGTGTCACATATCACATTACTCAGCGCAGTCTCCATATACAGACTCAGGAGCACACAGATATACAGGTGTCACATATCACATTACTCAGCGCAGTCTCCATATACAGACTCAGGAGCACACAGATATACAGGTGTCACATATCACATTACTCAGCGCAGTCTCCCATATACAGACACAGGAGCACACAGATATACAGGTGTCACATATCACATTACTCAGCGCAGTCTCCTATATACAGACTCAGGAGCACACATATATACAGGTGTCACATATCACATTACTCAGCGCAGTCTCCATATACAGACTCAGATGCACACAGATATACAGGTGTCACATATCACATTACTCAGCGGAGTCTCCTATATACAGACTCAGGAGCACACAGATATACAGGTGTCACACATCACATTACTCAGCGCAGTCTCCCATATACAGACTCAGGAGCACACAGATATACAGTTCTCACATTACTCAGTGCAGTCTCCATATACAGACTCAGGAGCTCACAGATATACAGGTGTCACACATCACATTACTCAGCGCAGTCTCCCATATACAGACTCAGGAGCACACAGATATACAGGTGTCACATATCACATTACTCAGCGCAGTCTCCTATATACAGACTCAGAAGCACACAGATATACAGGTGTCACATATCACATTACTCAGCGCAGTCTCCTATATACAGACTCAGGAGCACACAGATATACAGGTGTCACATATCACATTACTCAGCGCAGTCTCCTATATACAGACTCAGGCACACAGATATACAGGTGTCACATATCACATTACTCAACACAGTCTCCTATATACAGACTCAGGAGCACACAGATATACAGGTGTCACGTATCACATTACTCAGCGCAGTCTCCCATATACAGACTCAGGAGCACACAGATATACAGGTGTCACACATCACATTACTCAGCGCAGTCTCCCATATACAGACTCAGGAGCACACAGATATACAGGTGTCACATATCACAGTACTCAGCGCAGTCTCCTATATACAGACTCAGGAGCACACAGATATACAGGTGTCACATATCACATTACTCAGCGCAGTCTCCCATATACAGACACAGGAGCACACAGATATACAGGTGTCACATATCACATTACTCAGCGCAGTCTCCATATACAGACTCAGGTACACACAGATATATAGGTGTCACATATCACATTACTCAGCGCAGTCTCCCATATACAGACTCAGGAGCACACAGATATACAGGTGTCACATATCACATTACTCAGCGCAGTCTCCCATATACAGACTCAGGAGCACACAGATATACAGGTGTCACATATCACATTACTCAGCGCAGTCTCCCATATACAGACTCAGGAGCACACAATTATACAGGTGTCACATATCACATTACTCAGCGCAGTCTCCCATATACAGACTCAGGAGCACACAGATATACAGGTGTCACACATCACATTACTCAGCGCAGTCTCCATATACAGACTCAGGAGTACACAGATATACAGGTGTCACATATCACATTACTCAGCGCAGTCTCCATATACAGACTCAGGAGCACACAGATATACAGGTGTCACATATCACATTACTCAGCGCAATCTCCCATATACAGACACAGGAGCACACAGATATACAGGTGTCACATATCACATTACTCAGCGCAGTCTCCTATATACAGACTCAGGAGCACACATATATACAGGTGTCACATATCACATTACTCAGCGCAGTCTCCATATACAGACTCAGATGCACACAGATATACAGGTGTCACATATCACATTACTCAGCGCAGTCTCCTATATACAGACTCAGGAGCACACAGATATACAGGTGTCACACATCACATTACTCAGCGCAGTCTCCCATATACAGACTCAGGAGCACACAGATATACAGTTGTCACATTACTCAGTGCAGTCTCCATATACAGACTCAGGAGCTCACAGATATACAGGTGTCACACATCACATTACTCAGCGCAGTCTCCCATATACAGACTCAGGAGCACACAGATATACAGGTGTCACATATCACATTACTCAGCGCAGTCTCCTATATACAGACTCAGGAGCACACAGATATACAGGTGTCACATATCACATTACTCAGCGCAGTCTCCTATATACAGACTCAGGAGCACACAGATATACAGGTGTCACATATCACATTACTCAGCGCAGTCTCCTATATACAGACTCAGGCACACAGATATACAGGTGTCACATATCACATTACTCAACACAGTCTCCTATATACAGACTCAGGAGCACACAGATATACAGGTGTCACGTATCACATTACTCAGCGCAGTCTCCCATATACAGACTCAGGAGCACACAGATATACAGGTGTCACACATCACATTACTCAGCGCAGTCTCCCATATACAGACTCAGGAGCACACAGATATACAGGTGTCACATATCACAGTACTCAGCGCAGTCTCCTATATACAGACTCAGGAGCACACAGATATACAGGTGTCACATATCACATTACTCAGCGCAGTCTCCCATATACAGACACAGGAGCACACAGATATACAGGTGTCACATATCACATTACTCAGCGCAGTCTCCATATACAGACTCAGCAGTACACAGATATACAGGTGTCACATATCACATTACTCAGCGCAGTCTCCTATATACAGACTCAGGAGAACACATATATACAGGTGTCACATATCACATTACTCAGCGCAGTCTCCATATACAGACTCAGGAGCACACAGATATACAGGTGTCACATATCACATTACTCAGCGCAGTCTCCCATATACAGACTCAGGAGCACACAATTATACAGGTGTCACATATCACATTACTCAGCGCAGTCTCCCATATACAGACTCAGGAGCACACAGATATACAGGTGTCACATATCACATTACTCAGCGCAGTCTCCCATATACAGACTCAGGAGCACACAGATATACAGGTGTCACACATCACATTACTCAGCGCAGTCTCCCATATACAGACTCAGGAGCACACAGATATACAGGTGTCACATATCACAGTACTCAGCGCAGTCTCCTATATACAGACTCAGGAGCACACAGATATACAGGTGTCACATATCACATTACTCAGCGCAGTCTCCCATATACAGACACAGGAGCACACAGATATACAGGTGTCACATATCACATTACTCAGCGCAGCCTCCCATATACAGACACAGGAGCACACAGATATACAGGTGTCACATATCACATTACTCAGCGCAGTCTCCATATACAGACTCAGGAGCACACAGATATACAGGTGTCACATATCACATTACTCAGCGCAGTCTCCATATACAGACTCAGGAGCACACAGATATACAGGTGTCACATATCACATTACTCAGCGCAGTCTCCTATATACAGACTCAGGAGCACACAGATATACAGGTGTCACATATCACATTACTCAGCGCAGTCTCCTATATACAGACTCAGGAGCACACAGATATACAGGTGTCACATATCACAGTACTCAGCGCAGTCTCCCATATACAGACTCAGGAGCACACAGATATACAGGTGTCACATATCACATTACTCAGCGCAGTCTCCCATATACAGACACAGGAGCACACAGATATACAGGTGTCACATATAGGGGTGAGCGGGTTCGGATTTCTGAAATCCGAACCCCCCCGAGCCCCCCCGATCCGAGTCCGATCCGAGTCAGGCTCGACTTTTCCCGCCTGACTCGGATCTGACATCGAGGCAAAACGTCATCATCCCGCCTTCCGAGTCTCGCGGGTTTTGGATCCTATATAAGGTACCCGCGTCGGCGCCATTTTCTCACTCGGCTGTGGACAGTGAAGAGGGAGGGTGGGAGTTAGTGCTGTGTAGTGTAGTGTAGTGTAGTGCTGCTGTTGTCCACTACTTCAAAGTCCATAGGGGCTGGCTGTGTTGTGCTGTGCTGCTGTTGTTAATAGGGGCTGTGTCCACTACTTCAAAGTCCATAGGGGCTGGCTGGACTGTGTTGTGCAGTCAGTTCTCCATAGGGGCTGTGTCCACTCCAAAGTCCTGTGCAGTGTCCCAGTCCTAAAGGGGTGCTGTAGTGTTGTCCAGGGGGTGCTCTGTCCATCAGGGGTGCTCCCCCCAAGTGCTAAAAAAATAATATATTTTCTGTGTTTGTGAATTGTGTGCGCAGTAGCCGCACGTGCATCAACAAAGTAGTGCCAAGCGTGCGCCTGTGTCATAAGTAAAGGGCCGGCTGGCTTGACCGTTAAGGGTGCTGTAACCCCCGAAAGTACACTCCAGTCCAAACCAAAAAAAAAATTATTTTCTGTGTTTGTGAATTGTGTGCGCAGTAGCCGCACGTGCATCAACAAAGTAGTGCCAAGCGTGCGCCTGTGTCATAAGTAAAGGGCCGGCTGGCTTGACCGTTAAGGGTGCTGTAACCCCCGAAAGTACACTCCAGTCCAAACCAAAAAAAAAATTATTTTCTGTGTTTGTGAATTGTGTGCGCAGTAGCCGCACGTGCATCAACAAAGTAGTGCCAAGCGTGCGCCTGTGTCATAAGTAAAGGGCCGGCTGGCTTGACCGTTAAGGGTGCTGTAACCCCCGAAAGTACACTCCAGTCCAAACCTAAAAAAAAATTATTTTCTGTGTTTGTGAATTGTGTGCGCAGTAGCCGCACGTGCATCAACAAAGTAGTGCCAAGCGTGCGCCTGTGTCATAAGTAAAGGGCCGGCTGGCTTGACCGTTAAAGGGTGCTGTAACCCCCGAAAGTACACTCCAGTCCAAACCAAAAAAAAATTATTTTCTGTGTTTGTGAATTGTGTGCGCAGTAGCCGCACGTGCATCAACAAAGTAGTGCCAAGCGTGCGCCTGTGTCATAAGTAAAGGGCCGGCTGGCTTGACCGTTAAGGGTGCTGTAACCCCCGAAAGTACACTCCAGTCCAAACCTAAAAAAAAATTATTTTCTGTGTTTGTGAATTGTGTGCGCAGTAGCCGCACGTGCATCAACAAAGTAGTGCCAAGAGTGCCCCTGTGTCATAAGTAAAGGGCCGGCTGGCTTGACCGTTAAAGGGTGCTGTAACCCCCGAAAGTACACTCCAGTCCAAACCAAAAAAAAATTATTTTCTGTGTTTGTGAATTGTGTGCGCAGTAGCCGCACGTGCATCAACAAAGTAGTGCCAAGCGTGCGCCTGTGTCATAAGTAAAGGGCCGGCTGGCTTGACCGTTAAAGGGTGCTGTAACCCCTGAAAGTACACTCCAGTCCAAACCAAAAAAAAATTATTTTCTGTGTTTGTGAATTGTGTGCGCAGTAGCCGCACGTGCATCAACAAAGTAGTGTCAAGCGTTCGCCTGTGTCATAAGTAAAGGGCCGGCTGGCTTGACCGTTAAGGGTGCTGTAACCCCCGAAAGTACACTCCAGTCCAAACCAAAAAAAAAATTATTTTCTGTGTTTGTGAATTGTGTGCGCAGTAGCCGCACGTGCATCAACAAAGTAGTGCCAAGCGTGCGCCTGTGTCATAAGTAAAGGGCCGGCTGGCTTGACCGTTAAGGGTGCTGTAACCCCCGAAAGTACACTCCAGTCCAAACCTAAAAAAAAATTATTTTCTGTGTTTGTGAATTGTGTGCGCAGTAGCCGCACGTGCATCAACAAAGTAGTGCCAAGCGTGCGCCTGTGTCATAAGTAAAGGGCCGGCTGGCTTGACCGTTAAAGGGTGCTGTAACCCCCGAAAGTACACTCCAGTCCAAACCAAAAAAAAATTATTTTCTGTGTTTGTGAATTGTGTGCGCAGTAGCCGCACGTGCATCAACAAAGTAGTGCCAAGCGTGCGCCTGTGTCATAAGTAAAGGGCCGGCTGGCTTGACCGTTAAGGGTGCTGTAACCCCCGAAAGTACACTCCAGTCCAAACCTAAAAAAAAATTATTTTCTGTGTTTGTGAATTGTGTGCGCAGTAGCCGCACGTGCATCAACAAAGTAGTGCCAAGAGTGCGCCTGTGTCATAAGTAAAGGGCCGGCTGGCTTGACCGTTAAAGGGTGCTGTAACCCCCGAAAGTACACTCCAGTCCAAACCAAAAAAAAATTATTTTCTGTGTTTGTGAATTGTGTGCGCAGTAGCCGCACGTGCATCAACAAAGTAGTGCCAAGCGTGCGCCTGTGTCATAAGTAAAGGGCCGGCTGGCTTGACCGTTAAAGGGTGCTGTAACCCCTGAAAGTACACTCCAGTCCAAACCAAAAAAAAATTATTTTCTGTGTTTGTGAATTGTGTGCGCAGTAGCCGCACGTGCATCAACAAAGTAGTGTCAAGCGTGCGCCTGTGTCATAAGTAAAGGGCCGGCTGGCTTGACCGTTAAGGGTGCTGTAACCCCCGAAAGTACACTCCAGTCCAAACCAAAAAAAAAATTATTTTCTGTGTTTGTGAATTGTGTGCGCAGTAGCCGCACGTGCATCAACAAAGTAGTGCCAAGAGTGCGCCTGTGTCATAAGTAAAGGGCCGGCTGGCTTGACCGTTAAAGGGTGCTGTAACCCACAAAGTACACTCCAGTCCGAACCAAAAAAAAATTTATTTTCTGTGTTTAGCCGCACGTATATATCAAATCGATATAACATAAATGGAGGACCAAACTTTCTCCGATAAAAATAAAATAGAGAAAGATCAAGAACCACTTCCTCCTAGTGCTGAAGCTGCTGCCACTAGTCATGACATAGACGATAACATGCCATCAACGTCGTCTGCCAAGGCCGATGCCCAATGTCATAGTAGAGGGCACATACAATCCCAAATGGCAAAGTTCAGGAAAATGACCTTGAAAAAGACATTTAAATCAGCTGAAGAGAAACGTAAACTTGCCAATATGCCATTTACGACACGGAGTGGCAAGGAACGGCTAAGGTCGATCCCTAGTATGTTCATGACTAGTGGTTCAGCTTCACATGACGATGGAAGCACTCCTCCCACTAAAAAAATCAAAAGAGTTAAGCTGGCAAAAGCACAGCGAAGAACTGTGCTTTCTAAGAAGATATCACAAATCCCCAAAGAGAGTCCAAGTGTGGTGGTGGTTGCGATGCCTGACCTTCCCAGCACTGGACGGGAAGAGGTGGCTCTTTCCACCATTTGCACGCCCCCTGCAAGTGCTGAAAGGAGCACCCACAGTCCACTTGCTGATATGCAAATTGAAGATGTCACTGTTGAAGTACAACAGGATGAGGATACTGGTGTAGCTGGCGCTGAGGAGGAAGTTGGCGAGGAGGATTCTGATGGTGATGTGGTTTGTTTAAATCAGGCTCCGGGGGAGACAGTTGTTGTCCGTGGGATGAAAAAGCCCATCACGGTCATGCCTGGGCAGAAGACCAAACATTCCACCTCTTTGGTCTGGCAATATTTCTATCCAAATCCGGACAACAACTGTCTTGCCATATGTACCATATGTAAAGGTGAAATAAGTAGGGGTAGGGACGTCAACCACCTAGGAACATCCTCCCTTATACGGCACCTGCAGCGCGTTCATAAAAAGTTACTGTCAAGTTCAGAAACTTTGGCTCAGACCGTAAGCAGTCCAGGGACACCTAAATCCCGTTGTCCTGTTGTATCCAAGCGCCTGCAAACCACACCGTCAACTCCCTCCTCGTCAATTTCCTCCTTAGTCAGGATCGGAAGTAGTCCTGCAGGCCATATCACTGGCATGACTGACTCTCCTATCCGGGATTCCTCCGGAGGATCCTGCATTGCTACGCCTACTGCTGCCGCTGCTGCTGTTGCTGCTGCTGCTGGGAGTCGTTCATCATCCCAGAGAGGAAGTAGGAACACCACTACTTTTACTAAACAATTGACCCTCCAACAGTCCTTAGCGAGGAGGATGAAGTACGACAGCAGTCATCCTGAAGCAAAACGTATAACTGAGGCCTTGACTGCTATGTTGGTGTTAGACGTGCGTCCGGTATCCGCCATTAGTGCAGTGGGATTTAGACAATTGATGGAGGTAGTGTGTCCCCGGTTCCAAATCCCGTCTAGATTCCACTTCACTAGGCAGGCGATACCGAGACTGTACAGAAACGTCAGAAAAAGTGTCCTCAGTGTCCTGAAAAATGCCGTTGTACACAATGTCCACTTAACCACGGACATGTGGACAAGTGGAACAGGGCAGACTAAGGACTATATGACTGTGACAGCCCACTGGGTAGATGTATCACCTTACGCAGCAACAGCAGCAGCGTCACCAGTAGCAGCATCTCAGAAACGCCAGCTCGTTACAAGGCAGGCTACGCTGTGTATCACCGGTTTCAGTAAGAGGCACACCGCCGACAACCTCTTAGAGAAACTGAGGGAAATCATCGCCCAGTGGCTTACCCCACTTAGACTCTCCTGGGGATTTGTGATATCTGACAACGCCACCAATATTGTGCGGGCATTACATCTGGGCAAATTCCAGCACGTCCCATGTTTTGCTCACACAATAAACTTGGTGGTGCAGAATTTTCTGAAAAGCGACAGGGGCGTGCAGGAGACGCTTTGGGTGGCCCGAAAAATTTCTGGCCACTTTCGCCATTCAGCGACTGCGTGCCGAAGACTGGAGCGCCAGCAAACACTCTTGAACCTGCCCCGCCATCACCTGAAGCAAGAGGTTGTGACGCGGTGGAACTCAACCCTCTATATGCTTCAGAGGATGGAGGAGCAGCAAAAGGCCATACAAGCCTATACATCCACCTATGACATAGGCAAAGGAGGGGGTATGCACCTGACTCAAGCGCAGTGGAGAATGATTTCCGTGTTGTGCAAGGTTCTTCAGCCCTTCGAACTTGCCACACGTGAAGTCAGTTCAGACACTGCCAGCTTGAGTCAGGTCATTCCCCTCATCAGGCTTTTGCAGAAGCAGCTGGAGAAAGTGAAGGAGGAGCTAAGACGGAGCGATTCCGCTCGGCATGTGGGACTTGTGGATGAAGCCCTTCATTCGCTTTGCCAGGATTCCAGGGTGGTCAATCTGTTGAAATCAGACCACTACATTTTGGCCACCGTGCTCGATCCTAGGTTTAAAGCCTATGTGGTGTCTCTCTTTCCGGCCGACACAAGCCTGCAGAGGTGCAAAGACCTGCTGGTGAACACACTGTCAGCTGAAGCGGAACGTGACACGTCAACGGCTCCTTCTTCATTTTCTCCCGCAACTGGGGCTGCCAGGAAAAAACTTAGGTATCCTAAGCAACCCGCTGGCGGTGATGCAGGGCAGGCAGGACCAAGTTTGGACATCTGGTCCGGACTGAAGGACCTGGCAACAATTTCTGACATGTCTACTGTCACTGCATATGATACTGTCACCATTGACAGAATGGTGGAGGATTACATCGGTGACAGCATCCAAGTAGGCATGTCAGACAGTCCATACCTGTACTGGCAGGAAAAAGAGGCAATTTGGAGGCCCCTGTACAAACTGGCTCTATTTTACCTGAGTTGCCCCCCCTCCAGTGTGTACTCCGAAAGAGTGTTTAGTGCAGCCGGGAACCTTGTCAGCGAAAGGCGTAGGAGGTTGCTTCCACAGAATGTGGAGAAGATGATGTTCATCAAAATGAATTATCAGCTCTTCCAGGGAGACCAGCCTCCAGAAGGTACAGAGGGACCTGTGGTGGTGGATTCAAGTGGGGACGAGTTAATACTTTGTGAGGATGAGGATGTACACACTGAAGAGGGTGAGGAATCGGTGGATGAGGAGGATGAGGATGACATCTTGCCTCCGTACAGCCAGTTTGTGCAGGGACACATTAATTGCCAGCTTGTTTTGTGGGGGCCCAAACGAACCAATCATTTCAGCCACAGTTGTGTGGCAGACCCTGGCGCTGAAATGATTGATTTGTTAAAGTGTGCATGTCCTGTTTATACAACATAAGGGTGGGTGGGAGGGCCCAAGGACAATTCCATCTTGCACCTCTTTTTTTCTTTGCATTATGTACAGTTTGGGGCCTAGTTTTTCTAACTGCCATCCTGCCTGCCACTGCAGTGTCACTCCTAGATGGGTCACGTGTTTGTGCCGCCCACTCGTGTCGCTTAGCATAGTCATCCAGCTACCTCGGTGCAACCTTTTGGACATAAAAACACTATTGTGAGGTGTGAGGTGTTCAGAATAGACTGGAAATGAGTGGAAATTAAGGTTATTGAGGTTAATAATAGCATAGGAGCAGAAAAACCTACAAATTCTGTGATTTTAGCTGTTTTTATGCTTTTTTTCAAAAAAATACAGATCCAAAACACAAAACCCAGAACCCAAAACACGGAAGGGTGGTTTTGGCAAAACCAATCCAGATCCAAAACACGAAGAAAGATCCAGATCCAAAACCAAAACACAAAACACGAAAAGTGGCCGGTGCACACCCCTAGTCACATATCACATTACTCAGCGCAGTCTCCATATACAGACTCAGGAGCACACAGATATACAGGTGTCACATATCACATTACTCAGCGCAGTCTCCTATATACAGACTCAGGAGCACACATATATACAGGTGTCACATATCACATTACTCAGCGCAGTCTCCATATACAGACTCAGGAGCACACAGATATACAGGTGTCACATATCACATTACTCTGCACAGTCTCCCATATACAGACTCAGGAGCACACAATTATTCAGGTGTCACATATCACATTACTCAGCGCAGTCTCCCATATACAGACTCAGGAGCACACAGATATACAGGTGTCACATATCACATTACTCAGCGCAGTCTCCCATATACAGACACAGCAGCACACAGATATACAGGTGTCACATATCACATTACTCAGCGCAGTGTCCATATACAGACTCAGGAGCACACAGATATACAGGTGTCACATATCACATTACTCAGCGCAGTCTCCTATATACAGACTCAGGAGCACACATATATACAGGTGTCACATCACATTACTCAGCGCAGTCTCCATATACAGACTCAGGAGCACACAGATATACAGGTGTCACATATCACATTACTCAGCGCAGTCTCCTATATACAGACTCAGGAGCACACAGATATACAGTTGTCACATATCAGATTACTCAGTGCAGTCTCCTATATACAGACTCAGGAGCACACAGATATACAGGTGTCACATATCACATTACTCAGCGCAGTCTCCTATATACAGACTCAGGAGCACACAGATATACAGGTGTCACATATCACATTACTCAGCGCAGTCTCCCATATACAGACTCAGGAGCACACAGATATACAGGTGTCACATATCACATTACTCAGCACAGTCTCCCATATACAGACTCAGGAGCACACAGATATACAGGTGTCACATATCACATTACTCAGCGCAGTCTCCTATATACAGACTCCGGAGCACACAGATATACAGGTATCACATTACTCAGCACAGTCTCCTATATACAGACTCAGGAGCACACAGATATACAGGTGTCACATATCACATTACTCAGCGCAGTCTCCTATATACAGACTCAGGAGCACACAGATAAACAGGGGTCACATATCACATTACTCAGCGCAGTCTCCCATATACAGACTCAGGAGCACACAGATATACAGGTGTCACATATCACATTACTCAGCACAATCTCCCATATACAGACTCAGGAGCACACAGATATACAGGTGTCACATATCACATTACTCAGCGCAGTCTCCTATATACAGACTCAGGAGCACACATATATACAGGTGTCACATATCACATTACTCAGCGCAGTCTCCCATATACAGACACAGGAGCACACAGATATACAGTTGTCACATTACTCAGTGCAGTCTCCATATACAGACTCAGGAGCTCACAGATATACAGGTGTCACATATCACATTACTCAGCGCAGTCTCCTATATACAGACTCAGGAGCACACAGATATACAGGTGTCACATATCACATTACTCAGCGCAGTCTCCTATATACAGACTCAGGAGCACACAGATATACAGGTGTCACATATCACATTACTCAGCGCAGTCTCCTATATACAGACTCAGGCACACAGATATACAGGTGTCACATATCACATTACTCAGCACAGTCTCCTATATACAGACTCAGGAGCACACAGATATACAGGTGTCACGTATCACATTACTCAGCACAGTCTCCTATATACAGACTCAGGAGCACACAGATATACAGGTGTCACCTATCACATTACTCAGCGCAGTCTCCATATACAGACTCAGGAGCACACAGATATACAGGTGTCACATATCACATTACTCAGCGCAGTCTCCTATATACAGACTCAGGAGCACACAGATATACAGGTGTCACCTATCACATTACTCAGCACAGTCTCCATATACAGACTCAGGTACACACAGATATACAGGTGTCACATATCACATTACTCAGCGCAGTCTCCCATATACAGACTCAGGAGCACACAGATATACAGGTGTCACATATCACATTACTCAGCACAGTCTCCCATATACAGACTCAGGAGCACACAGATATACAGGTGTCACATATCACATTACTCAGCACAGTCTCCCATATACAGACTCAGGAGCACACATATATACAGGTGTCACATATCACATTACTCAGCGCAGTCTCCCATATACAGACTCAGGAGCACACAGATATACAGGTGTCACACATCACATTACTCAGCGCAGTCTCCCATATACAGACTCAGGAGCACACAGATATACAGGTGTCACATATCACAGTACTCAGCGCAGTCTCCTATATACAGAATCAGGAGCACACAGATATACAGGTGTCACATATCACATTACTCAGCGCAGTCTCCCATATACAGACACAGGAGCACACAGATATACAGGTGTCACACATCACATTACTCAGCGCAGTCTCCCATATACAGACTCAGGAGTACACAGATATACAGGTGTCACATATCACAGTACTCAGCGCAGTCTCCCATATACAGACTCAGGAGCAAACAGATATACAGGTGTCACATATCACATTACTCAGCGCAGTCTCCCATATACAGACACAGGAGCACACAGATATACAGGTGTCACATATCACATTACTCAGCGCAGTCTCCATATACAGACTCAGGAGTACACAGATATACAGGTGTCACATATCACATTACTCAGCGCAGTCTCCTATATACAGACTCAGGAGCACACATATATACAGGTGTCACATATCACATTACTCAGCGCAGTCTCCATATACAGACTCAGGAGCACACAGATATACAGGTGTCACATATCACATTACTCAGCACAGTCTCCCATATACAGACTCAGGAGCACACAATTATACAGGTGTCACATATCACATTACTCAGCGCAGTCTCCCATATACAGACTCAGGAGCACACAGATATACAGGTGTCACATATCACATTACTCAGCGCAGTCTCCCATATACAGACACAGGAGCACACAGATATACAGGTGTCACATATCACATTACTCAGCGCAGTCTCCATATACAGACTCAGGAGCACACAGATATACAGGTGTCACATATCACATTACTCAGCGCAGTCTCCTATATACAGACTCAGGAGCACACATATATACAGGTGTCACATCACATTACTCAGCGCAGTCTCCATATACAGACTCAGGAGCACACAGATATACAGGTGTCACATATCACATTACTCAGCGCAGTCTCCTATATACAGACTCAGGAGCACACAGATATACAGTTGTCACATATCAGATTACTCAGTGCAGTCTCCTATATACAGACTCAGGAGCACACAGATATACAGGTGTCACATATCACATTACTCAGCGCAGTCTCCTATATACAGACTCAGGAGCACACAGATATACAGGTGTCACATATCACATTACTCAGCGCAGTCTCCCATATACAGACTCAGGAGCACACAGATATACAGGTGTCACATATCACATTACTCAGCACAGTCTCCCATATACAGACTCAGGAGCACACAGATATACAGGTGTCACATATCACATTACTCAGCGCAGTCTCCTATATACAGACTCAGGAGCACACAGATATACAGGTGTCACATATCACATTACTCAGCGCAGTCTCCTATATACAGACTCCGGAGCACACAGATATACAGGTATCACATTACTCAGCACAGTCTCCTATATACAGACTCAGGAGCACACAGATATACAGGTGTCACATATCACATTACTCAGCGCAGTCTCCTATATACAGACTCAGGAGCACACAGATAAACAGGGGTCACATATCACATTACTCAGCGCAGTCTCCCATATACAGACTCAGGAGCACACAGATATACAGGTGTCACATATCACATTACTCAGCACAATCTCCCATATACAGACTCAGGAGCACACAGATATACAGGTGTCACATATCACATTACTCAGCGCAGTCTCCCATATACAGACTCAGGAGCACACATATATACAGGTGTCACATATCACATTACTCAGCGCAGTCTCCCATATGCAGACTCAGGAGCACACAGATATACAGGTGTCACATATCACATTACTCAGCGCAGTCTCCCACATACAGACTCAGGAGCACACAGATATACAGGTGTCACATATCACATTACTCAGCGCAGTCTCCCATATACAGACTCAGGAGCACACAGATATACAGGTGTCACATATCACTTTACTCAGTGCAGTCTCCCATATGCAGACTCAGGAGCACACAGATATACAGGTGTCACATATCACATTACTCAGCGCTGTCTCCCACATACAGACTCAGGAGCACACAGATATACAGGTGTCACATATCACATTACTCAGTGCAGTCTTCCATATACAGACTCAGGAGCACACAGATATACAGGTGTCACATATCACATTACTCAGCGCAGTCTCCCATATACAGACTCAGGAGCACACAGATATACAGGTGTCACATATCACATTACTCAGCGCAGTCTCCCATATACAGACTCAGGAGCACACAGATATACAGGTGTCACCTATCACATTACTCAGCTCAGTCTCACATATACAGACTCAGGAGCACACAGATATACAGGTGTCACATATCACATTACTCAGCGCAGTCTCCATATACAGACTCAGGAGCACACAGATATACAGGTGTCACATATCACATTACTCAGCGCAGTCTCCTATATACAGACTCAGGAGCACACAGATATACAGGTGTCACATATCACATTACTCAGCGTAGTCTTCCATATAAAGACTCAGGAGCACACAGATATACAGATGTCACATATCACATTACTCAGCGCAGTCTCCCATATACAGACTCAGGAGCCCACAGATATACAGGTGTCACATGTCACATTACTCAGCGCAGTCTCCTATATACAGACTCAGGAGCACACAGATATACAGGTGTCACATATCACATTACTCAGCGCAGTCTCCTATATACAGACTCAGGAACACACAGATATACAGGTGTCACATATCACATTACTCAGCGCAGTCTCCCATATACAGACTCAGGAGCACACAGATATATACAGGTGTCACATATCACATTACTCAGCGCAGTCTCCTATATACAGACTCAGGAGCACACAGATATGCAGGTGTCACCTATCACATTACTCAGCGCAGTCTCCCATATACAGACTCAGGAGTACACAGATATACAGGTGTCACATATCACATTACACAGCGCAGTCTCCCATATACAGACTCAGGAGCACACAGATATACAGGTGTCACATATCACATTACTCAGTGCAGTCTCCCATATACAGACTCAGGAGTACACAGATATACAGGTGTCACATATCACATTACACAGCGCAGTCTCCCATATACAGACTCAGGTACACACAGATATACAGGTGTCACATATCACATTACTCAGCGCAGTCTCCTATATACAGACTCAGGAGCACACAGATATACAGGTGTCCCGTTTCACGGAGACGGGCAGCGACAGAGACCTGGATTGCTCATAGGCATGCCAGTCGCCTTAGACATTTGCTTGGAACGCCTATGCCTAGGGCCGGCTCTGGGTAGAGGGGAGAGTTTGATGTCTTAAATTTACTAACATTCAAAGCACAACCTTAATTATTATTATTATTATTATTATTATTATTATTATTATTATTATTATGTTACTTTGACTTACAGTTGGTTGATGTCCTTGACAATGAGGCCATGGGTGGATGTTTATTACAAGCTCATACCTCCCTGTACTTAGCCTAACATAATACAAAAGGTGCAATATCTGCTGTAATCAGTGTGTCACGGGCAGGGTATTTCAGCATGGCGCTAGGCGAGTGTTACCTGTGAGGTCATTGTGGCGCGGGCTGTCTGGTGGCGGAGCTGGTGTCTGGCGGGGGGCTTTGGCTGCGCGCGTTGTTGTGCTGGCCTGTTGTCACTCTGCGCTGGTAAGGCCTGTCGGCGTCTCCATTCCATTTGGCATGGGCGCCGCCATCTTGCCTTCTGGCCATGTGATGCGGCTGGCCAATCCTCGTGAGTCACATGTTCCCTCCGGCCAGTAACAGCACGGCATGGGGTATTTAGGAAGGGTCAGTGCCTTCCTTCTTTGCCAGTGCAACGTGTATCTCAGCCTAGCTGAGAGGGAGTTCTCTGTGCTTTCCTGTTCCTGTGAATCCGCTGTCTGCCAGTCTGCCTGTCAGCTCCTAGCTCCCACTGGACTACCCCGCTACCTCCATCACCCTTGCCCATACCTGAGTGCCTGAGCCTGCTGACATCCTGCGCTTCTGTTCACTACCTGCACACCTGGACAGCTCTAATTATTTCTACTTGGACATTAACCCTTCTACTCCCACCACAGAACTCTTGTGCACATTTCTATATATTCCTGGACTTTTATTTACTGCCATTATATGTCTACTCAAGCACTTATTAAAAATACTAGTTTTATTTTCAAATCTGCTTCTGTGTTCGCTCCTGCTACCACCCCGGGTCCACAAATAACCCAGAACATCACAGTTTGCACTGGCCTCATGGAGCCGGCCACGGATCAGGAGTCAGGAGTGGATTTGTTTCGGTGCATTTCTGGTCGTTTAGAAAATCTGGAAAACATGCAGCATCAGATGGCTCAATTTCTGCAAGAGATGTCCAAGCAACAGGATAGTTTGCAAACTTCCTTTTCTACCCCTGAAGTACCAGCATCTACATCTGCATCAGCGTCTGGGAATACAGGAGGCAGATCATCTCCCCGCTTACATCTTCCTTTACCAAATAAATTTGACGGCAATCGTAAACTCTGCCGAGGATTCCTAAATCAGTGTGACATACATTTTACCCTGCAGCCTGACAACTTTCTAACTGCAAGAACTAAAGTGGCTAATATAGTCTCTCTGTTATCCGGCCAGGCCTTGGAATGGGCTTCCCCACTCTGGGAGTGCTCAGATCCACTGCTGGATAATTACGCAGGCTTTGTGTCCTCCTTCAGGAGGATTTTCGATGAACCTGGGCGTACTGTATCAGCATCATCAAACATCATGACACTGAGACAAGGGGTCCGTCCTGTCAGTCAATATGCCGTGCAATTTCAAATTTTAGCATCAGAGCTCAAATGGAATGAGGAAGCCCTCACCTCGGCCTTCTGGCATGGGTTGTCAGACCGACTAAAGGATGATCTAGTCACTCGAGAGCTTCCTACTAATCTGAACTACATGATTTCATTGTGTATCAAAGTTGACCTACGCTTCAGGGAACGTCAGGCTGAAAAAAACAGAACTGACCGGCAAAGGTCATTTACCCCCTCCATTTCTACCCGTCCCATTCCTTCTCCCACTGAATGGGACAGCTGAGACACTAATAATCACTGTATCACAAAGTGCTGCTGTTTCCTGTGTTGATGGGACAGCTGAGACACTAATAATCACTATATCACAAAGTGCTGCTGTTTCCTGTGTTGATGGGACAGCTGAGACACTAAAAATCACTATATCACAAAGTGCTGCTGTTTCCAGTGCTGATAGGTCAGCTGAGACACTAATAATAACTATATCACAAAGTGCTGATGTTTCCTGTGTTGATGGGACAGCTGAGACACTAATAATCACTATATCACAAAGTGCTGCTATTTCCTGTGTTGATGGGACAGCTGAGACACTAATAATAACTATATCACAAAGTGCTGATGTTTCCTGTGTTGATGGGACAGCTGAGACACTAATAATCACTATATCATAAAGTGCTGCTTTTTCCTGTGTTGATAGGACAGCTGAGACACTAATAATCACTATATCACAAAGTGCTGCTGTTTCCTGTGTTGATGGGACAGCTGATACACTAATAATCACTATATCACAAAGTGCTGCTGTATCCTGTGTTGATGGGACAGCTGATACTCTAATAATCACTATATCACAAAGTGCTGCTATTTCCTGAGTTGATGGGACAGCTGAGACACTAACTCTCACTATATCACAAAGTGCTGCTGTTTCCTGTGTTGAGGGGACAGCTGAGACTCTAATAATCACTACATCACAAAGTGCTGCTGTTTCCTGTGTTGATGGGACAGCTGAGACACTAATAATCACTATATAACAAAGTGCTGCTGTTTCCTGTGTTGATGGGACAGCTGAGACACTAACTCTCACTATATCACAAAGTGCTGCTGTTTCCTGTGTTGAGGGGACAGCTGAGACTCTAATAATCACTACATCACAAAGTGCTGCTGTTTCCTGTGTTGATGTGACAGCTGAGACACTAATAATCACTATATAACAAAGTGCTGCTGTTTCCTGTGTTGATGGGACAGCTGAGACACTAAAAATCACTATATCACAAAGTGCTGCTGTTTCCAGTGTTGAGGGGACAGCTGAGACTCTAATAATCACTACATCACAAAGTGCTGCTGTTTCCTGTGTTGATGGGACAGCTGAGACACTAATAATCACTATATAACAAAGTGCTGCTGTTTCCTGTGTTGATGGGACAGCTGAGACACTAAAAATCACTATATCACAAAGTGCTGCTGTTTCCAGTGCTGATAGGTCAGCTGAGACACTAATAATAACTATATAACAAAGTGCTGATGTTTCCTGTGTTGATGGGACAGCTGAGACACTAACTCTCACTATATCACAAAGTGCTGCTGTTTCCTGTGTTGAGGGGACAGCTGAGACTCTAATAATCACTACATCACAAAGTGCTGCTGTTTCCTGTGTTGATGGGACAGCTGAGACACTAATAATCACTATATAACAAAGTGCTGCTGTTTCCTGTGTTGATGGGACAGCTGAGACACTAAAAATCACTATATCACAAAGTGCTGCTGTTTCCAGTGCTGATAGGTCAGCTGAGACACTAATAATAACTATATCACAAAGTGCTGATGTTTCCTGTGTTGATGGGACAGCTGAGACACTAATAATCACTATATCATAAAGTGCTGCTGTTTCCAGTGTTGATGGGACAGCTGAGACTCTAATAATCACTATATCACAAAGTGCTGCTGTTTCCTGTGTTGATGGGACAGCTGAGACTCTAATAATCACTATATCACAAAGTGCTGCTGTTTCCTGTGTTGATGGGACAGCTGAGACACTAATAATCACTATATCACAAAGTGCTGCTGTTTCCTGTGTTGATGGGCCAGCTGAGACACTAAAAATCACTATATCACAAAGTGCTGCTGTTTCCAGTGCTGATAGGTCAGCTGAGACACTAATAATAACTATATCACAAAGTGCTGATGTTTCCTGTGTTGATGGGACAGCTGAGACACTAATAATAACTATATCACAAAGTGCTGATGTTTCCTGTGTTGATGGGACAGCTGAGACACTAATAATCACTATATCATAAAGTGCTGCTGTTTCCTGTGTTGATGGGACAGCTGAGACTCTAATAATCACTATATCACAAAGTGCTGCTGTTTCCTGTGTTGATGGGACAGCTGAGACACTAATAATCACTATATCACAAAGTGCTGCTGTTTCCTGTGTTAATAGGACAGCTGAGACACTAATAATCACTTTATCACAAAGTGCGGCTGTTTCCTGTGTTGATGGGACAGCTGAGACACTAATAATCACTATATCACAAAGTGCTGCTGTTTCCTGTGTTAATAGGACAGCTGAGACACTAATAATCACTTTATCACAAAGTGCTGCTGTTTCCTGTGTTGATGGGATAGGTGAGACACTAATAATCACTATATCACAAAGTGCTGATGTCTCCTGTGTTGATGGGACAGCTGAGACTCTAATAATCACATCATCACAAAGTGCTGCTGTTTCCTGTGTTGATGGGACAGCTGAGACACTAACTCTCACTATATCACAAAGTGCGGATGTTACCTGTGTTGATGGGACAGCTGAGACACTAATATTCACTATATCATAAAGTGCTGCTGTTTCCTGTGTTGATAGGACAGCTGAGACACTAATAATCACTATATCACAAAGTTCTGTTGTTTCCAGTGCTGATGGGACAGCTGAGACACTAATAATCACTATATCACAAAGTGCTGCTGTTTCCTGTGTTGATAGGACAACTGAGACACTAATAATCACTATATCACAAAGTGCTGCTATTTCCTGTGTTTATGGGACAGTTGAGACACTAATAATCACTATATCACAAAGTGCTGCTGTTTCCTGTGTTGATGGGACAGCTGAGACTCTAATAATCACTACATCACAAAGTGCTGCTGTTTCCTGTGTTGATGGGACAGCTGAGACACTAATAATCACTATATAACAAAGTGCTGCTGTTTCCTGTGTTGATGGGACAGCTGAGACACTAAAAATCACTATATCACAAAGTGCTGCTGTTTCCAGTGCTGATAGGTCAGCTGAGACACTAATAATAACTATATCACAAAGTGCTGATGTTTCCTGTGTTGATGGGACAGCTGAGACACTAATAATCACTATATCATAAAGTGCTGCTGTTTCCAGTGTTGATGGGACAGCTGAGACTCTAATAATCACTATATCATAAAGTGCTGCTGTTTCCTGTGTTGATGGGACAGCTGAGACTCTAATAATCACTATATCACAAAGTGCTGCTGTTTCCTGTGTTGATGGGACAGCTGAGACACTAATAATCACTATATCACAAAGTGCTGCTGTTTCCTGTGTTAATAGGACAGCTGAGACACTAATAATCACTTTATCACAAAGTGCGGCTGTTTCCTGTGTTGATGGGACAGCTGAGACACTAATAATCACTATATCACAAAGTGCTGCTGTTTCCTGTGTTAATAGGACAGCTGAGACACTAATAATCACTATATCACAAAGTGCTGCTATTTCCTGTGTTTATGGGACAGTTGAGACACTAATAATCACTATATCACAAAGTGCTGCTGTTTCCTGTGTTGATGGGACAGCTGAGACACTAATAATAACTATATCACAAAGTGCTGCTGTTTCCTGTGTTGATGGGACAGCTGAGACACTAATAATCACTATATCATAAAGTGCTGCTGTTTCCTGTGTTGATAGGACAGCTGAGACACTAATTATCACTATATCACAAAGTGCTGCTGTTTCCTGTGTTGATGGGACAGCTGAGACACTAATAATCACTATATCACAAAGTGCTGCTGTTTCCTGTGTTGATAGGACAGCTGAGACACTAATAATCACTATATCACAAAGTGCTGATGTCTCCTGTATTGATGGGACAGCTGAGACTCTAGTAATCACTGTATCACAAAGTGCTACTGTTTCCTGTGTTGATGGGACAGCTGAGACACTAATAATCACTATATCACAAAGTGCTGCTGTTTCCTGTGTTGATGGGACAGCTGAGACACTAATAATCACTATATCATAAAGTGCTGCTGTTTCCAGTGTTGATAGGACAGCTGAGACACTAATAATCACTATATCACAAAGTGCTGCTGTTTCCTGTGTTGATGGGACAGCTGAGACACTAAAAATCACTATATCACAAAGTGCTTTTGTTTTCTGTGTGGATGGGACAGCTGAGACACTAAAAATCACTATATCACAAAGTGCTGCTGTTTCCAATGCTGATGGGTCAGCTGAGACACTAATAATAACTATATCACAAAATGCTGCTGTTTCCTGTGTTGATGGGACAGCAGACACTAATAATCACTATATCACAAACTGCTGCTTTTTCCTGTGTTGATGGGACAGCAGACAGTAATAATCACTATATCACAAAGTGCTGATGTTTTCTGTGTTGATAGGACAGCTGAGACACTAATAATCACTATATCACAAAGTGCTGCTGTTTCCTGTGTTGATAGGACAGCTGAGACACTAATAATCACTATATCACAAAATGCTGCTGTTTCCTGTGTTGATGGGACAGCAGACACTAATAATCACTATATCACAAAATGCTGCTGTTTCCTGTGTTGATGGGACAGCAGACACTAGTAATCACTATATCACAAAGTGCTGCTGTTTCCTGTGTTGATGGGACAGCAGACACTAATAATCACTATATCACAAAGTGCTGCTGTTTCCTGTATTGATGGGACAGCAGACACTAATAATCACTATATCACAAAGTGCTGCTGTTTCCTGTGTTGATGGGACAGCTGAGACACTAATAATCACTATATCACAAAGTGCTGCTGTCTCCTGTGTTGATGGGACAGCATAGACACTAATAATCACTATATCACAAAGTGCTGCTGTTTCCTCTGTTGATGGGACAGCTGAGACACTAATAATCAGTATATCACAAAGTGCTGCTTTTTCCAGTGTTGATGGGACAGCTGAGACAGTAATAATCACTATATCACAAAGTGCTGCTATTTCCTGTGTTTATGGGACAGTTGAGACACTAATAATCACTATATCACAAAGTGCTGCTGTTTCCTCTGTTGATGGGACAGCAGAGACACTAATAATCACTATATCACAAAGTGCTGCTGTTTCTTGTGTTGATGGGACAGCTGAGACACTAATAATCACTATATCACAAAGTGCTGCTGTTTCCTGTGTTGATGGGACAGCTGAGACAATAATAATCACTATATCACAAAGTACTGCTGTTTCCTGTGTTGATGGGACAGCAGACACTAATAATAACTATATCACAAAGTGCTGCTATTTCCTGTGTTGATGGGACAGCTGAGACACTAATAATCACTATATCATAAAGTGCTGCTGTTTCCTGTGTTGATAGGACAGCTGAGACACTAATAATCACTATATCACAAAGTGCTGCTGTTTCCTGTGTTGATGGGACAGCTGAGACTCTAATAATCACTATATCACAAAGTGCTGCTGTTTCCTGTGTTGATAGGATAGCTGAGACACTAATAATCACTATATCACAAAGTGCTGATGTCTCCTGTGTTGATGGGACAGCTGAGACTCTAATAATCACTTTATCACAAAGTGCTGCTGTTTCCTGTGTTGATGGGACAGCAGAGACACTAAAAATCACTATATCACAAAGTGCTGCTGTTTCCAGTGCTGATAGTTCAGCTGAGACACTAATAATAACTATATCTCAAAGTGCTGATGTTTCCTGTGTTGATGGGACAGCTGAGACACTAATAATCACTATATCATAAAGTGCTGCTGTTTCCTGTGTTGATAGGACAGCTGAGACACTAATAATCACTATATCACAAAGTGCTGTTGTTTCCAGTGCTGATGGGACAGCTGAGACACTAATAATCACTATATCACAAAGTGCTGCTGTTTCCTGTGTTGATAGGACAACTGAGACACTAATAATCATTATGTCACAAAGTGCTGCTATTTCCTGTGTTGATGGGAGAGCTGAGACACTAATAATCACTATATCACAAAGTGCTGCTTATTCCTGTGTTGATGGGACAGCAGACATTAATAATCACTATATCACAAAGTGCTGATGTTTCCTGTGTTGATAGGACAGCTGAGACACTAATAATCACTATATCACAAAGTGCTGCTGTTTCCTGTGTTGATAGGACAGCTGAGACACTAATAATCACTATATCACAAAATGCTGCTGTTTCCTGTGTTGATGGGACAGCTGAGACACTAGTAATCACTATATCACAAAGTGCTGCTGTTTCCTGTGTTGATGGGACAGCTGAGACACTAATAATCACTATATCACAAAATGCTGCTGTTTCCTGTGTTGATGGGACAGCTGAGACACTAATAATCACTATATCACAAAGTGCTTCTGTTTCCTGTGTTGATGGGACAGCTGAGACACTAATAATCACTATATCACAAAGTGCTGCTGTTTCCTGTGTTGATGGGACAGCTGAGACACGAATAATCACTATATCACAAAGTGCTGCTGTTTCCTGTGTTGATGGGACAGCTGATACACTAATAATCACTATATCACAAAATGCTGCTGCTTCCTGTGTTGATGGGACAGCAGACACTAATAATGACTATATCACAAACTGCTGCTGTTTCCTGTGTTGATGGGACAGCAAACAGTAATAATCACTATATCACAAAGTGCTGATGTTTCCTGTGTTGATAGGACAGCTGAGACACTAATAATCACTATATCACAAAGTACTGCTGTTTCCTGTGTTGATGGGACAGCTGAGACACTAATAATCACTATATCATAAAGTGCTGCTCTTTCCAGTGTTGATAGGACAGCTGAGACACTAATAATCACTATATCACAAAGTGCTGCTGTTTCCTGTGTTGATAGGACAGCTGAGACACTAATAATCACTATATCACAAAGTGCTTTTGTTTTCTGTGTTGATGGGACAGCTGAGACACTAAAAATCACTATATCACAAAGTGCTGCTGTTTCCAATGCTGATAGGTCAGCTGAGACACTAATAATAACTATATCACAAAATGCTGCTGTTTCCTGTGTTGATGGGACAGCAGACACTAGTAATCACTTTATCACAAAGTGCTGCTTTTTCCTGTGTTGATGGGACAGCAGACAGTAATAATCACTATATCACAAAATGCTGCTGTTTCCTGTGTTGATGGGACAGCAGACACTAATGATCACTATATCACAAACTGCTGCTTTTTCCTGTGTTGATGGGACAGCAGACAGTAATAATCACTATATCACAAAGTGCTGATGTTTCCTATGTTGATAGGACAGCTGAGACACTAATAATCACTATATCACAAAGTGCTGCTGTTTCCTGTGTTGATAGCACAGCTGAGACACTAATAATCACTATATCACAAAGTGCTGCTGTTTCCTGTGTTGATGGGAGAGCTGAGACACTAATAATCACTATATCACAAAGTGCTGCTGTTTCCTGTGTTGATAGGACAGCTGAGACACTAATAATCACTATATCACAAAGTGCTGATGTTTCCTGTGTTGATGGGACAGCTGAGACACTAGTAATCACTATATCAGAAAGTGCTGCTGTTTCCAGTGTTGATAGGTCAGCTGAGACCCTAATAATCACTATATCACAAAGTGCTGCTATTTCCTGTGTTGATGGGACAGCTGAGACACTAATAATCACTATATCACAAAGTGCTGATGTTTCCTGTGTTGATTGGACAGATGAGACACTAACACTGACTATATCACAAAGTGCTGATGTTTCCTGTGTTGATGGGACAGCTGAGACACTAAAGGTAACTATATAATAAACTGCTGCTGTTTCCTGTGTTGATGGGACAGCTGAGACACTAATAATAACTATATCACAAAGTGCTGCTATTTCCTGTGTTGATGGGACAGCTGAGACACTAATAATCACTATATCACAAAGTGCTGCTATTTCCTGTGTTGATGGGACAGCTGAGACACTAATAATCACTATATCATAAAGTGCTGCTGTTTCCTGTGTTGATAGGACAGCTGAGACACTAATTATCACTATATCACAAAGTGCTGCTGTTTCCTGTGTTGATGGGACAGCTGAGACACTAATAATCACTATATCACAAAGTGCTGCTGTTTCCTGTGTTGATAGGACAGCTGAGACACTAATAATCACTATATCACAAAGTGCTGATGTCTCCTGTGTTGATGGGACAGCTGAGACTCTAGTAATCACTGTATCACAAAGTGCTGCTGTTTCCTGTGTTGATGGGACAGCTGAGACTCTAGTAATCACTGTATCACAAAGTGCTGCTGTTTCCTGTGTTGATGGGACAGCTGAGACACTAATAATCACTATATCACAAAGTGCTGCTGTTTCCTGTGTTGATGGGACAGCTGAGACAATAATAATCACTATATCACAAAGTACTGCTGTTTCCTGTGTTGATGGGACAGCAGACACTAATAATAACTATATCACAAAGTGCTGCTATTTCCTCTGTTGATGGGACAGCTGAGACACTAATAATCACTATATCATAAAGTGCTGCTGTTTCCTGTGTTGATAGGACAGCTGAGACACTAATAATCACTATATCACAAAGTGCTGCTGTTTCCTGTGTTGATGGGACAGCTGAGACTCTAATAATCACTATATCACAAAGTGCTGCTGTTTCCTGTGTTGATAGGATAGCTGAGACACTAATAATCACTATATCACAAAGTGCTGATGTCTCCTGTGTTGATGGGACAGCTGAGACTCTAATAATCACTTTATCACAAAGTGCTGCTGTTTCCTGTGTTGATGGGACAGCTGAGACAATAATAATCACTATATCACAAAGTACTGCTGTTTCCTGTGTTGATGGGACAGCAGACACTAATAATAACTATATCACAAAGTGCTGCTATTTCCTCTGTTGATGGGACAGCTGAGACACTAATAATCACTATATCATAAAGTGCTGCTGTTTCCTGTGTTGATAGGACAGCTGAGACACTAATAATCACTATATCACAAAGTGCTGCTGTTTCCTGTGTTGATGGGACAGCTGAGACTCTAATAATCACTTTATCACAAAGTGCTGCTATTTCCTGTGTTTATGGGACAGTTGAGACACTAATAATCACTATATCACAAAGTGCTGCTGTTTCCTGTGTTGATGGGACAGCTGAGACACTAATAATCACTATATCACTAAGTGCTGCTGTTTCCTGTGTTGATAGGACAGCTGAGACACTAATAATCACTATATCACAAAATGCTGCTTTTTCCTGTGTTGATGGGACAGCAGACAGTAATAATCACTATATCACAAAGTGCTGATGTTTCCTGTGTTGATAGGACAGCTGAGACACTAATAATCACTATATCACAAAGTGCTGCTGTTTCCTGTGTTGATAGGACAGCTGAGACACTAATAATCACTATATCACAAAATGCTGCTGTTTCCTGTGTTGATGGGACAGCTGAGACACTAGTAATCACTATATCACAAAGTGCTGCTGTTTCTTGTGTTGATGGGACAGCTGAGACACTAATAATCACTATATCACAAAATGCTGCTGTTTCCTGTGTTGATGGGACAGCTGAGACACTAATAATCACTATATCACAAAGTGCTTCTGTTTCCTGTGTTGATGGGACAGCTGAGACACTAATAATCACTATATCACAAAGTGCTGCTGTTTCCTGTGTTGATGGGACAGCTGAGACACGAATAATCACTATATCACAAAGTGCTGCTGTTTCCTGTGTTGATGGGACAGCTGATACACTAATAATCACTATATCACAAAATGCTGCTGCTTCCTGTGTTGATGGGACAGCAGACACTAATAATCACTATATCACAAACTGCTGCTGTTTCCTGTGTTGATGGGACAGCAGACAGTAATAATCACTATATCACAAAGTGCTGATGTTTCCTGTGTTGATAGGACAGCTGAGACACTAATAATCACTATATCACAAAGTACTGCTGTTTCCTGTGTTGATGGGACAGCTGAGACACTAATAATCACTATATCATAAAGTGCTGCTGTTTCCAGTGTTGATAGGACAGCTGAGACACTAATAATCACTATATCACAAAGTACTGCTGTTTCCTGTGTTGATGGGACAGCTGAGACACTAAAAATCACTATATCACAAAGTGCTGCTGTTTCCAATGCTGATGGGTCAGCTGAGACACTAATAATAACTATATCACAAAATGCTGCTGTTTCCTGTGTTGATGGGACAGCAGACACTAGTAATCACTATATCACAAAGTGCTGCTGTTTCCTGTGTTGATGGGACAGCTGAGACACTAGTAATCACTATATCACAAAGTGCTGCTGTTTCCTGTGTTGATGGGACAGCTGAGACACTAATAATCACTATATCACAAAGTGCTGCTGTTTCCTGTGTTGATAGGACAGCTGAGACACTAATAATCACTATATCACAAAGTGCTGCTGTTTCCTGTGTTGATGGGACAGCTGAGACACTAATAATCACTATATCACAAAGTGCTGCTGTTTCCTGTGTTGATGGGACAGCTGAGACACTAATAATCACTATATCACAAAGTGCTGCTGTTTCCTGTGTTGATGGGACAGCTGAGACACTAATAATCACTATATCACAAAATGCTGCTGTTTCCTGTGTTGATGGGACAGCAGACACTAATAATCACTATATCACAAACTGCTGCTTTTCCTGTGTTGATGGGACAGCAGACAGTAATAATCACTATATCACAAAGTGCTGATGTTTTCTGTGTTGATAGGACAGCTGAGACACTAATAATCACTATATCACAAAGTGCTGCTGTTTCCTGTGTTGATAGGACAGCTGAGACACTAATAATCACTATATCACAAAATGCTGCTGTTTCCTGTGTTGATGGGACAGCAGACACTAATAATCACTATATCACAAAATGCTGCTGTTTCCTGTGTTGATGGGACAGCAGACACTAGTAATCACTATATCACAAAGTGCTGCTGTTTCCTGTGTTGATGGGACAGCAGACACTAATAATCACTATATCACAAAGTGCTGCTGTTTCCTGTATTGATGGGACAGCTTAGACACTAATAATCACTATATCAAAAAGTGCTGCTGTTTCCTGTGTTGATGGGACAGCAGAGACACTAATAATCACTATATCACAAAGTGCTGCTGTTTCCTGTGTTGATGGGACAGCAGAGACACTAAAAATCACTATATCACAAAGTGCTGATATTTCCTGTGCTGATGGGACAGCTGAGACACTAATAATCAGTATATCACAAAGTGCTGCTTTTTCCAGTGTTGATGGGACAGCTGAGACAGTAATAATCACTATATCACAAAGTGCTGCTGTTTCCAGTGTTGATGGGACAGCTGAGCCACTAATAATCACTATATCACAAAGTGCTGCTATTTCCTGAGTTGATGGGACAGCTGAGACTCTAATAATCACTATATCACAAAGTGCTGCTGTTTCCTGTGTTGATGGGACAGCTGAGACACTAATAATCACTATATCACAAAGTGCTGCTGTTTCCTGTGTTAATAGGACAGCTGAGACACTAATAATCACTTTATCACAAAGTGCTGCTGTTTCCTGTGTTGATGGGACAGCTGAGACACTAATAATCACTATATCACAAAGTGCTATTTCCTGTGTTGATGGGACAGCTGAGACACTAATAATCACTATATCACAAAGTGCTGATGGCTCCTGTGTTGATGGGACAGCTGAGACACTAATAATCACTATATAACAAAGTGCTGCTGTTTCCAGTGCAGATAGGTCAGCTGAGACACTAATAATAACTATATCACAAAGTGCTGATGTTTCCTGTGTTGATGGGACAGCTGAGACACTAATAATCACTATATCATAAAGTGCTGATGTTTCCTGTGTTGATGGGACAGCTGAGACACTAATAATCACTATATCACAAAGTGCTGCTGTTTCCAGTGCTGATGGGACAGCTGAGACACTAATAATCACTATATCACAAAGTGCTGCTATTTCCTGATTTGATGGGACAGCTGAGACACTAATAATCACCATATCACAAAGTGCTGCTGTCTCCTGTGTTGATGGGACAGCATAGACACTAATAATCACTATATCACAAAGTGCTGCTGTTTCCTCTGTTGATGGGACAGCTGAGACACTAATAATAACTATATCACAAAGTGCTGCTGTTTCCTGTGTTGATAGGACAGCTGAGACACTAATAATCACTATATCACAAAGTGCTGCTATTTCCTGTGTTTATGGGACAGTTGAGAAACTAATAATCACTATATCACAAAGTGCTGCTGTTTCCTCTGTTGATGGGACAGCAGAGACACTAATAATCACTATATCACAAAGTGCTGCTGTTTCTTGTGTTGAAGGGACAGCTGAGACACTAATAATCACTATATCACAAAGTGCTGCTGTTTCCTGTGTTGATGGGACAGCTGAGACAATAATAATCACTATATCACAAAGTACTGCTGTTTCCTGTGTTGATGGGACAGCAGACACTAATAATAACTATATCACAAAGTGCTGCTATTTCCTGTGTTGATGGGACAGCTGAGACACTAATAATCACTATATCATAAAGTGCTGCTGATTCCTGTGTTGATAGGACAGCTGAGACACTAATAATCACTATATCACAAAGTGCTGCTGTTTCCTGTGTTGATGGGACAGCTGAGACTCTAATAATCACTATATCACAAAGTGCTGCTGTTTCCTGTGTTGATAGGATAGCTGAGACACTAATAATCACTATATCACAAAGTGCTGATGTCTCCTGTGTTGATGGGACAGCTGCGACTCTAATAATCACTTTATCACAAAGTGCTGCTGTTTCCTGTGTTGATGGGACAGCTGAGACACTAAAAATCACTATATCACAAAGTGCTGCTGTTTCCAGTGCTGATAGTTCAGCTGAGACACTAATAATCACTATATCACAAAGTGCTGTTGTTTCCAGTGCTGATGGGACAGCTGAGACACTAATAATAACTATATCACAAAGTGCTGCTGTTTCCTGTGTTGATAGGACAACTGAGACACTAATAATCACTATATCACAAAGTGCTGCTATTTCCTGTGTTTATGGGACAGTTGAGACACTAATAATCACTATATCACAAAGTGCTGCTGTTTCCTGTGTTGATGGGACAGCTGAGACACTAATAATAACTATATCACAAAGTGCTGCTATTTCCTGTGTTGATGGGACAGCTGAGACACTAATAATCACTATATCATAAAGTGCTGCTGTTTCCTGTGTTGATAGGACAGCTGAGACACTAATAATCACTATATCACAAAGTGCTGCTGTTTCCTGTGTTGATGGGACAGCTGAGACACTAATAATAACTATATCACAAAGTGCTGCTATTTCCTGTGTTGATGGGACAGCTGAGACACTAATAATCACTATATCATAAAGTGCTGCTGTTTCCTGTGTTGATAGGACAGCTGAGACACTAATTATCACTATATCACAAAGTGGTGCTGTTTCCTGTGTTGATGGGACAGCTGAGACACTAATAATCACTATATCACAAAGGTCTGCTGTTTCCTGTGTTGATAGGACAGCTGAGACACTAATAATCACTATATCACAAAGTGCTGCTGTTTCCTGTGTTGATGGGACAGCAGACAGTAATAATCACTATATCACAAAGTGCTGATGTTTCCTGTGTTGATAGGACAGCTGAGACACTAATAATCACTATATCACAAAGTGCTGCTGTTTCCTGTGTTGATAGGACAGCTGAGACACTAATAATCACTATATCACAAAATGCTGCTGTTTCCTGTGTTGATGGGACAGCTGAGACACTAGTAATCACTATATCACAAAGTGCTGCTGTTTCCTGTGTTGATGGGACAGCTGAGACACTAATAATCACTATATCACAAAGTGCTGCTGTTTCCTGTGTTGATAGGACAGCTGAGACACTAATAATCACTATATCACAAAGTGCTTCTGTTTCCTGTGTTGATGGGACAGCTGAAACACTAATAATCACTATATCACAAAGTGCTGCTGTTTCCTGTGTTGATGGGACAGCTGAGACACTAATAATCACTATATCACTAAGTGCTGCTGTTTCCTGTGTTGCTAGGACAGCTGAGACACTAATAATCACTATATCACAAAATGCTGCTTTTTCCTGTGTTGATGGGACAGCAGACAGTAATAATCACTATATCACAAAGTGCTGATGTTTCCTGTGTTGATAGGACAGCTGAGACACTAATAATCACTATATCACAAAGTGCTGCTGTTTCCTGTGTTGATAGGACAGCTGAGACACTAATAATCACTATATCACAAAATGCTGCTGTTTCTTGTGTTGATGGGACAGCTGAGACACTAGTAATCACTATATCACAAAGTGCTGCTGTTTCTTGTGTTGATGGGACAGCTGAGACACTAATAATCACTATATCACAAAATGCTGCTGTTTCCTGTGTTGATGGGACAGCTGAGACACTAATAATCACTATATCACAAAGTGCTTCTGTTTCCTGTGTTGATGGGACAGCTGAGACACTAATAATCACTATATCACAAAGTGCTGCTGTTTCCTGTGTTGATGGGACAGCTGAGACACGAATAATCACTATATCACAAAGTGCTGCTGTTTCCTGTGTTGATGGGACAGCTGATACACTAATAATCACTATATCACAAAATGCTGCTGCTTCCTGTGTTGATGGGACAGCAGACACTAATAATCACTATATCACAAACTGCTGCTGTTTCCTGTGTTGATGGGACAGCAGACAGTAATAATCACTATATCACAAAGTGCTGATGTTTCCTGTGTTGATAGGACAGCTGAGACACTAATAATCACTATATCACAAAGTACTGCTGTTTCCTGTGTTGATGGGACAGCTGAGACACTAATAATCACTATATCATAAAGTGCTGCTGTTTCCAGTGTTGATAGTACAGCTGAGACACTAATAATCACTATATCACAAAGTACTGCTGTTTCCTGTGTTGATGGGACAGCTGAGACACTAAAAATCACTATATCACAAAGTGCTGCTGTTTCCAATGCTGATGGGTCAGCTGAGACACTAATAATAACTATATCACAAAATGCTGCTGTTTCCTGTGTTGATGGGACAGCAGACACTAGTAATCACTATATCACAAAGTGCTGCTGTTTCCTGTGTTGATGGGACAGCTGAGACACTAGTAATCACTATATCACAAAGTGCTGCTGTTTCCTGTGTTGATGGGACAGCTGAGACACTAATAATCACTATATCACAAAGTGCTGCTGTTTCCTGTGTTGATACGACAGCTGAGACACTAATAATCACTATATCACAAAGTGCTGCTGTTTCCTGTGTTGATGGGACAGCTGAGACACTAATAATCACTATATCACAAAGTGCTGCTGTTTCCTGTGTTGATGGGACAGCTGAGACACTAATAATCACTATATCACAAAGTGCTGCTGTTTCCTGTGTTGATGGGACAGCTGAGACACTAATAATCACTATATCACAAAATGCTGCTGTTTCCTGTGTTGATGGGACAGCAGACACTAATAATCACTATATCACAAACTGCTGCTTTTTCCTGTGTTGATGGGACAGCAGACAGTAATAATCACTATATCACAAAGTGCTGATGTTTTCTGTGTTGATAGGACAGCTGAGACACTAATAATCACTATATCACAAAGTGCTGCTGTTTCCTGTGTTGATAGGACAGCTGAGACACTAATAATCACTATATCACAAAATGCTGCTGTTTCCTGTGTTGATGGGACAGCAGACACTAATAATCACTATATCACAAAATGCTGCTGTTTCCTGTGTTGATGGGACAGCAGACACTAGTAATCACTATATCACAAAGTGCTGCTGTTTCCTGTGTTGATGGGACAGCAGACACTAATAATCACTATATCACAAAGTGCTGCTGTTTCCTGTATTGATGGGATAGCTGAGACACTAATAATCACTATATCAAAAAGTGCTGCTGTTTCCTGTGTTGATGGGACAGCAGAGACACTAATAATCACTATATCACAAAGTGCTGCTGTTTCCTGTGTTGATGGGACAGCAGAGACACTAAAAATCACTATATCACAAAGTGCTATTTCCTGTGCTGATGGGACAGCTGAGACACTAATAATCAGTATATCACAAAGTGCTGCTTTTTCCAGAGTTGATGGGACAGCTGAGACAGTAATAATCACTATATCACAAAGTGCTGCTGTTTCCAGTGTTGATGGGACAGCTGAGACACTAATAATCACTATATCACAAAGTGCTGCTATTTCCTGAGTTGATGGGACAGCTGAGACTCTAATAATCACTATATCACAAAGTGCTGCTCTTTCCTGTGTTGATGGGACAGCTGAGACACTAATAATCACTATATCACAAAGTGCTGCTGTTTCCTGTGTTAATAGGACAGCTGAGACACTAATAATCACTTTATCACAAAGTGCTGCTGTTTCCTGTGTTGATGGGACAGCTGAGACACTAATAATCACTATATCACAAAGTGCTATTTCCTGTGATGATGGGACAGCTGAGACACTAATAATCACTATATCACAAAGTGCTGATGGCTCCTGTGTTGATGGGACAGCTGAGACACTAATAATCACTATATAACAAAGTGCTGCTGTTTCCAGTGCAGATAGGTCAGCTGAGACACTAATAATAACTATATCACAAAGTGCTGATGTTTCCTGTGTTGATGGGACAGCTGAGACACTAATAATCACTATATCATAAAGTGCTGATGTTTCCTGTGTTGATGGGACAGCTGAGACACTAATAATCACTATATCACAAAGTGCTGCTGTTTCCAGTGCTGATGGGACAGCTGAGACACTAATTATCACTATATCACAAAGTGCTGCTATTTCCTGATTTGATGGGACAGCTGAGACACTAATAATCACTATATCACAAAGTGCTGCTGTCTCCTGTGTTGATGGGACAGCATAGACACTAATAATCACTATATCACAAAGTGCTGCTGTTTCCTCTGTTGATGGGACAGCTGAGACACTAATAATAACTATATCACAAAGTGCTGCTGTTTCCTGTGTTGATAGGACAGCTGAGACACTAATAATCACTATATCACAAAGTGCTGCTATTTCCTGTGTTTATGGGACAGTTGAGAAACTAATAATCACTATATCACAAAGTGCTGCTGTTTCCTCTGTTGATGGGACAGCAGAGACACTAATAATCACTATATCACAAAGTGCTGCTGTTTCTTGTGTTGAAGGGACAGCTGAGACACTAATAATCACTATATCACAAAGTGCTGCTGTTTCCTGTGTTGATGGGACAGCTGAGACAATAATAATCACTATATCACAAAGTACTGCTGTTTCCTGTGTTGATGGGACAGCAGACACTAATAATAACTATATCACAAAGTGCTGCTATTTCCTGTGTTGATGGGACAGCTGAGACACTAATAATCACTATATCATAAAGTGCTGCTGATTCCTGTGTTGATAGGACAGCTGAGACACTAATAATCACTATATCACAAAGTGCTGCTGTTTCCTGTGTTGATGGGACAGCTGAGACTCTAATAATCACTATATCACAAAGTGCTGCTGTTTCCTGTGTTGATAGGATAGCTGAGACACTAATAATCACTATATCACAAAGTGCTGATGTCTCCTGTGTTGATGGGACAGCTGAGACTCTAATAATCACTTTATCACAAAGTGCTGCTGTTTCCTGTGTTGATGGGACAGCTGAGACACTAAAAATCACTATATCACAAAGTGCTGCTGTTTCCAGTGCTGATAGTTCAGCTGAGACACTAATTATCACTATATCACAAAGTGGTGCTGTTTCCTGTGTTGATGGGACAGCTGAGACACTAATAATCACTATATCACAAAGGTCTGCTGTTTCCTGTGTTGATAGGACAGCTGAGACACTAATAATCACTATATCACAAAGTGCTGCTGTTTCCTGTGTTGATGGGACAGCAGACAGTAATAATCACTATATCACAAAGTGCTGATGTTTCCTGTGTTGATAGGACAGCTGAGACACTAATAATCACTATATCACAAAGTGCTGCTGTTTCCTGTGTTGATAGGACAGCTGAGACACTAATAATCACTATATCACAAAATGCTGCTGTTTCCTGTGTTGATGGGACAGCTGAGACACTAGTAATCACTATATCACAAAGTGCTGCTGTTTCCTGTGTTGATGGGACAGCTGAGACACTAATAATCACTATATCACAAAGTGCTGCTGTTTCCTGTGTTGATAGGACAGCTGAGACACTAATAATCACTATATCACAAAGTGCTTCTGTTTCCTGTGTTGATGGGACAGCTGAAACACTAATAATCACTATATCACAAAGTGCTGCTGTTTCCTGTGTTGATGGGACAGCTGAGACACGAATAATCGCTATATCACAAAGTGCTGCTGTTTCCTGTGTTGATGGGACAGCTGATACACTAATAATCACTATATCACAAAATGCTGCTGTTTCCTGTGTTTTGATGGGACAGCAGACAGTAATAATCACTATATCACAAAGTGCTGATGTTTCCTGTGTTGATAGGACAGCTGAGACACTAATAATCACTATATCACAAAGTGCTGCTGTTTCCTGTGTTGATAGGACAGCTGAGACACTAATAATCACTATATCACAAAATGCTGCTGTTTCCTGTGTTGATGGGACAGCTGAGACACTAGTAATCACTATATCACAAAGTGCTGCTGTTTCCTGTGTTGATGGGACAGCTGAGACACTAATAATCACTATATTACAAAGTGCTGATGTTTCCTGTGTTGATGGGACAGCTGAGACACTAGTAATCACTATATCAGAAAGTGCTGCTGTTTCCAGTGTTGATAGGTCAGCTGAAACCCTAATAATCACTATATCACAAAGTGCTGCTATTTCCTGTGTTGATGGGACAGCTGAGACACTAATAATCACTATATCACAAAGTGCTGATGTTTCCTGTGTTGATTGGACAGATGAGACACTAACACTGACTATATCACAAAGTGCTGATGTTTCCTGTGTTGATGGGACAGCTGAGACACTAAAGGTAACTATATAATAAACTGCTGCTGTTTCCTGTGTTGATGGGACAGCTGAGACACTAATAATCACTATATCACAAAGTGCTGCTGTTTCCTGTGTTAATAGGACAGCTGAGACACTAATAATCACTTTATCACAAAGTGCTGCTGTTTCCTGTGTTGATGGGATAGCTGAGACACTAATAATCACTATATCACAAAGTGCTGATGTCTCCTGTGTTGATGGGACAGCTGAGACTCTAATAATCACTTCATCACAAAGTGCTGCTGTTTCCTGTGTTGATGGGACAGCTGAGACACTAACTCTCACTATATCACAAAGTGCGGATGTTACCTGTGTTGATGGGACAGCTGAGACATTAATATTCACTATATCATAAAGTGCTGCTGTTTCCTGTGTTGATAGGACAGCTGAGACACTAATAATCACTATATCACAAAGTTCTGTTGTTTCCAGTGCTGATGGGACAGCTGAGACACTAATAATCACTATATCACAAAGTGCTGCTGTTTCCTGTGTTGATATGACAACTGAGACACTAATAATCACTATATCACAAAGTGCTGCTATTTCCTGTGTTTATGGGACAGTTGAGACACTAATAATCACTATATCACAAAGTGCTGCTGTTTCCTGTGTTGATGGGACAGCTGAGACACTAATAATAACTATATCACAAAGTGCTGCTATTTCCTGTGTTGATGGGACAGCTGAGACACTAATAATCACTATATCATAAAGTGCTGCTGTTTCCTGTGTTGATAGGACAGCTGAGACACTAATTATCACTATATCACAAAGTGCTGCTGTTTCCTGTGTTGATGGGACAGCTGAGACACTAATAATCACTATATCACAAAGTGCTGCTGTTTCCTGTGTTGATAGGACAGCTGAGACACTAATAATCACTATATCACAAAGTGCTGATGTCTCCTGTGTTGATGGGACAGCTGAGACTCTAGTAATCACTGTATCACAAAGTGCTGCTGTTTCCTGTGTTGATGGGACAGCTGAGACACTAATAATCACTATATCACAAAGTGCTGCTGTTTCCTGTGTTGATGGGACAGCTGAGACACTAATAATCACTATATCATAAAGTGCTGCTGTTTCCAGTGTTGATAGGACAGCTGAGACACTAATAATCACTATATCACAAAGTGCTGCTGTTTCCTGTGTTGATGGGACAGCTGAGACACTAATAATCACTATATCACAAAGTGCTTTTGTTTTCTGTGTTGATGGGACAGCTGAGACACTAAAAATCACTATATCACAAAGTGCTGCTGTTTCCAATGCTGATGGGTCAGCTGAGACACTAATAATAACTATATCACAAAATGCTGCTGTTTCCTGTGTTGATGGGACAGCAGACACTAGTAATCACTATATCACAAAGTGCTGCTGTTTCCTGTGTTGATGGGACAGCTGAGACACTAGTAATCACTATATCACAAAGTGCTGCTGTTTCCTGTGTTGATGGGACAGCTGAGACACTAATAATCACTATATCACAAAGTGCTGCTGTTTCCTGTGTTGATAGGACAGCTGAGACACTAATAATCACTATATCACAAAGTGCTTCTGTTTCCTGTGTTGATGGGACAGCTGAGACACTAATAATCACTATATCACAAAGTGCTGCTGTTTCCTGTGTTGATGGGACAGCTGAGACACTAATAATCACTATATCACAAAATGCTATTTCCTGTGTTGATGGGACAGCTGAGACACTAATAATCACTATATCACAAAGTGCTGATGGCTCCTGTGTTGATGGGACAGCTGAGACACTAATAATCACTATATAACAAAGTGCTGCTGTTTCCAGTGCAGATAGGTCAGCTGAGACACTAATAATAACTATATCACAAAGTGCTGATGTTTCCTGTGTTGATGGGACAGCTGAGACACTAATAATCACTATATCATAAAGTGCTGATGTTTCCTGTGTTGATGGGACAGCTGAGACACTAATAATCACTATATCACAAAGTGCTGCTGTTTCCAGTGCTGATGGGACAGCTGAGACACTAATAATCACTATATCACAAAGTGCTGCTATTTCCTGATTTGATGGGACAGCTGAGACACTAATAATCACTATATCACAAAGTGCTGCTGTCTCCTGTGTTGATGGGACAGCATAGACACTAATAATCACTATATCACAAAGTGCTGCTGTTTCCTCTGTTGATGGGACAGCTGAGACACTAATAATAACTATATCACAAAGTGCTGCTGTTTCCTGTGTTGATAGGACAGCTGAGACACTAATAATCACTATATCACAAAGTGCTGCTATTTCCTGTGTTTATGGGACAGTTGAGACACTAATAATCACTATATCACAAAGTGCTGCTGTTTCCTCTGTTGATGGGACAGCAGAGACACTAATAATCACTATATCACAAAGTGCTGCTGTTTCTTGTGTTGAAGGGACAGCTGAGACACTAATAATCACTATATCACAAAGTGCTGCTGTTTCCTGTGTTGATGGGACAGCTGAGACAATAATAATCACTATATCACAAAGTACAGCTGTTTCCTGTGTTGATGGGACAGCAGACACTAATAATAACTATATCACAAAGTGCTGCTATTTCCTGTGTTGATGGGACAGCTGAGACACTAATAATCACTATATCATAAAGTGCTGCTGTTTCCTGTGTTGATAGGACAGCTGAGACACTAATAATCACTATATCACAAAGTGCTGCTGTTTCCTGTGTTGATGGGACAGCTGAGACTCTAATAATCACTATATCACAAAGTGCTGCTGTTTCCTGTGTTGATAGGATAGCTGAGACACTAATAATCACTATATCACAAAGTGCTGATGTCTCCTGTGTTGATGGGACAGCTGAGACTCTAATAATCACTTTATCACAAAGTGATGCTGTTTCCTGTGTTGATGGGACAGCTGAGACACTAAAAATCACTATATCACAAAGTGCTGCTGTTTCCAGTGCTGATAGTTCAGCTGAGACACTAATAATCACTATATCACAAAGTGCTGTTGTATCCAGTGCTGATGGGACAGCTGAGACACTAATAATAACTATATCACAAAGTGCTGCTGTTTCCTGTGTTGATAGGACAACTGAGACACTAATAATCACTATATCACAAAGTGCTGCTATTTCCTGTGTTTATGGGACAGTTGAGACACTAATAATCACTATATCACAAAGTGCTGCTGTTCCCTGTGTTGATGGGACAGCTGAGACACTAATAATAACTATATCACAAAGTGCTGCTATTTCCTGTGTTGATGGGACAGCTGAGACACTAATAATCACTATATCATAAAGTGCTGCTGTTTCCTGTGTTGATAGGACAGCTGAGACACTAATAATCACTATATCACAAAGTGCTGCTGTTTCCTGTGTTGATGGGACAGCTGAGACACTAATAATCACTATATCACAAAGTGCTGCTATTTCCTGTGTTGATGGGACAGCTGAGACACTAATAATCACTATATCATAAAGTGCTGCTGTTTCCTGTGTTGATAGGACAGGTGAGACACTAATTATCACTATATCACAAAGTGGTGCTGTTTCCTGTGTTGATGGGACAGCTGAGACACTAATAATCACTATATCACAAAGGTCTGCTGTTTCCTGTGTTGATAGGACAGCTGAGACACTAATAATCACTGTATCACAAAGTGCTGCTTTTTCCTGTGTTGATGGGACAGCAGACAGTAATAATCACTATATCATAAAGTGCTGATGTTTCCTGTGTTGATAGGACAGCTGAGACACTAATTATCACTATATCACAAAGTGCTGCTGTTTCCTGTGTTGATAGGACAGCTGAGACACTAATAATCACTATATCACAAAATGCTGCTGTTTCCTGTGTTGATGGGACAGCTGAGACACTAATAATCACTATATCACAAAGTGCTGCTGTTTCCTGTGTTGATAGGACAGCTGAGACACTAATAATCACTATATCACAAAGTGCTTCTGTTTCCTGTGTTGATGGGACAGCTGAGACACTAATAATCACTATATCACAAAGTGCTGCTGTTTCCTGTGTTGATGGGACAGCTGATACACTAATAATCACTATATCACAAAATGCTGCTGTTTCCTGTGTTGATGGGACAGCAGACACTAATAATCACTATATCACAAACTGCTGCTGTTTCCTGTGTTGATGGGACAGCAGACAGTAATAATCACTATATCACAAAGTGCTGATGTTTCCTGTGTTGATAGGACAGCTGAGACACTAATAATCACTATATCACAAAGTACTGCTGTTTCCTGTGTTGATGGGACAGCTGAGACACTAATAATCACTATATCATAAAGTGCTGCTGTTTCCAGTGTTGATAGGACAGCTGAGACACTAATAATCACTATATCACAAAGTGCTGCTGTTTCCTGTGTTGATGGGACAGCTGAGACACTAATAATCACTATATCACAAAGTGCTTTTGTTTTCTGTGTTGATGGGACAGCTGAGACACTAAAAATCACTATATCACAAAGTGCTGCTGTTTCCAATGCTGATAGGTCAGCTGAGACACTAATAATAACTATATCACAAAATGCTGCTGTTTCCTGTGTTGATGGGACAGCAGACAGTAATAATCACTATATCACAAAATGCTGCTGTTTCCTGTGTTGATGGGACAGCAGACACTAATGATCACTATATCACAAACTGCTGCTTTTTCCTGTGTTGATAGGACAGCTGAGACACTAATAATCACTATATCACAAAATGCTGCTGTTTCCTGTGTTGATGGGAGAGCTGAGACACTAGTAATCACTATATCACAAAGTGCTGCTGTTTCCTGTGTTGATGGGACAGCTGAGACACTAATAATCACTATATCACAAAGTGCTGCTGTTTCCTGTGTTGATAGGACAGCTGAGACACTAATAATCACTATATCACAAAGTGCTTCTGTTTCCTGTGTTGATGGGACAGCTGAGACAGTAATAATCACTATATCACAAAGTGCTGCTGTTTCCTGTGTTGATGGGACAGCTGAGACACTAGTAATCACTATATCATAAAGTGCTGCAGTTTCCAGTGTTGATAGGACAGCTGAGACACTAATAATCACTATATCACAAAGTGCTGCTGTTTCCTGTGTTGATGGGACAGCTGAGACACTAATAATCACTATATCACAAAATGCTGCTGTTTCCTGTGTTGATGGGACAGCAGACACTAATAATCACTATATCACAAACTGCTGCTGTTTCCTGTGTTGATGGGACAGCAGACAGTAATAATCACTATATCACAAAGTGCTGATGTTTCCTGTGTTGATAGGACAGCTGAGACACTAATAATCACTATATCACAAAGTGCTGCTGTTTCCTGTGTTGATAGGACAGCTGAGACACTAATAATCACTATATAACAAAATGCTGCTCTTTCCTCTGTTGATGGGACAGCAGACACTAATAATCACTATATCACAAAATGCTGATATTTCCTGTGTTGATGGGACAGCAGACACTAGTAATCACTATATCACAAAGTGCTGCTGTTTCCTGTGTTGATGGGACAGCAGACACTAATAATCACTATATCACAAAGTGCTGCTGTTTCCTGTGTTGATGGGACAGCAGACACTTATAATCAATATATCACAAAGTGCTGCTGTTTCCTGTGTTGATGGGACAGCTGAGACACTAATAATCACTATATCACAAAGTGCTGCTGTTTCCTGTGTTGATGGGACAGCTGAGACACTAAAAATCACTATATCACAAAGTGCTGCTGTTTCCAGTGTTGATGGGACAGCTGAGACACTAATAATCACTATATCACAAAGTGCTGCTGTTTCCTGTGTTGATGGGACAGCAGAGACACTAATAATCACTATATCACAAAGTGCTGCTGTTTCCTGTGTTGATGGGACAGCAGAGACACTAATAATCACTATATCACAAAGTGCTGATGTTTACTGTGTTGATGGGACAGCAGAGACACTAAAAATCACTATATCAAAAAGTGCTGATGTTTCCTGTGCTGATGGGACTGCAAAGACACTAAAAATCACTATATCACAAAGTGCTGATGTTTCCTGTGCTGATGGGACAGCTGAGACACTAATAATCACTATATCACAAAGTGCTGCTGTTTCCTGTGTTGATGGGACAGCTGAGACACTAATGATCACTATATCACAAAGTGCTGCTGTTTACTGTGTTGATGGGACAGCTGAGACACTAATAATCACTATATCACAAAGTGCTGCTGTTTCCTGTGTTGATGGGACAGCTGAGATACTAATAATCACTATATCACAAAGTGCTGCTGTTTCCTGTGTTGATGGGACAGCAGAGACACTAATAATCACTATATCACAAAGTGCTGATGTTTCCTGTGTTGATGGGACAGCTGAGACACTAGTAATCACTATATCACAAAGTGCTGCTGTTTCCTGTGTTGATGGGACAGCTGAGACACTAATAATCACTATATCACAAAGTGCTGCTGTTTCCTGTGTTGATAGGACAGCTGAGACACTAATAATCACTATATCACAAAGTGCTTCTGTTTCCTGTGTTGATGGGACAGCTGAGACACTAATAATCACTATATCACAAAGTGCTGCTGTTTCCTGTGTTGATGGGACAGCTGATACACTAATAATCACTATATCACAAAATGCTGCTGTTTCCTGTGTTGATGGGACAGCAGACACTAATAATCACTATATCACAAACTGCTGCTGTTTCCTGTGTTGATGGGACAGCAGACAGTAATAATCACTATATCACAAAGTGCTGATGTTTCCTGTGTTGATAGGACAGCTGAGACACTAATAATCACTATATCACAAAGTACTGCTGTTTCCTGTGTTGATGGGACAGCTGAGACACTAATAATCACTATATCATAAAGTGCTGCTGTTTCCAGTGTTGATAGGACAGCTGAGACACTAATAATCACTATATCACAAAGTGCTGCTGTTTCCTGTGTTGATGGGACAGTTGAGACACTAATAATCACTATATCACAAAGTGCTTTTGTTTTCTGTGTTGATGGGACAGCTGAGACACTAAAAATCACTATATCACAAAGTGCTGCTGTTTCCAATGCTGATAGGTCAGCTGAGACACTAATAATAACTATATCACAAAATGCTGCTGTTTCCTGTGTTGATGGGACAGCAGACAGTAATAATCACTATATCACAAAATGCTGCTGTTTCCTGTGTTGATGGGACAGCAGACACTAATGATCACTATATCACAAACTGCTGCTTTTTCCTGTGTTGATGGGACAGCAGACAGTAATAATCACTATATCACAAAGTGCTGATGTTTCCTGTGTTGATAGGACAGCTGAGACACTAATAATCACTATATCACAAAGTGCTGCTGTTTCCTGTGTTGATAGGACAGCTGAGACACTAATAATCACTATATCACAAAATGCTGCTGTTTCCTGTGTTGATGGGAGAGCTGAGACACTAGTAATCACTATATCACAAAGTGCTGCTGTTTCCTGTGTTGATGGGACAGCTGAGACACTAATAATCACTATATCACAAAGTGCTGCTGTTTCCTGTGTTGATAGGACAGCTGAGACACTAATAATCACTATATCACAAAGTGCTTCTGTTTCCTGTGTTGATGGGACAGCTGAGACACTAATAATCACTATATCACAAAGTGCTGCTGTTTCCCGTGTTGATGGGACAGCTGAGACACTAGTAATCACTATATCATAAAGTGCTGCAGTTTCCAGTGTTGATAGGACAGCAGACACTAGTAATCACTATATCACAAAGTGCTGCTGTTTCCTGTGTTGATGGGACAGCAGACACTAATAATCACTATATCACAAAGTGCTGCTGTTTCCCGTGTTGATGGGACAGCAGACACTAATAATCACTATATCACAAAATGCTGATGTTTCCTGTGTTGATGGGACAGCAGACACTAGTAATCACTATATCACAAAGTGCTGCTGTTTCCTGTGTTGATGGGACAGCAGACACTAATAATCACTATATCACAAAGTGCTGCTGTTTCCTGTGTTGATGGGACAGCAGACACTTATAATCAATATATCACAAAGTGCTGCTGTTTCCTGTGTTGATGGGACAGCTGAGACACTAATAATCACTATATCACAAAGTGCTGCTGTTTCCTGTGTTGATGGGACAGCTGAGACACTAAAAATCACTATATCACAAAGTGCTGCTGTTTCCAGTGTTGATGGGACAGCTGAGACACTAATAATCACTATATCACAAAGTGCTGCTGTTTCCTGTGTTGATGGGACAGCAGAGACACTAATAATCACTATATCACAAAGTGCTGCTGTTTCCTGTGTTGATGGGACAGCAGAGACACTAATAATCACTATATCACAAAGTGCTGATGTTTACTGTGTTGATGGGACAGCAGAGACACTAAAAATCACTATATCAAAAAGTGCTGCTGTTTCCTGTGTTGATGGGACAGCTGAGACACTAATGATCACTATATCACAAAGTACTGCTTTTTACTGTGTTGATGGGACAGCTGAGACACTAATAATCACTATATCACAAAGTGCTGCTGTTTCCTGTGTTGATGGGACAGCTGAGACACTAATAATCACTATATCACAAAGTGCTGCTGTTTCCTGTGTTGATGGGACAGCTGAGACACTAGTAATCACTATATCAGAAAGTGCTGCTGTTTCCAGTGTTGATAGGTCAGCTGAGACCCTAATAATCACTATATCACAAAGTGCTGCTATTTCCTGTGTTGATGGGACAGCTGAGACACTAATAATCACTATATCACAAAGTGCTGATGTTTCCTGTGTTTATTGGACAGATGAGACACTAACACTGACTATATCACAAAGTGCTGATGTTTCCTGTGTTGATGGGACAGCTGAGACACTAAATGTAACTATATAATAAACTGCTGCTGTTTCCTGTGTTGATGGGAGAGCTGAGACACTAATAATCTCTATATCACAAAGTGCTGCTTTTTCCTGTGTTGATGGGACAGCTGAGACACTAATAATCACTATATCACAAAGTGCTGATGTTTCCTGTGCTGATGGGACAGCTGAGACACTAATAATCACTGTATCACAAAGTGCTGCTATTTCCTGTGTTGATGGGACAGCTGAGACACTAATAATCACTATATCACAAAGTGCTGCTGTTTCCTTTGTTAATGGGACAGCTGAGACTCTAATAATCACTATATCACAAAGTGCTGCTGTTTCCAGTGTTGATGGGACAGCTGAGACACTAATAATCACTATATCACAAAGTGCTGCTGTTACCTGTGTTGATGGGACAGCTGAGACACTAATAATCACTATATCACAAAGTGCTGCTTTTTCCTGTGTTGATGGGACAGCTGACACACTAATAATCACTATATCACAAAGTGCTGCTGTTTCCTGTGTTGATGGGACAGCTGAGACACTAATAATCACTATATAATAAACTGCTGCTGTTTCCTGTGTTGATGGGACAGCTGAGACACTAATAATCACTATATCACAAAGTGCTGCTGTTTCCTGTGTTGATGGGACAGCTGAGACACTAATAATCACTATATCACAAAGTGCTGCTGTTTCCTGTGTTGATGGGACAGCTGAGACACTAATAATCACTATATCACAAAGTGCTGCTATTTCCTGTGTTGATGGGACAGCTGACACACTAATAATCACTATATCACAAAGTGCTGCTGTTTCTTGTGTTGATGGGACAGCTGAGACAGTAAAAATCACTATATCACAAAGTGCTGCTGTTTCCTGTGTTGATGGGACAGCTGAGACACTAATAATCACTGTATCACAAAGTGCTGCTGGTTCCTGTGTTGATGGGACAGCATATAGACTAAAAATCACTATATCTCAAAGTGCTGCTGTTTCCTGTGTTGATGGAACAGCCGAGACACTAATAATCACTATATCATAAAGTGCTGCTGTTTCCTGTGTTGATGGGACAGTTGAGACACTAATAATCACTATATCACAAAGTGCTGCTGTTTCCTGTGTTGATGGGACAGCTGAGACACTAATAATCACTATATCACAAAGTGCTGATGTTTCCTGTGTTGATGGGACAGCTGAGACACTAACAATCACTGTATCACAAAGTGCTGATGTTTCCAGTGTTGATGGGACAGCTGAGACACTAATAATCACTATATCACAAAGTGCTGATGTTTCCTGTGTTGATGGGACAGCCGAGACACTAACAATCACTGTATCACAAAGTGCTGATGTTTCCTGTGTTGATGGGACAGCTGAGACACTAAAAATCACTATATCACAAAGTGCTGCTGTTTCCTGTGTTGATGGGACAGCTGAGACACTAATAATCACTATATCACAAAGTGCTGCTGTTTCCTGTGTTGATGGGACAGCTGAGACACTAACAATCACTGTATCACAAAGTGCTGATGTTTCCAGTGTTGATGGGACAGCTGAGACACTAATAATCACTATATCACAAAGTGCTGATGTTTCCTGTGTTGATGGGACAGCCGAGACACTAACAATCACTGTATCACAAAGTGCTGATGTTTCCTGTGTTGATGGGACAGCTGAGACACTAATAATCACTATATCACAAAGTGCTGCTGTTTCCTGTGTTGATGGGACAGCTGAGACACTAATAATCACTGTATCACAAAGTGCTGCTGTTTCCTGTGTTGATGGGACAGCATATAGACTAAAAATCACTATATCTCAAAGTGCTGCTGTTTCCTGTGTTGATGGAACAGCCGAGACACTAATAATCACTATATCATAAAGTGCTGATGTTTTCTGTGTTGATGGGACAGCTGAGACACTAATAATCACTATATCACAAAGTGCTGGTGTTTCCTGTGTTGATGGGACAGCTGAGACACTAACTCTCACTATATCACAAAGTGCTGGTGTTTCCTGTGTTGATGGGACAGCTGAGACACTAATAATCACTATATCACAAAGTGCTGCTTTTTCCTGTGTTGATGGGACAGCTGACACACTAATAATCACTATATCACAAAGTGCTGCTGTTTCCTGTGTTGATGGGACAGCTGAGACACTAATAATCACTATATAATAAACTGCTGCTGTTTCCTGTGTTGATGGGACAGCTGAGACACTAATAATCACTATATCACAAAGTGCTGCTGTTTCCTGTGTTGATGGGACAGCTGAGACACTAATAATCACTATATCACAAAGTGCTGCTGTTTCCTGTGTTGATGGGACAGCTGAGACACTAATAATCACTATATCACAAAGTGCTGCTATTTCCTGTGTTGATGGGACAGCTGACACACTAATAATCACTATATCACAAAGTGCTGCTGTTTCTTGTGTTGATGGGACAGCTGAGACAGTAAAAATCACTATATCACAAAGTGCTGCTGTTTCCTGTGTTGATGGGACAGCTGAGACACTAATAATCACTGTATCACAAAGTGCTGCTGGTTCCTGTGTTGATGGGACAGCATATAGACTAAAAATCACTATATCTCAAAGTGCTGCTGTTTCCTGTGTTGATGGAACAGCCGAGACACTAATAATCACTATATCATAAAGTGCTGCTGTTTCCTGTGTTGATGGGACAGTTGAGACACTAATAATCACTATATCACAAAGTGCTGCTGTTTCCTGTGTTGATGGGACAGCTGAGACACTAATAATCACTATATCACAAAGTGCTGATGTTTCCTGTGTTGATGGGACAGCTGAGACACTAACAATCACTGTATCACAAAGTGCTGATGTTTCCAGTGTTGATGGGACAGCTGAGACACTAATAATCACTATATCACAAAGTGCTGATGTTTCCTGTGTTGATGGGACAGCCGAGACACTAACAATCACTGTATCACAAAGTGCTGATGTTTCCTGTGTTGATGGGACAGCTGAGACACTAAAAATCACTATATCACAAAGTGCTGCTGTTTCCTGTGTTGATGGGACAGCTGAGACACTAATAATCACTATATCACAAAGTGCTGCTGTTTCCTGTGTTGATGGGACAGCTGAGACACTAACAATCACTGTATCACAAAGTGCTGATGTTTCCAGTGTTGATGGGACAGCTGAGACACTAATAATCACTATATCACAAAGTGCTGATGTTTCCTGTGTTGATGGGACAGCCGAGACACTAACAATCACTGTATCACAAAGTGCTGATGTTTCCTGTGTTGATGGGACAGCTGAGACACTAATAATCACTATATCACAAAGTGCTGCTGTTTCCTGTGTTGATGGGACAGCTGAGACACTAATAATCACTGTATCACAAAGTGCTGCTGTTTCCTGTGTTGATGGGACAGCATATAGACTAAAAATCACTATATCTCAAAGTGCTGCTGTTTCCTGTGTTGATGGAACAGCCGAGACACTAATAATCACTATATCATAAAGTGCTGATGTTTTCTGTGTTGATGGGACAGCTGAGACACTAATAATCACTATATCACAAAGTGCTGGTGTTTCCTGTGTTGATGGGACAGCTGAGACACTAACTCTCACTATATCACAAAGTGCTGGTGTTTCCTGTGTTGATGGGACAGCTGAGACACTAATAATCACTATATCACAAAGTGCTGCTGTTTCCTGTGTTATGGGACAGCTAAGACACTTATAATCACTATATCACAAAGTGCTGCTATTTCCTGTGTTGATGGGACAGCTGAGACACTAATAATCACTATATAATAAAGTGCTGATGTTTCCTGTGTTGATGGGACAGCTGAGACACTAATAATCACTATATCACAAAGTGCTGCTGTTTCCTGTGTTGATAGGACAACTGAGACACTAACAATCACTATATCACAAAGTGCTGCTGTTTCCTGTGTTGATGGGACAGCTGAGACACTAATAATCACTGTATCACAAAGTGCTGCTGTTTCCTGTGTTGATGGGACAGCTGAGACACTAATAATCACTATATCACAAAGTGCTGCTGTTTCCTGTGTTGATGGGACAGCTGAGACACTAATAATCACTATATCACAAAGAAGTGACCAGAGAGAGAAACCTAAGTTGCTTGATAGACAAAGGTCAAGTACACCCCTTAGGTTGAGCCACATAAAATCATTTTACCTAAGTTGCAAATTAAATTGGGCCTAAAGAAGAATTTGGTGAAAGCTCTGGATAAAGAAGACCAGGTTCTCAGTTATCTGAAGGAAACATTTCTGAAGTTAAGCAAAGCAAAGCTAAAAGAAGGTATATTTGTTGGCCCCCAAATAAGTTAACTGCTTACAAATTAAATAATTATCGTAAATTTAGTCTGCTGCTTGGTCTTCCTTCAGGCTGCTGTGTGTGGATCTGATCCTGGAGATATTTCTGCAATGGAAGTGGCAGGACTGCGAGAGGTGCTGAATGTATGGTTTGAAGGAGAGGAAGAAGCCAAGAATAACTCCAAGACAGAGCACTTGCGGGCTAGAGGAGATGGTGATGCTATCAATAGATAGTGAAATAGTGGTAAGGTGAGGTAATTCAGGAGGGTGGGAAGATGATCAGATCAGTCTTAGACATGTTAAGTTTAAGGGACATCCAAGAGGATATAGCAGAGAGACAGCTGGACATAGAAGTGAGGAGAGAGAGTGGGAGAGGTCAGGGCGGAGGTAGATCTGAATATCATCAGCAGAGAGATAATATTTGAGGCCTAAATAGAGCTGAAGAGCTCACCTAAAGAGGATATATAGAGGGAGAATAGGAGAGGACCAAGAACAGAACCTTGGGGAACATCTGCTGGTAGAGGAAGTTGGGCAGAAGTAGAGATATGTGAGGAGACAGAGAAAGAATGGTCAGAATGGTAGAAGAACAGCCAGGAGAGGGTGAAATCATGCAGACCAAGGGAATTAATGATTTGCAGGAGGAGAGGTTGGTCCACAGTGTCAAAAGCAGCAGAGAGGTCAAGGAAAATGTTGTGGGAATAGTGGCCCTTGGAATTGGCAACAAGTAGGTCATTACTGGCTTTAGTGAGGGCAGCTTCTGTGGAGTGGATAGGACAAAAGCCAGACTGAAATGGGCCTAGCAGGGAGTGCGAGGAAAGAAAGTCGGTAGGATGGTCTCAATCTGCTCAAGAAGTTTCAAGGCAAAGGGGAGGAGAGAGATGGGTGCTATTAGAGAAACTGTCAGAGTCAAGGGTGGGTTTTTTAAGAATGGGGACACAACGGCATGCTTGAATGCAGAAGGGACAGTTCCTGATGAGAGGGAGAGATTACAGAGATAGTCAAGATGGGAGCAGGCATCAGGAGAAAGGGAGCAGAGGAGGCGGGAAGGGATAGGGTCAAGGGGGGAGGTGGAGGGGGGAGACAGACTAGATTAGGGCCATGACTTAATTTCCAGATACTGGGGAGAATGAAGTCAGAGTTGGCAAAATGGATGGGGATGAAGGACATAGTCAGTCAGGGGAAGAAGGGGTTAAGATGGTGATGGTCTGGTGGGATGGGATGTCCTGGCATATGGATTCAATTTTAGAGGAGAGGTGGGTGACAGAGTCAAGGAAAGATTGAGGAGTGGGTGCAAGGAGTGGGGGGGGGCAGATGAGGGAGTTGAAAGTGGCAAAGAGATGATGAGGTTGGTGGACTGAGATTCTTGAATTAAGACTGATTAGAGAGGGAAAGGCTAGAACTGTATGTCAACAGCATAAATATGAAATGGAGGAAGTTAGCATAGGAGCGCAATTTCCTCCACTGTTGCTCGGAGGTTCCTGAGCACTTTTTACGGCATCTGTTGCCCTTTCAATGCCTAAGTAAGGGAGACATTGTATAGGGAAACAGATTGGTCAGGGCAGGAGAGAGAAAGACAATGAGGAAGAGAAACAAGTTGAGTAGGGAGGATAAGAACAGTGTCAGTAGCCTCAATGTTACGCTTAGTGATAGGAGCCTTGGTAGGCAGAGGTGGGGAAGGGGTCAGAGAGAGCGAATGGTGAGTTAGTCAAATTAGAGACATCACAACCGTGAGTGAAGACCAGATCAAATAAGTGTCCACTCACTTGGGAGGGTGAGGGGGTCTATTAAGAGAGACCAAGTGATGAAGTAAGGGTAAGGAGCTTAGAGTCAGAGTGGTAAGTGGGGGCATCAATAAGGATATTGAAGTCACCTAAGATGAGGAAGAGGAAAAGAGCATAAACCTCAAAAGTAGAGATTGAAAGGGATGGTTCTGATGGTATGACTTCATAGGAGCAACCAGAGGATAATAGGACACCAACTCCACCACCATGACACCCCCCTGGTAAGGGGATATGAGAGCACTTAAGGCCCCCAGAGGAGAGAGCAGTGAGAGAAGTGGTGTCTAAGGGGGAAATCCCAGATTCAGTAATACTAGGAGATGCAGGGAGTTGGAGATGAAGAGGTCATAGGTGGGGACCAGTTTATTACAGACAGATCTGGCATTCCAGAGGGCACAGGAGAGAGGGCACAAGTTAATGGGAGAGATGTGAATAAGATCAGGGAGTGTGGAGGTGAGATTTATTTGGAGGACTGAGAAGAAAAGAGCATAGGTATGGTGCAGGCTCCTGAGTGGGGAAAGGAAGCTACAGGTGGCGGACAGGGGGGAAGTTTAGTATGACATGATTGGGGATGAGGAGAGATGACAGAGAGAGCAAGGAGGGAGCAAGGCTTATTGGTGGGGTAGTAGGACCATGGTGGGAGAACAGTAAATAGGGGAAAGGGAGGGGGAACCAGAGGAGAGTAAGAAAGACAAAGGAGGGGAGACAGAGGGAGATGGAGAAGACTAGGAAGGAGGGGAGAGGTGGGAACAGGTGGTATGATAGTGGAGTGTATACAGTAGCTGCTGTGTGAGCGGCAGGGCCAGTTCTAAATCTTGTGGAGCTCAGGGCGAGAGTTCTCTTTGGAGTCCCCCAAATCAGGCACAATAAAAGAGGGTGTTTTTCTGCACCCGCCGAAGGTGTGTGCACCCCCGAAAAGGGTGTGTTGCTTTGTGACAGGCCCCCTGTTCATCACTCTAGGGGGGCACGCCCAGCAGAAAATGGATGTGTTGCTGCTCCATCTTCTCACGCAGCTTCTCCCAGAATGCCATACGTGACGCCATGCTCGGCACCACCAGCATTCTTGGAGACTGGGAGGGACTGGAAACAACAGCACAGTTTGTGAATATGGCACCACCAGAGTTTGTTTGTCATACCACACAGAGCCTATTCATGTTATGCCACACAGTAGTACTCCTTACACACTTTATGCCACACTGTAGTACTCATTACACACAATATGCCACACTATAGTAGTGCCCCTTATAACACATTATCCCATTCAGTAATGCCCCTTACATATTATGCTGCATATGGCGATGTCTCACACAGTAATGCCCCTTACACATTATGCCACATGCAGTAATGCCCTTTATAACACATTATGCCACACAGATAGTAATGGCCTTTATAATACATTATGCCATGCACAGTAATGCCCTTTATAATACATTATGCCATGCACAGTAATGCCCTTTATAAAACTTTATGACACACACACAGTAATGGTCTTTATAATAATTATGCCATGTACAGTAATGCCCTTTATAATAGATTATGCCATGCACAGTAATGCCCTTTATAATACATGCAACACACAGTAATTCCCCTTACAAAATATGCCACACACAGTAATGCCCCACTCTAATGCCCCTAACAATGTGATATGAATTATCTGGTGTACATACTTTTTTCACACAGTCTCTTAGCAGGGGCCAGAGGGCCTGAATCAGGGCCCTCCTACTTAAACTTGGAGCGGCCTCTTGGACGCTCGCATAGCTGTGGGTTACCACCCAAAGCTTATGCGAGCGTCCATGATGATGGTCGCGATGGTCAAGACCATCGCGACCATCGGGCTTGCGACGAGACCCTTGCGTTAGGGTCTCGCTGCCGCAAGCTCAGGAGTGATTTTGGCTCTATCAGAGCCAAAATCACTCCCACTGACATCACTAGTGATGTCAGTGGGGCCGGACCCAGACGGTAGGCTCCGTCTGGCAGCCGTCTGGCAGCCACGCCCCCGGCACGCCCACCAAAGGGGGCGTGCTGTCACTCACCATCGACAGCACGCCCCCTTTGGTGCGAGACTGTCGCTCTCCGGGTCTCGCGCATGCGCACGGTGGAGCTCCCTCCGTCGTGCGCATGCGCATTTGGGTACCATCGACCCACTTGCGAGCATCCTGTGCTCGCGAGCGGGTCTGAATGAGACCCAGAGATCAGAGTCAGGCACAGGCAGGGGCTGCAGCAGTGCTTGGAGCACGTAGTTCTGAAATTCAGTCACAACCCAGGCTGTATAACAAGGAGCAGGGACTGGAGGGAGCTGATGAGTGATTGGTGGTGGTGTGAGGACACGCAGTATCACTCACGCCACCACAAGCAATGCCAAGCTGCTGCTCCCAGCTCAGGCTCCGTATCACGGTGCGTTGCCTCTCCCCTATGTCACAGCCATGGGCTGTGCATGGCATTCTGGGACTCCCAGATTACCACAGGAGTGCTGCACTCTGGAAGGGAAGTGGAGCCGCCACGGTGGGCTCAGGCAGCGGGCAAGTGCAGGTGCCACCTAATTAGATGGTGCCTGGCGGGGCCACCAGCTGCACCCCGGGCAATAGCCCTGCTTGCCCACCCCTAGAACCGCCACTGAAGAGGGGTTTGGGGAGAAGGGAGGGATTTGAAAAAAAACAGGGACATGTAGTGGATTAGGGAAATAGGCGGCGGCACCCTGGAAGTGGGGAAGGAGACAGTGCGGTATAGAGTAGATGGAGTCATCACACAATAAATGCAGGTAATAGAGCAGTGCCAGTAAGTATATGAGCACAACTACAATAGTGTGATGATAAGAGTAATAATCAGGAGATGTTATGGGGACAGGAATAAAATGCTAAATAAAACAGTGTTTAAAGTGCATAGATGTAAAGTTGTGCTAGAAAACATGGCAATGCAGGCAGGAAGCCCAAGGGTATAAAGGCAACGTGATTTTGGCACAGCAATGATATAGTCAGAGCCTGGTGTACTGAAAAACAAAAAGCGCCATCCTTAGAACATAGCAACTATCTGCAGACAGATAAAGGCAGACATGATGGGTATTTATCTATAAACCCCGTTATTTCCAGTAACTTATTGAGCACAATAATACAGAGTCTGTGATTTATGCAAAGGTCAAACAGCGGCGTCACTTGTTCTGTAATGATTCTACGTTTCTCTATTAGATGTCCTTTTCCTGCTTTTTCCGTTTATATTCATAAGAAAATTCATTGAGTATTTGTTTGTATTGGGGGTCACTGTGTGGAATGGGATTGAAATACTGGAGGCACAAGAGTTCAATTCCCGACAGTGACAGGCCGACAGGTGGAGATCCCAACGGGCAGTGGTAAGTATGCTAACCCTCCCCTCTCCTCCCTCTAACCCTCCATTAGGGGTGCCTAACCGTAACCTCCCCCCATGGGTGCATAAACCTAACCCTCATGGGGGGGTGCCTAGCCCTAACCTCCCCCTAGTGCCTAACCCCCCGATCCCCTAGCCTAACCCTAACTTTCCCCGGGGCGGTGTCTAACCCTAAATCCCCCCGGGGGTCTCTAAACCTAACCCTCCATCCCTGGGCTAAGTGTATATCTACCCGGCAGAGAGGACAATCTGTCCGGTGTCCTCTGCGTTCTGGCATCGGGATCAACATACAGTAGGTGTCGGTATCTCGATGCGTATGTTACATCCCTTGCTGGGATTACGCTGTTGGGATTGAGACTGGCGGCCACATAACTACATCCCCACTGCGTAGTCCCCCTGCGATAGCATCGGCTCAGATAACACGGTGCAATGATACAGCCAGATAAGCGGAGATGAGCTCAGATATCTGCGCAGTCGGTATCCATGAACAATTGAAAAGCAATTCAGCGTCTGCACTCCTCAGCCTAAAATTACTTTGTTTATTAGTATTATTTCAGCATCAAAGACCAGTGTGATACAGACCTAGGGGAAGGCACAGGCCCCTGACAGTCTCCATTATGGCACAAAAAGGTAGGGGTTATGGATGGACACCTCGGGGTAGGTTTATTAAAGCTTCTAAAACAGACTAGCAGTGATGTTGCCCATAGCAACCAATCAGATTCTAGCTATCATTTCTCTATTGCATTCTAGAAAATGATACACAGAATGATTGGATGCTATAGGCAACATCATTACTAGTTTGTTTTAGAAGCTTTAGTAAATATACCGCCTGGTTCTATATTCATTTGGTTTCTAAATGGCGATTCCTATATCTGTAGATGGAAAGCTTGTGAGAAGGACCCTCTTACCCCCTGATCTGTCTGTAATAACCAATCTCACGGTATTGCTATATTAATTTCATATAGAGCTACGCAATACGCTGGCGTAATATAAATAAAAGTTAATAAACAAGCGATTATCTGTTGAGATGCTAAATCCATCGTCAGGACACAGATTCCCCCACACTGCACCCCTGGAATGTTAGTGAATCTCTGCACAGTAAATGTAGAGGGGACAGACTGACAGACACAAAACGCCTGGGCATGGAGCTGGCAGGAACAACACTTTGCTTGGAACAGGGTCCCACAATAATATCACAAATAAAAGTGAGAAAATGAAACATGTCAGCGAATCTCTGGCCACGTACTGAAGTCTGATAATGGTGTAATGAAATGCAGGACACCCCGATGTCTCCCTCAGGCCATAAACTCCTCCTCATTTTCACTTCTGGTTTACAAATAAGTGAAACATTTTGAAGTCAACACAGGGTTTCACGCAAGTTAATTTTGCGGACGGATGTTGTGATTTTTAGCGCTGCACGTGCCACTGAGAGTGATCAGAGATGGACGCAGCTCTTGTGGCTGAAGGGGGCAACTGGGTGGCAATGGGGAATTCGCATGTAGGCTGACCGTTGCTGCCCCCTCTGCCAATCGCCCCACTGGCTCCCTGTCCCTCACATGCTCTCACTCTACTTCATGGCACTTCAGCCAATCTCCCATTCCATACATCTCCAGCCTTATTCCCACTCCATACATCTCCAGCCTTATTCCCACTCCATACATCTCCAGCCTTATTCCCACTCCATACATCTCCAGCCTTATTCCCACTCCATACATCGCCAGCCTTATTCCCACTCCATACATCGCCAGCCTTATTCCCACTCCATACATCTCCAGTCTTACTCCCACTCCATACATCTCCAGCCATTTTCCCACTCCATACATCTCCAGCCTTATTCCCACTCCATACATCTCCAGTCTTACTCCCACTCCATACATCTCCAGCCTTATTCCCACTCCATACATCTCCAGCCTTATTCCCACTCCATACATCTCCAGCCATTTTCCCACTCGCACTCCCTCCTATCCTCTCCGCTCTTCCAATGACTGCCGCCTCACCTCCTCCCTGTATACCTCCTCTCACGCCTCACCCCAGGATCTCTGCTGTGCTGATCCTATGCTCTGGGCCCACCCAAGCTCCATCAGACACTCGCCCAGCCTCCCTGCTTTCTAACGGTTACTCAACTCTTCAGCTAAGCCCCATCAGCCCTCCTCCTAACTTTCCACGGCCTCCACAATACCCAACTAGGCTCCTCAATCCCCATTGGTTTCTACCCACTGCCCTGCTAGAATGTAAGCTCTTGTAGGCAATGACCTCTCTTCCCCTGTGTCAGCATGTAACAACATAATCTGCAGATTTTAATTATGTATAGAGCTGCGCTCGTCTGTAACTGCTCTGCCGATGACCCTCATTGCTATGGTCCTCTACCGCACACAGCACTGCGGATCCCTTGTGGTGTCTTATAAATAAAAGATAATAACAAGTAGGGATGGCAATTGGTGGTCTTACCATTGATGGTTACCATCAATGGCTATTTAGTAAGTGGGCATCGATGGTGACCAACTATGCAGTGGATGACCATTGATGGTTTCATCAACTGATGGTCATCCCTTTTCTCTGACTGGCCCGTGGGCCATTCTGAACCCGGGGACGGGGCTTCGCGGGTGTCAGGGGCGGAGCTAGGCTCCGTGTCCCGGCACCATGCAAAAAACATTTGGTTATGCTGTACCATCGATGGAGGGAAACCATCTGGCTCTCCCCCATCGATGGTAAAAGTATTCGACCTCGGCCATAAACTATCGATGATTATGAATCATTGATGGCCGATGGCCATCCCTAATAACAAGAAGTGGTTGGCGTGTTGAAGGTATTGCGCGCTGTGTAGGGTTATGCCAACGCAGAGTACACAGACATAAAGGATGAATCTATAGCACAAAGTATAGGACTGGCGCCAGTGACGGCTGATTATAATGATGGTTACATCCATAAGAGGTTGGTCTGCAAAACCAGCATACGGGCGAATATCTGCATTTAGTTCCGTACACACAGGGCAAATGCAATTGTGGCAGACTTGGGGGCAACTCTGAATCGAACCCTATGTAATATTATATGGACTCAGTTATCCTGTGTTCTGATTCCCAATGATGGGAAAATACGTCCTGTGACTTATGCGCTGGATGGAAGTAATGGACGGATCTGGGCAAACAGAGAGACACCTGGGAGCCATAAGAATGTTCCTCTCCTCCTTATGGGTTAAGTTGTTAATGTACTTTCAGACTGTCCTGTATTAATGTCACGCTTATTTCCAGCTAGTATCCTGCAGCCCGAGAGCTGACGGCGTTCACTTTGCCGTATATCCAGGAGATGTCAGCGGCTGTGTGCAGGAGGACTCAGCTGAGAAATGGTTATTTAGATTACTGTCACATTTAGGACAGGATTTCTTCTCTATAAATATAAGGTACGATTCTGATAGTGATGATAAATTACAGTCTGGCAATGTCAGTTTATATATAGGGGAAGGAAGCAGCACTCTGTATACCACTGGGCTGAATATAAAGATAAGAGATAGACGGAATTACAAGTAAGGCAGCCGGGTCACAGGATTATCCAGTAATTATGGCTATATTATATTTATATTATATTTATACATAAACTGGCATGTGCTAAATAATAGGAGGTAAGCGGTGTGTGTGTGACCATGTGTATAATCGTGTGTGTATGTATGACCATGTTTATGAGCATGTGTCTGAGCGTTGTGTATCTGAGCATGTGTATAAGCGTGTATGTGCGTGTATGTGTGTGTATGAGCGTGTGTGTATGTATGTGTGCATATGACCATGTGTATGTACATGTGTATGAGCATATGTGTATATGACCATGAGTATGTGAATGTATGAGCATCTGTATGAGCACGTGTGTGTGTATGTGTGTGCATGTATGAGCATATGTATGTATGAATATGGACTGTATGTGTGTTTATGAGTTTGTGTATGTATGTGTGTATAGGACCATGTGTATGATTATGTGTATGTATGAACATGTGTATGTATGAGGGTGTGAATGTGTGCGTATGTATTAGCATGTGTATGTATGAGAGTGTGTATATGCATGAGCATATGTGTGTGTGTATGTATGAGTATGTGTATGTAAGAGTGTATGTATGAGCATGTGTATGTATGAGTGTATGTATGAGCATGTGTATGTATGAGTGTATGTATGAGCATGTGTATGTATGAGTGTATGTATGAGCATGTGTATGTATAGGACTATGTGTATGTATGAACATGAGTATGTATGAGGGTGTGAATGTGTGCGTATGTATTAGCATTTGTATGTGTGTGTATGAGCATGTGTATGTATGAGAGTGTGTATATGCATGAGCATATGTGTGTATGTATGTATGAGTGTGTATGAGCATGTGTATGTAAGAGTGTATGTATGTATGAGTATATGTATGTAAGAGTGTATGCATGTATGAGTGTGTATGAGCATGTGTATGTATGAGTGTATGTGTGTATGTATGAGCATGTGTATGTATGATTGTATGAGCATGTGTATGTATGAGTGTATGTGAGCATATAGGACTGTGTATGAGCATGTGTATGTATGAGTGTGTATGTATGTATAAGTGTGTATGTATGTGTGTATGTATGAGCATGTGTATGTATGAATGTATGTATGTATGAACATGTGTATGTATGAGCATGTGTATGTATGAGTGTATGAGCGTATGTGTGTATGTATGTATGAGCGTATGTATGTATGAGAGTATGTATGTATATATGAGCATGTGTATGTATGTATGAGCGTATGTGTGTATGTATGAGCATGTGTATGTATGAGAGTATGTGTGTATGTATGTATGAGCGTATGTATGTATATATGAGCATGTGTGTGTGTAAGTATGAGTGCGTATGTTTTATCCGACCATTATTAGATGGCCATATTGGTGGAACAGAAAACTGGGACAATATAGTTTTGCTATCTGGTAAATTCTGCCTCTTTCTATTATACGAGTACCATGAACAGCTTCCTATCCAAACATTTAAAAAAAATTAAATCCAGGACACAACCCGACCCATCCATAACACATCTATATCCATCTGTATCCAATTTGCAGATTACACATTACGCACTCTGTGGTAAATACACAAACCAGATCTAGGGGATCTCAATTGGCGCAGGGTTTATCCCGCAGCTATTTGAACGGCTATATGAATGCACTGGTCAAGACCATCGCGACCATCGGGCTTGCGACGAGACCCTACTACTACCATACTATCTATCAGAGCTGAGAGCACTCCCACTGACATCACTTGTGATGAAGATATCGCTGACAGATGGGCGCAGTACAGGAGAGAATGGGCGGTGTACGGCATGGCAGGACTGTGTGTGATGAAGATATCGCTGACAGATGGGCGCAGTACAGGAGAGAATGGGCGGTGTACGGCATGGCAGGACTGTGTGTGATGATGATATCTCTGACAGATGGGTGCAGTACAGGAGAGAATGGGCGGTGTACAGCATGGCAGGACTGTGTGTGATGGAGATATCGCTGACAGATGGGCGCAGTACAGGAGAGAATGGGCGGTGTACAGCATTGTAGGACTGTGTGTGATGAAGATATCGCTGACAGATGGGCGCAGCACAGGAGAGAATGGGCGGTGTACGGCAATGCAGGACTGTGTGTGATGGAGATATCGCTGACAGATGGGCGCAGTACAGGAGAGAATGGGCGGTGTACAGCATTGCAGGACTGTGTGTGATGAAGATATCGCTGACAGATGGGCGCAGTATAGGAGAGAATGGGCGGTGTACAGCATGGCAGGACTGTGTGTGATGTAGATATCGCTGACAGATTGGCGCAGTACAGGAGAGAATGGGCAGTGTACGGCATTGCAGGACTGTGTGTGATGTAGATATCGCTGACAGATGGGCGCAGTACAGGAGAGAATGGGCGGTGTACAGCATGGCAGGACTGTGTGTGATGAAGATATCGCTGACAGATGGGCGCAGTACAGGAAAGAATGGGCGGTGTACGGCATGGCAGGACTGTGTGTGATGATGATATCTCTGACAGATGGGTGCAGTACAGGAGAGAATGGGCGGTGTACAGCATGGCAGGACTGTGTGTGATGGAGATATCGCTGACAGATGGGCGCAGTACAGGAGAGAATGGGCGGTGTACGGCATGGCAGGATTGTGTGTGATGGAGATATCGCTGACAGATGGGTGTAGTACAGGAGAGAATGGGCGGTGTACAGCATTGCAGGACTGTGTGTGATGAAGATATCGCTGACAGATGGGCGCAGTATAGGAGAGAATGGGCAGTGTACAGCATGGCAGGACTGTGTGTGATGTAGATATCGCTGACAGATGGGCGCAGTACAGGAGAGAATGGGCGGTGTACAGCATTGCAGGACTGTGTGTGATGAAGATATCGCTGACAGATGGGCGCAGTACAGGAGAGAATGGGCGGTGTACAGGAGAGAATGGGCGGTGTACGGCATTGTAGGACTGTGTGTGATGAAGATATCGCTGACAGATGGGCACAGTACAGGAGAGAATGGGCGGTGTACGGCATGGCAGGACTGTGTGTGATGAAGATATCGCTGACAGATGGGCGCAGTACAGGAGAGAATGGGCGGTGTACAGCATGGCAGGACTGTGTGTGATGAAGATATCGCTGACAGATGGGCGCAGTACAGGAGAGAATGGGAGATGTACAGCATTGCAGGACTGTGTGTGATTGAGATATCGCTGACAGATGGGCGCAGTACAGGAAAGAATGGGTGGTGTACGGCATGGCAGGACTGTGTGTGATGATGATATCGCTGACAGATGGGCGCAGTACAGGAGAGAATGGGCGGTGTACGGCATTGCAGGACTGTGTGTGATGTAGATATCGCTGACAGATGGGCGCAGCACAGGAGAGAATGGGCGGTGTACGGCATGGCAGGACTGTGTGTGATGAAGATATCGCTGACAGATGGGCGCAGCACAGGAGAAAATGGGCGGTGTACGGCATTGCAGGACTGTGTGTGATGAAGATATCGCTGACAGATGGGCGCAGCACAGGAGAGAATGGGCGGTGTACGGCATTGCAGGACTGTGTGTGATGAAGATATCGCTGACAGATGGGCGCAGTACAGGAGAGAATGGGCGGTGTACGGCATTGCAGGACTGTGTGTGATGAAGATATCGCTGACTGATGGGCGCAGTACAGGAGAGAATGGGCGGTGTACAGCATGGCAGGACTGTGTGTGATGAAGATATCGCTGACAGATGGGCGCAGTACAGGAGAGAATGGGCGGTGTACGGCATTGCAGGACTGTGTGTGATGGAGATATCGCTGACAGATGGGCGCAGTACAGGAGAGAATGGGCGGTGTACCGCATTGCAGGAGAGTGTGTGATGAAGATATCGCTGACAGATGGGCGCCATACAGGAGAGAATGGGCGGTGTAACACATTGCAGGACAGTGTGTGAAGATATCGCTGACAGACGGGCGCAGTACAGTAGAGAATGGGCGGTGTATGGCATGGCAGGACTGTGTGTGATGATCATATCGCTGACAGATGGGCGCAGTACAGGAGAGAATGGGCGGTGTACGGCATTGCAGGACTGTGTGTGATGAAGATTTCGCTGACAGATGGGCGCAGTACAGGAGAGAAAGGGCGGTGTACAGCATTGCAGGACTGTGTGTGATGAAGATATCGCTGACAGATGGGCGCAGTACAGGAGAGAATGGTCGGTGTACGGCACGGCAGGACTGTGTGTGATGAAGATATCGCTGACAGATGGGTGCAGTACAGGAGAGAATGGGCGGTGTACGGCACGGCGGGACTGTTTGTGATGATATCACTGACAGATGGGCGCAGTACAGGAGAGAATGGGCGGTGCACGGCATTGCGGGACCGTGTGTGAAGAAGATATCGCTGACAGATGGGCGCAGTACAGGAGAGAATAGGCGGTGTAACGCATTGCAGGACCGTGTGTGATGAAGATATCGCTGACAGATGGGCGCAGTACAGGAGAGAATGGGCGGTGTACGGCATTGCAGGACAGTATGTGATGGAGATATCGCTGACAGATGGGCGCAGTAGAGGAGAGAATGGGCGGTGTACGGCATTGCATGACTGTGTGTGATGAAGACATCGCTGACAGATGGGCGCAGTACAGGAGAGAATGGGCGGTGTACGGCATTGCAGGACTGTGTGTGATGAAGATATCGCTGACAGATGGGCGCAGTACAGGAGAGAATGGGCGGTGTACAGCATTGCGGGACCGTGTGGGCGGTGTACGGCATGGCAGGACTGTGTGTGATGAAGATATCGCTGACAGATGGGCGCTGTACATGAGAGAATAGGCGGTGTACGGCATTGCAGGACTGTGTGTGATGAAGATATCGCTGACAGATGGGCGCAGTACAGGAGAGAATGGGCGGTGTACGGCATTGCATGACTGTGTGTGATGAAGATATCGCTGACAGATGGGCGCAGTACAGGAGAGAATGGGTGGTGTACGGCATTGCAGGACTGTGTGTGATGAAGATATCGCTGACAGATGGGCCCAGTACAGGAGAGAATGGGCGGTGTACGGCATTGCAGGACTGTGTGTGATGAAGATATCGCTGACAGATGGGCGCAGTACAGGAGAGAATGGGCGGTGTACAGCATTGCAGGACTGTGCGTGATGAAGATATCGCTGACAGATGGGCGCAGTACAGGAGAGAATGGGCGGCGTAACGCATGGTAGGACTGTGTGTGATGGAGAGATAGCTGACAGATGGGCGCAGTACAGGAGAGAACTAGCGGTGTACGGCATTGCAGGACTGTGCGTGATGAAGATATCGCTGACAGATGGGCGCAGTACAGGAGAGAATGGGCGGTGTACAGCATTGCAGGACTGTGCGTGATGAAGATATCGCTGACAGATGGGCGCAGTACAGGAGAGAATGGGCGGTGTACAGCATTGCAGGACTGTGCGTGATGAAGATATCGCTGACAGATGGGCGCAGTACAGGAGAGAATGGGCGGTGTACAGCATGGCAGGACTGTGTGAGATGAAGATATCGCTGACAGATGGGCGCAGTACAGGAGAGAATGGGCGGTGTACGGCATTGCAGGACTGTGTGTGATGAACATATCGCTGACAGATGGGCGCAGTACAGGAGAGAATGGGTGGTGTAACGAATGGCAGGACTGTGTGTGCTGGAGATATCGCTGACAGATGGGCGCAGTACAGGAGAGAATGGGCGGCATACAGCATGGCAGGATTGTGTGTGATGGAGATATCGCTGACAGATGCGTGCAGTACAGGAGAGAATGGGTGGTGTACAGCATGGCAGTACTGTGTGTGATGATGATGATATCGCTGACAGATGGGCGCAGTACAGGAGAGAATGGGCGGTGTACGGCATTGCAAGACTGTGTGTGATGATGATGTCGCTGACAGATGGGCGCAGTACAGGAGAGAATGGGCGGTGTACGGCATTGCAGGACTGTGTGTGAAGAAGATATCGCTGACAGATGGGTGCAATACAGGAGAGAATAGGCGGCGTACGGCATTGCAGGACCGTGTGTGATGGAGATATCGCTGACAGATGGGCGTAGTACAGGAGAGAATGGGCGGTGTACAGCATGGCAGGACTGTGTGTGATGAAGATATCACTGGGAGAAATGCGCAGTACAGGAGAGAATGGGCGGTGTACAGCATTGCAGGACTGTGTGTGATGAAGATATCGCTGACAGATGGGCGCAGTACAGGAGAGAATGGGCGGTGTACAGCTGGGCGCAGTACAGGAGAGAATGGGCGGTGTACGGCATTGCAGGACTGTGTGTGATGAAGATATCGCTGACAGATGGGCGTAGTACAGGAGAGAATGGGCGGTGTACAGCATGGCAGGACTGTGTGTGATGAAGATATCGCTGACAGATGGGCGCAGTACAGGAGAGAATGGGCGGTGTACAGCTGGGCGCAGTACAGGAGAGAATGGGCGGTGTACAGCATGGCAGGACTGTGTGTGATGATGATATCGCTGACAGATGGGCGCAGTACAGGAGAGAATGTGCGGTGTACAGCATGGCAGGACTGTGTGTGATGAAGATATCGCTGACAGATGGGCGCAGTACAGGAGAGAATGGGCGGTGTACGACATTGCAGGACTGTGTGTGATGAAGATATCGCTGACAGATATGCGCAGTACAGGAGAGAATGGGCGGTGTACGACATTGCAGGACCGTGTGTGATGAAGATATCGCTGACAGATATGCGCAGTACAGGAGAGAATGGGCGGTGTACGACATTGCAGGACCGTGTGTGATGAAGATATCGCTGACAGATGGGCGCAGTACAGGAGAGAATGGGCGGTGTACGGCATTGCAGTACTGTGTGTGATGAAGATATCACTGACAGATTGGCGCTGTACAGGAGAGAATGGGCGGTGTACGGCATTGCAGGACTGTGTGTGATGAAGATATCGCTGACAGATGGGCGCAGTACAGGAGAGAATGGGCGGTGTACAGCATGGCAGGACCGTGTGTGATGAAGATATCGCTGACAGATGGGCGCAGTACAGGAGAGAATGTGCGGTGTACGGCATTGCAGGACCGTGTGTGATGAAGATATCGCTGACAGATGGGCGCAGTACAGGAGAGAATGGGCGGTGTACAGCATTGCAGGACCGTGTGTGCTGCAGATATCGCTGACAGATGGACGCAGTACAGGAGAGAATGGGCGGTGTACGGCATTGCAGGACCGTGTGTTATGAAGATATCGCTGACAGATGGGCGCAATACAGGAGAGAATGGGCGGTGTACGGCATTGCAGGACCATGTGTGATGAAGATATCGCTGACAGATGGGCGCAGTACAGGAGAGAATGGGCAGTGTACGGCATGGCAGGACCGTGTGTGATGAAGATATCGCTGACAGATGGGCGCAGTACAGGAGAGAATGGGCGGTGTACGGCATGGCAGGTCTGTGAGTGATGGAGATATCGCTGACAGATGGGCGCAGTACAGGAGAGAATGGGCGGTGCACGGCATGGCAGTACTGTGTGTGATGATGATATCGCTGACAGATGGGCGCAGTACAGGAGAGAATGGGCGGTGCACGGCATGGCAGTACTGTGTGTGATGATGATATCGCTGACAGATGGGCGCAGTACAGGAGAGTGGGCGGTGTACAGCATGGCAGGACTGTGTGTGATGATGATATCGCTGACAGATGGGCGCAGTACAGGAGAGAATGGGCGGTGTACGGCATGGCAGGACTGTGTGTGATGATGATATCGCTGACAGATGGGCGCAGTACAGGAGAGAATGGGCGGTGTACGGCATTGCAGGACTGTGTGTGATGATGATGTCGCTGACACATGGGCGCAGTACAGCAGAGAATGGCGGTGTACGGCATTGCAGGACTGTGTGTGACGATGATGTCGCTGACAGATGGGCGCAGTACAGGAGAGAATGGGCGGTGTACGGCATTGCGGGACCGTGTGTGAAGAAGATATCGCTGACAGATGGGCGCAGTACAGGAGAGAATAAGCGGTGTACGGCATTGCAGGACCATGTGTGATGAAGATATCGCTGACAGAAGGGCGCAGTACAGGAGAGAATGGGTGGTGTACGGCATTGCAGGACTGTGTGTGATGATATCGCTGACAGATGGGCGCAGTACAGGAGAGAATGGGCGGTGTAACGCATGGCAGGACTGTGTGTGATGGAGATATCGCTGACAGATGGGCGCAGTACAGGAGATAATGGGCGGTGTACAGCATGGCAGGACCATGTGTGATGAAGATATCGCTGACAGATGGGCGCAGTACAGGAGAGAATGGGCGGTGTACGGCATTGCAGGACCGTGTGTGATGAAGATATCGCTGACAGATGGGCGAAGTACAGGAGAGAATGGGCGGTGTACGGCATTGCAGGACCGTGTGTGATGAAGATATCGCTGACAGATGGGCGCAGTACAGGAGAGAATGGGCGGTGTACGGCATTGCAGGACTGTGTGTGATGAAGATATCGCTGACAGATGGGCGCAGTACAGGAGAGAATGGGCGGTGTACAGCATGGCAGGACTGTGTGTGATGAAGATATCGCTGACAGATGGGCGCAGTACAGGAGAGAATGGGAGGTGTACGGCATTGCTGGACTGTGTGTGATGGAGATATCGCTGACAGATGGGCGCAGTAAAGGAGAGAATGGGCAGTGTACGGCATTGCAGAACTGTGCGTGATGGAGATATCGCTGACAGATGGCCGCAGTACAGGAGAGAATGGGCGGTGTACGGCATTGCAGAACTGTGCGTGAAGGAGATATCGCTGACAGATGGCCGCAGTACAGGAGAGAATGGGCGGTGTACAGCATTGCAGGACTGTGCGTGATGAAGATATCGCTGACAGATGGGCGCAGTACAGGAGAGAATGGGCGGTGTACAGCATGGCAGGACTGTGCGTGATGAAGATATCGCTGACAGATGTGCGTAGTACAGGAGAGAATGGGAGGTGTACGGCATGGCAGGACTGTGCGTGATGAAGATATCGCTGACAGATGGGCGCAGTACAGGAGAGAATGGGCGGTGTACGGCATTGCAGGACTGTGTGTGATGGAGATATCGCTGACAGATGGGCGCAGTACAGGAGAGAATGGGCGGTGTACAGCATGGCAGGACTGTTTGTGACGGAGATATCGCTGACAGATTGGCGCAGTACAGGAGAGAATAGGCGGTGTACAGATGGGCGCAGTACAGGAGAGAATGGGCGGTGTACAGCATGGCAGGACTGTGTGTGATGGAGATATCGCTGACAGATGGGCGCAGTACAGGAGAGAATGGGCGGTGTACAGGAGAGAATGGGCGGTGTACGGCATTGTAGGACTGTGTGTGATGAAGATATCGCTGACAGATGGGCACAGTACAGGAGAGAATGGGCGGTGTACGGCATGGCAGGACTGTGTGTGATGAAGATATCGCTGACAGATGGGCGCAGTACAGGAGAGAATGGGCGGTGTACAGCATGGCAGGACTGTGTGTGATGAAGATATCGCTGACAGATGGGCGCAGTACAGGAGAGAATGGGAGATGTACAGCATTGCAGGACTGTGTGTGATTGAGATATCGCTGACAGATGGGCGCAGTACAGGAAAGAATGGGTGGTGTACGGCATGGCAGGACTGTGTGTGATGATGATATCGCTGACAGATGGGCGCAGTACAGGAGAGAATGGGCGGTGTACGGCATTGCAGGACTGTGTGTGATGTAGATATCGCTGACAGATGGGCGCAGCACAGGAGAGAATGGGCGGTGTACGGCATGGCAGGACTGTGTGTGATGAAGATATCGCTGACAGATGGGCGCAGCACAGGAGAAAATGGGCGGTGTACGGCATTGCAGGACTGTGTGTGATGAAGATATCGCTGACAGATGGGCGCAGCACAGGAGAGAATGGGCGGTGTACGGCATTGCAGGACTGTGTGTGATGAAGATATCGCTGACAGATGGGCGCAGTACAGGAGAGAATGGGCGGTGTACGGCATTGCAGGACTGTGTGTGATGAAGATATCGCTGACTGATGGGCGCAGTACAGGAGAGAATGGGCGGTGTACAGCATGGCAGGACTGTGTGTGATGAAGATATCGCTGACAGATGGGCGCAGTACAGGAGAGAATGGGCGGTGTACGGCATTGCAGGACTGTGTGTGATGGAGATATCGCTGACAGATGGGCGCAGTACAGGAGAGAATGGGCGGTGTACCGCATTGCAGGAGAGTGTGTGATGAAGATATCGCTGACAGATGGGCGCCATACAGGAGAGAATGGGCGGTGTAACACATTGCAGGACAGTGTGTGAAGATATCGCTGACAGACGGGCGCAGTACAGTAGAGAATGGGCGGTGTATGGCATGGCAGGACTGTGTGTGATGATCATATCGCTGACAGATGGGCGCAGTACAGGAGAGAATGGGCGGTGTACGGCATTGCAGGACTGTGTGTGATGAAGATTTCGCTGACAGATGGGCGCAGTACAGGAGAGAAAGGGCGGTGTACAGCATTGCAGGACTGTGTGTGATGAAGATATCGCTGACAGATGGGCGCAGTACAGGAGAGAATGGTCGGTGTACGGCACGGCAGGACTGTGTGTGATGAAGATATCGCTGACAGATGGGCGCAGTACAGGAGAGAATGGGCGGTGTACGGCACGGCGGGACTGTTTGTGATGATATCGCTGACAGATGGGCGCAGTACAGGAGAGAATGGGCGGTGCACGGCATTGCGGGACCGTGTGTGAAGAAGATATCGCTGACAGATGGGCGCAGTACAGGAGAGAATAGGCGGTGTAACGCATTGCAGGACCGTGTGTGATGAAGATATCGCTGACAGATGGGCGCAGTACAGGAGAGAATGGGCGGTGTACGGCATTGCAGGACAGTATGTGATGGAGATATCGCTGACAGATGGGCGCAGTAGAGGAGAGAATGGGCGGTGTACGGCATTGCATGACTGTGTGTGATGAAGACATCGCTGACAGATGGGCGCAGTACAGGAGAGAATGGGCGGTGTACGGCATTGCAGGACTGTGTGTGATGAAGATATCGCTGACAGATGGGCGCAGTACAGGAGAGAATGGGCGGTGTACAGCATTGCGGGACCGTGTGGGCGGTGTACGGCATGGCAGGACTGTGTGTGATGAAGATATCGCTGACAGATGGGCGCAGCACAGGAGAAAATGGGCGGTGTACGGCATTGCAGGACTGTGTGTGATGAAGATATCGCTGACAGATGGGCGCAGCACAGGAGAGAATGGGCGGTGTACGGCATTGCAGGACTGTGTGTGATGAAGATATCGCTGACAGATGGGCGCAGTACAGGAGAGAATGGGCGGTGTACGGCATTGCAGGACTGTGTGTGATGAAGATATCGCTGACTGATGGGCGCAGTACAGGAGAGAATGGGCGGTGTACAGCATGGCAGGACTGTGTGTGATGAAGATATCGCTGACAGATGGGCGCAGTACAGGAGAGAATGGGCGGTGTACGGCATTGCAGGACTGTGTGTGATGGAGATATCGCTGACAGATGGGCGCAGTACAGGAGAGAATGGGCGGTGTACCGCATTGCAGGAGAGTGTGTGATGAAGATATCGCTGACAGATGGGCGCCATACAGGAGAGAATGGGCGGTGTAACACATTGCAGGACAGTGTGTGAAGATATCGCTGACAGACGGGTGCAGTACAGTAGAGAATGGGCGGTGTATGGCATGGCAGGACTGTGTGTGATGATCATATCGCTGACAGATGGGCGCAGTACAGGAGAGAATGGGCGGTGTACGGCATTGCAGGACTGTGTGTGATGAAGATTTCGCTGACAGATGGGCGCAGTACAGGAGAGAAAGGGCGGTGTACAGCATTGCAGGACTGTGTGTGATGAAGATATCGCTGACAGATGGGCGCAGTACAGGAGAGAATGGTCGGTGTACGGCACGGCAGGACTGTGTGTGATGAAGATATCGCTGACAGATGGGCGCAGTACAGGAGAGAATGGGCGGTGTACGGCACGGCGGGACTGTTTGTGATGATATCGCTGACAGATGGGCGCAGTACAGGAGAGAATGGGCGGTGCACGGCATTGCGGGACCGTGTGTGAAGAAGATATCGCTGACAGATGGGCGCAGTACAGGAGAGAATAGGCGGTGTAACGCATTGCAGGACCGTGTGCGATGAAGATATCGCTGACAGATGGGCGCAGTACAGGAGAGAATGGGCGGTGTACGGCATTGCAGGACAGTATGTGATGGAGATATCGCTGACAGATGGGCGCAGTAGAGAGAATGGGCGGTGTACGGCATTGCATGACTGTGTGTGATGAAGACATCGCTGACAGATGGGCGCAGTACAGGAGAGAATGGGCGGTGTACGGCATTGCAGGACTGTGTGTGATGAAGATATCGCTGACAGATGGGCGCAGTACAGGAGAGAATGGGCGGTGTACAGCATTGCGGGACCGTGTGGGCGGTGTACGGCATGGCAGGACTGTGTGTGATGAAGATATCGCTGACAGATGGGCGCTGTACAGGAGAGAATAGGCGGTGTACGGCATTGCAGGACTGTGTGTGATGAAGATATCGCTGACAGATGGGCGCAGTACAGGAGAGAATGGGCGGTGCACGGCATTGCGGGACCGTGTGTGAAGAAGATATCGCTGACAGATGGGCGCAGTACAGGAGAGAATAGGCGGTGTAACGCATTGCAGGACCGTGTGCGATGAAGATATCGCTGACAGATGGGCGCAGTACAGGAGAGAATGGGCGGTGTACGGCATTGCAGGACAGTATGTGATGGAGATATCGCTGACAGATGGGCGCAGTAGAGGAGAGAATGGGCGGTGTACGGCATTGCATGACTGTGTGTGATGAAGACATCGCTGACAGATGGGCGCAGTACAGGAGAGAATGGGCGGTGTACGGCATTGCAGGACTGTGTGTGATGAAGATATCGCTGACAGATGGGCGCAGTACAGGAGAGAATGGGCGGTGTACAGCATTGCGGGACCGTGTGGGCGGTGTACGGCATGGCAGGACTGTGTGTGATGAAGATATCGCTGACAGATGGGCGCTGTACAGGAGAGAATAGGCGGTGTACGGCATTGCAGGACTGTGTGTGATGAAGATATCGCTGACAGATGGGCGCAGTACAGGAGAGAATGGGCGGTGTACGGCATTGCATGACTGTGTGTGATGAAGATATCGCTGACAGATGGGCGCAGTACAGGAGAGAATGGGTGGTGTACGGCATTGCAGGACTGTGTGTGATGAAGATATCGCTGACAGATGGGCCCAGTACAGGAGAGAATGGGCGGTGTACGGCATTGCAGGACTGTGTGTGATGAAGATATCGCTGACAGATGGGCGCAGTACAGGAGAGAATGGGCGGCGTAATGCATGGTAGGACTGTGTGTGATGGAGAGATAGCTGACAGATGGGCGCAGTACAGGAGAGAACTAGCGGTGTACGGCATTGCAGGACTGTGCGTGATGAAGATATCGCTGACAGATGGGCGCAGTACAGGAGAGAATGGGCGGTGTACAGCATTGCAGGACTGTGCGTGATGAAGATATCGCTGACAGATGGGCGCAGTACAGGAGAGAATGGGCGGTGTACAGCATTGCAGGACTGTGCGTGATGAAGATATCGCTGACAGATGGGCGCAGTACAGGAGAGAATGGGCGGTGTACAGCATGGCAGGACTGTGTGAGATGAAGATATCGCTGACAGATGGGCGCAGTACAGGAGAGAATGGGCGGTGTACGGCATTGCAGGACTGTGTGTGATGAACATATCGCTGACAGATGGGCGCAGTACAGGAGAGAATGGGTGGTGTAACGAATGGCAGGACTGTGTGTGCTGGAGATATCGCTGACAGATGGGCGCAGTACAGGAGAGAATGGGCGGCATACAGCATGGCAGGATTGTGTGTGATGGAGATATCGCTGACAGATGCGTGCAGTACAGGAGAGAATGGGTGGTGTACAGCATGGCAGTACTGTGTGTGATGATGATGATATCGCTGACAGATGGGCGCAGTACAGGAGAGAATGGGCGGTGTACGGCATTGCAAGACTGTGTGTGATGATGATGTCGCTGACAGATGGGCGCAGTACAGGAGAGAATGGGCGGTGTACGGCATTGCAGGACTGTGTGTGAAGAAGATATCGCTGACAGATGGGTGCAATACAGGAGAGAATAGGCGGCGTACGGCATTGCAGGACCGTGTGTGATGGAGATATCGCTGACAGATGGGCGTAGTACAGGAGAGAATGGGCGGTGTACAGCATGGCAGGACTGTGTGTGATGAAGATATCACTGGGAGAAATGCGCAGTACAGGAGAGAATGGGCGGTGTATGGCATTGCAGGACTGTGTGTGATGAAGATATCGCTGACAGATGGGCGCAGTACAGGAGAGCATGGGCGGTGTACAGCATTGCAGGACTGTGTGTGATGAAGATATCGCTGACAGATGGGCGCAGTACAGGAGAGAATGGGCGGTGTACAGCTGGGCGCAGTACAGGAGAGAATGGGCGGTGTACGGCATTGCAGGACTGTGTGTGATGAAGATATCGCTGACAGATGGGCGTAGTACAGGAGAGAATGGGCGGTGTACAGCATGGCAGGACTGTGTGTGATGAAGATATCGCTGACAGATGGGCGCAGTACAGGAGAGAATGGGCGGTGTACAGCTGGGCGCAGTACAGGAGAGAATGGGCGGTGTACAGCATGGCAGGACTGTGTGTGATGATGATATCGCTGACAGATGGGCGCAGTACAGGAGAGAATGTGCGGTGTACAGCATGGCAGGACTGTGTGTGATGAAGATATCGCTGACAGATGGGCGCAGTACAGGAGAGAATGGGCGGTGTACGACATTGCAGGACTGTGTGTGATGAAGATATCGCTGACAGATATGCGCAGTACAGGAGAGAATGGGCGGTGTACGACATTGCAGGACCGTGTGTGATGAAGATATCGCTGACAGATATGCGCAGTACAGGAGAGAATGGGCGGTGTACGACATTGCAGGACCGTGTGTGATGAAGATATCGCTGACAGATGGGCGCAGCACAGGAGAGAATGGGCGGTGTACGGCATTGCAGGACTGTGTGTGATGATGATATCGCTGACAGATGGGCGCAGTACAGGAGAGAATGGGCGGTGTACGGCATTGCAGTACTGTGTGTGATGAAGATATCACTGACAGATTGGCGCTGTACAGGAGAGAATGGGCGGTGTACGGCATTGCAGGACTGTGTGTGATGAAGATATCGCTGACAGATGGGCGCAGTACAGGAGAGAATGGGCGGTGTACAGCATGGCAGGACCGTGTGTGATGAAGATATCGCTGACAGATGGGCGCAGTACAGGAGAGAATGGGCGGTGTACGGCATTGCAGGACCGTGTGTGATGAAGATATCGCTGACAGATGGGCGCAGTACAGGAGAGAATGGGCGGTGTACAGCATTGCAGGACCGTGTGTGCTGCAGATATCGCTGACAGATGGACGCAGTACAGGAGAGAATGGGCGGTGTACGGCATTGCAGGACCGTGTGTTATGAAGATATCGCTGACAGATGGGCGCAATACAGGAGAGAATGGGCGGTGTACGGCATTGCAGGACCGTGTGTGATGAAGATATCGCTGACAGATGGGCGCAGTACAGGAGAGAATGGGCAGTGTACGGCATGGCAGGACCGTGTGTGATGAAGATATCGCTGACAGATGGGCGCAGTACAGGAGAGAATGGGCGGTGTACGGCATGGCAGGTCTGTGAGTGATGGAGATATCGCTGACAGATGGGCGCAGTACAGGAGAGAATGGGCGGTGTACAGATGGGCGCAGTACAGGAGAGAATGGGCGGTGCACGGCATGGCAGTACTGTGTGTGATGATGATATCGCTGACAGATGGGCGCAGTACAGGAGAGAATGGGCGGTGCACGGCATGGCAGTACTGTGTGTGATGATGATATCGCTGACAGATGGGCGCAGTACAGGAGAGTGGGCGGTGTACAGCATGGCAGGACTGTGTGTGATGATGATATCGCTGACAGATGGGCGCAGTACAGGAGAGAATGGGCGGTGTACGGCATGGCAGGACTGTGTGTGATGATGATATCGCTGACAGATGGGCGCAGTACAGGAGAGAATGGGCGGTGTACGGCATTGCAGGACTGTGTGTGATGATGATGTCGCTGACACATGGGCGCAGTACAGCAGAGAATGGCGGTGTACGGCATTGCAGGACTGTGTGTGACGATGATGTCGCTGACAGATGGGCGCAGTACAGGAGAGAATGGGCGGTGTACGGCATTGCGGGACCGTGTGTGAAGAAGATATCGCTGACAGATGGGCGCAGTACAGGAGAGAATAAGCGGTGTACGGCATTGCAGGACCATGTGTGATGAAGATATCGCTGACAGAAGGGCGCAGTACAGGAGAGAATGGGTGGTGTACGGCATTGCAGGACTGTGTGTGATGAAGATATCGCTGACAAATGGGCGCAGTACAGGAGAGAATGGACGGTGTACGGCATTGCATGACTGTGTGTGATGATATCGCTGACAGATGGGCGCAGTACAGGAGAGAATGGGCGGTGTAACGCATGGCAGGACTGTGTGTGATGGAGATATCGCTGACAGATGGGCGCAGTACAGGAGATAATGGGCGGTGTACAGCATGGCAGGACCATGTGTGATGAAGATATCGCTGACAGATGGGCGAAGTACAGGAGAGAATGGGCGGTGTACGGCATTGCAGGACCGTGTGTGATGAAGATATCGCTGACAGATGGGCGAAGTACAGGAGAGAATGGGCGGTGTACGGCATTGCAGGACCGTGTGTGATGAAGATATCGCTGACAGATGGGCGCAGTACAGGAGAGAATGGGCGGTGTACGGCATTGCAGGACTGTGTGTGATGAAGATATCGCTGACAGATGGGCGCAGTACAGGAGAGAATGGGCGGTGTACAGCATGGCAGGACTGTGTGTGATGAAGATATCGCTGACAGATGGGCGCAGTACAGGAGAGAATGGGAGGTGTACGGCATTGCTGGACTGTGTGTGATGGAGATATCGCTGACAGATGGGCGCAGTACAGGAGAGAATGGGCAGTGTACGGCATTGCAGAACTGTGCGTGATGGAGATATCGCTGACAGATGGCCGCAGTACAGGAGAGAATGGGCGGTGTACGGCATTGCAGAACTGTGCGTGAAGGAGATATCGCTGACAGATGGCCGCAGTACAGGAGAGAATGGGCGGTGTACAGCATTGCAGGACTGTGCGTGATGAAGATATCGCTGACAGATGGGCGCAGTACAGGAGAGAATGGGCGGTGTACAGCATGGCAGGACTGTGCGTGATGAAGATATCGCTGACAGATGGGCGCAGTACAGGAGAGAATGGGAGGTGTACGGCATGGCAGGACTGTGCGTGATGAAGATATCGCTGACAGATGGGCGCAGTACAGGAGAGAATGGGCGGTGTACGGCATTGCAGGACTGTGTGTGATGGAGATATCGCTGACAGATGGGCGCAGTACAGGAGAGAATGGGCGGAGTACGGCTTTGCAGGACTGTGTGTGATAAAGATATCGCTGACAGATGGGCGTAGTACAGGAGAGAATGGGCGGTGTACAGCATGGCAGGACTGTTTGTGACGGAGATATCGCTGACAGATTGGCGCAGTACAGGAGAGAATAGGCGGTGTACAGATGGGCGCAGTACAGGAGAGAATGGGCGGTGTACAGCATGGCAGGACTGTGTGTGATGGAGATATCGCTGACAGATGGGCGTAGTACAGGAGAGAATGGGCGGTGTACGGCTTGGCAGTACTGTGTGTGATGAAGATATCGCTGACAGATGGGCGTAGTACAGGAGAGAATGGGCGGTGTACAGCATGGCAGTACTGTGTGTGATGAAGATATCGCTGACAGATGGGCGCAGTACAGGAGAGAATGGGCGGTGTACGGCATTGCAGGACTGTGTGTGATGAAGATATCGCTGACAGAAGGACGCAGTACAGGAGAGAATGGGCGGTGTACCGCATTGCAGGACTGTGTGTGATGAAGATATCGCTGACAGAAGGGTGCAGTACAGGAGAGAATGGGCGGTGTACGGCATTGCAGGACTGTGTGTGATGATGATATCGCTGACAGATGGGCGCAGTACAGGAGAGAATGGGCGGTGTACAGCATGGCAGGACTGTGCGTGATGATGATATCGCTGACAGATGGGCGCAGTACAGGAGAGAATGGGCGGTGTACAGCATGGCAGGACTGTGCGTGATGAAGATATCGCTGACAGATGGGCGCAGTACAGGAGAGAATGGGCGGTGTACAGCATGGCAGGACTGTGCGTGATGAAGATATCGCTGACAGATGGGCGCAGTACAAGAGAGAATGGGCGGTGTACGGCATGGCAGGACTGTGTGTGATGATGATATCGCTGACAGATGGGCGCAGTACAGGAGAGAATGGGCGGTGTACGGCATTGCAGGACTGTGTGTGATGATGATGTTGCTGACACATGGGCGCAGTACAGGAGAGAATGGCGGTGTACGGCATTGCAGGACTGTGTGTGACGATGATGTCGCTGACAGATGGGCGCAGTACAGGAGAGAATGGGCGGTGTACGGCATTGCGGGACCGTGTGTGAAGAAGATATCGCTGACAGATGGGCGCAGTACAGGAGAGAATGGGCGGTGTACGGCATTGCAGGACCATGTGTGATGAAGATATCGCTGACAGAAGGGCGCAGTACAGGAGAGAATGGGTGGTGTACGGCATTGCAGGACTGTGTGTGATGAAGATATCGCTGACAAATGGGCGCAGTACAGGAGAGAATGGACGGTGTACGGCATTGCATGACTGTGTGTGATGATGATATCGCTGACAGATGGGCGCAGTACAGGAGAGAATGGGCGGTGTACAGCATGGCAGGACTGTGTGTGATGAAGATATCGCTGACAGATGGGCGCAGTACAGGAGAGAATGGGCGGTGTACAGCATGGCAGGACTGTGTGTGATGGAGATATCGCTGACAGATGGGCGCAGTACAGGAGAGAATGGGCGGTGTACAGCATGGCAGGACTGTGTGTGATGAAGATATCGCTGACAGATGGGTGCAGTACAGGAGAGAATGGGCGGTGTACAGCATGGCAGGACTGTGTGTGATGGAGATATCGCTGACAGATGGGCGCAGTACAGGAGAGAATGGGCGGTGTACAGCATGGCAGGACTGTGTGTGATGAAGATATCGCTGACAGATGGGCGCAGTACAGGAGAGAATGGGCGGTGTAACGCATGGCAGGACTGTGTGTGATGGAGATATCGCTGACAGATGGGCGCAGTACAGGAGAGAATGGGCGGTGTACAGTATGGCAGGACCATGTGTGATGAAGATATCGCTGACAGATGGGCGCAGTACAGGAGAGAATGGGCGGTGTACGGCATTGCAGGACCGTGTGTGATGAAGATATCGCTGACAGATGGGCGAAGTACAGGAGAGAATGGGCGGTGTACGGCATTGCAGGACCGTGTGTGATGAAGATATCGCTGACAGATGGGCGCAGTACAAGAGAGAATGGGAGGTGTACGGCATTGCTGGACTGTGTGTGATGGAGATATCGCTGACAGATGGGCGCAGTACAGGAGAGAATGGGCGGTGTACGGCATTGCATTACTGTGTGTGATGAAGATATCGCTGACAGATGGGCGCAGTACATGAGAGAATGGGCGGTATACAGCATGGCAGGACTGTGCGTGATGAAGATATCGCTGACAGATGGGCGCAGTACAGGAGAGAATGGGCGGTATACAGCATGGCAGGACTGTGCGTGATGAAGATATCGCTGACAGATGGGCGCAGTACAGGAGAGAATGGGCGGTATACAGCATGGCAGGACTGTGCGTGATGAAGATATCGCTGACAGATGGGCGCAGTACAGGAGAGAATGGGCGGTGTACGGCATTGCAGAACTGTGCGTGATGGATATATCGCTGACAGATGGGCGCAGTACAGGAGAGAATGGGCGGTGTACGGCATTGCAGGACCGTAGGTGATGAAGATATCGCTGACAGATGGGCGCAGTACAGGAGAGAATGGGCGGTGTACAGCATGGCAGGACTGTGCGTGATGAAGATATCGCTGACAGATGGGCGCAGTACAGGAGAGAATGGGAGGTGTACGGCATGGCAGGACTGTGCGTGATGAAGATATCGCTGACAGATGGGCGCAGTACAGGAGAGAATGGGCGGTGTACGGCATTGCAGGACTGTGCGTGATGGAGATATCGCTGACAGATGGGCGCAGTACAGGAGAGAATGGGCGGTGTACGGCATTGCAGGACTGTGTGTGATGAAGATATCGCTGACAGATGGGCGTAGTACAGGAGAGAATGGGCGGTGTACAGCATGGCAGGACTGTTTGTGACGGAGATATCGCTGACAGATTGGCGCAGTACAGGAGAGAATGGGCGGTGTACAGATGGGCGCAGTACAGGAGAGAATGGGTGGTGTACAGCATGGCAGGACTGTGTGTGATGGAGATATCGCTGACAGATGGGTGCAGTACAGGAGAGAATGGGCGGTGTACGGCTTGGCAGTACTGTGTGTGATGAAGTTATCGCTGACAGATGGGCGTAGTACAGGAGAGAATGGGCGGTGTACGGCTTGGCAGTACTGTGTGTGATGAAGATATCGCTGACAGATGGGCGTAGTACAGGAGAGAATGGGCGGTGTACAGCATGGCAGTACTGTGTGTGATGAAGATATCGCTGACAGATGGGCGCAGTACAGGAGAGAATGGGCGGTGTACGGCATTGCAGGACTGTGTGTGATGAAGATATCGCTGACAGTAGGACGCAGTACAGGAGAGAATGGGCGGTGTACCGCATTGCAGGATTGTGTGTGATGAAGATATCGCTAACAGTAGGACGCAGTACAGGAGAGAATGGGCGGTGTACCGCATTGCTGGATTGTGTGTGATGAAGATATCGCTGACAGATGGGCGCAGTAGAGGAGAGAATGGGCGGTGTACGGCATTGCAGGACTGTGTGTGATGATGATATCGCTGACAGATGGGCGCAGTACAGGAGAGAATGGGCGGTGTACAGCATGGCAGGACTGTGTGTGATGAAGATATCGCTGACAGATGGGCGCAGTACAGGAGAGAATGGGAGGTGTACGGCATTGCTGGACTGTGTGTGATGGAGATATCGCTGACAGATGGGCGCAGTACAGGAGAGAATGGGCGGTGTACGGCATTGCATTACTGTGTGTGATGAAGATATCGCTGACAGATGGGCGCAGTACATGAGAGAATGGGCGGTATACAGCATGGCAGTACTGTGTGTGATGAAGATATCGCTGACAGATGGGCGCAGTACAGGAGAGAATGGGCGGTGTACAGCATGGCAGGACTGTGCGTGATGAAGATATCGCTGACAGATGGGCGCAGTACAGGAGAGAATGGGCGGTATACAGCATGGCAGGACTGTGCGTGATGAAGATATCGCTGACAGATGGGCGCAGTACAGGAGAGAATGGGCAGTGTACGGCATTGCAGAACTGTGCGTGATGGAGATATCGCTGACAGATGGCCGCAGTACAGGAGAGAATGGGCGGTGTACGGCATTGCAGAACTGTGCGTGAAGGAGATATCGCTGACAGATGGCCGCAGTACAGGAGAGAATGGGCGGTGTACAGCATTGCAGGACTGTGCGTGATGAAGATATCGCTGACAGATGGGCGCAGTACAGGAGAGAATGGGCGGTGTACAGCATGGCAGGACTGTGCGTGATGAAGATATCGCTGACAGATGGGCGCAGTACAGGAGAGAATGGGAGGTGTACGGCATGGCAGGACTGTGCGTGATGAAGATATCGCTGACAGATGGGCGCAGTACAGGAGAGAATGGGCGGTGTACGGCATTGCAGGACTGTGTGTGATGGAGATATCGCTGACAGATGGGCGCAGTACAGGAGAGAATGGGCGGAGTACGGCTTTGCAGGACTGTGTGTGATAAAGATATCGCTGACAGATGGGCGTAGTACAGGAGAGAATGGGCGGTGTACAGCATGGCAGGACTGTTTGTGACGGAGATATCGCTGACAGATTGGCGCAGTACAGGAGAGAATAGGCGGTGTACAGATGGGCGCAGTACAGGAGAGAATGGGCGGTGTACAGCATGGCAGGACTGTGTGTGATGGAGATATCGCTGACAGATGGGCGTAGTACAGGAGAGAATGGGCGGTGTACGGCTTGGCAGTACTGTGTGTGATGAAGATATCGCTGACAGATGGGCGTAGTACAGGAGAGAATGGGCGGTGTACAGCATGGCAGTACTGTGTGTGATGAAGATATCGCTGACAGATGGGCGCAGTACAGGAGAGAATGGGCGGTGTACGGCATTGCAGGACTGTGTGTGATGAAGATATCGCTGACAGAAGGACGCAGTACAGGAGAGAATGTGCGGTGTACCGCATTGCAGGACTGTGTGTGATGAAGATATCGCTGACAGAAGGGTGCAGTACAGGAGAGAATGGGCGGTGTACGGCATTGCAGGACTGTGTGTGATGATGATATCGCTGACAGATGGGCGCAGTACAGGAGAGAATGGGCGGTGTACAGCATGGCAGGACTGTGCGTGATGAAGATATCGCTGACAGATGGGCGCAGTACAGGAGAGAATGGGCGGTGTACAGCATGGCAGGACTGTGCGTGATGAAGATATCGCTGACAGATGGGCGCAGTACAAGAGAGAATGGGCGGTGTACGGCATGGCAGGACTGTGTGTGATGATGATATCGCTGACAGATGGGCGCAGTACAGGAGAGAATGGGCGGTGTACGGCATTGCAGGACTGTGTGTGATGATGATGTCGCTGACACATGGGCGCAGTACAGGAGAGAATGGCGGTGTACGGCATTGCAGGACTGTGTGTGACGATGATGTCGCTGACAGATGGGCGCAGTACAGGAGAGAATGGGCGGTGTACGGCATTGCGGGACCGTGTGTGAAGAAGATATCGCTGACAGATGGGCGCAGTACAGGAGAGAATGGGCGGTGTACGGCATTGCAGGACCATGTGTGATGAAGATATCGCTGACAGAAGGGCGCAGTACAGGAGAGAATGGGTGGTGTACGGCATTGCAGGACTGTGTGTGATGAAGATATCGCTGACAAATGGGCGCAGTACAGGAGAGAATGGACGGTGTACGGCATTGCATGACTGTGTGTGATGATGATATCGCTGACAGATGGGCGCAGTACAGGAGAGAATGGGCGGTGTACAGCATGGCAGGACTGTGTGTGATGAAGATATCGCTGACAGATGGGCGCAGTACAGGAGAGAATGGGCGGTGTACAGCATGGCAGGACTGTGTGTGATGGAGATATCGCTGACAGATGGGCGCAGTACAGGAGAGAATGGGCGGTGTACAGCATGGCAGGACTGTGTGTGATGAAGATATCGCTGACAGATGGGTGCAGTACAGGAGAGAATGGGCGGTGTACAGCATGGCAGGACTGTGTGTGATGGAGATATCGCTGACAGATGGGCGCAGTACAGGAGAGAATGGGCGGTGTACAGCATGGCAGGACTGTGTGTGATGAAGATATCGCTGACAGATGGGCGCAGTACAGGAGAGAATGGACGGTGTAACGCATGGCAGGACTGTGTGTGATGGAGATATCGCTGACAGATGGGCGCAGTACAGGAGAGAATGGGCGGTGTACAGTATGGCAGGACCATGTGTGATGAAGATATCGCTGACAGATGGGCGCAGTACAGGAGAGAATGGGCGGTGTACGGCATTGCAGGACCGTGTGTGATGAAGATATCGCTGACAGATGGGCGAAGTACAGGAGAGAATGGGCGGTGTACGGCATTGCAGGACCGTGTGTGATGAAGATATCGCTGACAGATGGGCGCAGTACAAGAGAGAATGGGAGGTGTACGGCATTGCTGGACTGTGTGTGATGGAGATATCGCTGACAGATGGGCGCAGTACAGGAGAGAATGGGCGGTGTACGGCATTGCATTACTGTGTGTGATGAAGATATCGCTGACAGATGGGCGCAGTACATGAGAGAATGGGCGGTATACAGCATGGCAGGACTGTGCGTGATGAAGATATCGCTGACAGATGGGCGCAGTACAGGAGAGAATGGGCGGTATACAGCATGGCAGGACTGTGCGTGATGAAGATATCGCTGACAGATGGGCGCAGTACAGGAGAGAATGGGCGGTATACAGCATGGCAGGACTGTGCGTGATGAAGATATCGCTGACAGATGGGCGCAGTACAGGAGAGAATGGGCGGTGTACGGCATTGCAGAACTGTGCGTGATGGATATATCGCTGACAGATGGGCGCAGTACAGGAGAGAATGGGCGGTGTACGGCATTGCAGGACTGTGCGTGATGAAGATATCGCTGACAGATGGGCGCAGTACAGGAGAGAATGGGCGGTGTACAGCATGGCAGGACTGTGTGTGATGATGATATCGCTGACAGATGGGCGCAGTACAGGAGAGAATGGGCGGTGTACGGCATGGCAGGACTGTGTGTGATGAAGATATCGCTGACAGATGGGCGCAGTACAGGAGAGAATGGACGGTGTAACGCATGGCAGGACTGTGTGTGATGGAGATATCGCTGACAGATGGGCGCAGTACAGGAGAGAATGGGCGGTGTACAGTATGGCAGGACCATGTGTGATGAAGATATCGCTGACAGATGGGCGCAGTACAGGAGAGAATGGGCGGTGTACGGCATTGCAGGACCGTGTGTGATGAAGATATCGCTGACAGATGGGCGAAGTACAGGAGAGAATGGGCGGTGTACGGCATTGCAGGACCGTGTGTGATGAAGATATCGCTGACAGATGGGCGCAGTACAAGAGAGAATGGGAGGTGTACGGCATTGCTGGACTGTGTGTGATGGAGATATCGCTGACAGATGGGCGCAGTACAGGAGAGAATGGACGGTGTAACGCATGGCAGGACTGTGTGTGATGGAGATATCGCTGACAGATGGGCGCAGTACAGGAGAGAATGGGCGGTGTACAGTATGGCAGGACCATGTGTGATGAAGATATCGCTGACAGATGGGCGCAGTACAGGAGAGAATGGGCGGTGTACGGCATTGCAGGACCGTGTGTGATGAAGATATCGCTGACAGATGGGCGAAGTACAGGAGAGAATGGGCGGTGTACGGCATTGCAGGACCGTGTGTGATGAAGATATCGCTGACAGATGGGCGCAGTACAAGAGAGAATGGGAGGTGTACGGCATTGCTGGACTGTGTGTGATGGAGATATCGCTGACAGATGGGCGCAGTACAGGAGAGAATGGGCGGTGTACGGCATTGCATTACTGTGTGTGATGAAGATATCGCTGACAGATGGGCGCAGTACATGAGAGAATGGGCGGTATACAGCATGGCAGGACTGTGCGTGATGAAGATATCGCTGACAGATGGGCGCAGTACAGGAGAGAATGGGCGGTATACAGCATGGCAGGACTGTGCGTGATGAAGATATCGCTGACAGATGGGCGCAGTACAGGAGAGAATGGGCGGTATACAGCATGGCAGGACTGTGCGTGATGAAGATATCGCTGACAGATGGGCGCAGTACAGGAGAGAATGGGCGGTGTACGGCATTGCAGAACTGTGCGTGATGGATATATCGCTGACAGATGGGCGCAGTACAGGAGAGAATGGGCGGTGTACGGCATTGCAGGACTGTGCGTGATGAAGATATCGCTGACAGATGGGCGCAGTACAGGAGAGAATGGGCGGTGTACAGCATGGCAGGACTGTGCGTGATGAAGATATCGCTGACAGATGGGCGCAGTACAGGAGAGAATGGGAGGTGTACGGCATGGCAGGACTGTGCGTGATGAAGATATCGCTGACAGATGGGCGCAGTACAGGAGAGAATGGGCGGTGTACGGCATTGCAGGACTGTGCGTGATGGAGATATCGCTGACAGATGGGCGCAGTACAGGAGAGAATGGGCGGTGTACGGCATTGCAGGACTGTGTGTGATGAAGATATCGCTGACAGATGGGCGTAGTACAGGAGAGAATGGGCGGTGTACAGCATGGCAGGACTGTTTGTGACGGAGATATCGCTGACAGATTGGCGCAGTACAGGAGAGAATGGGCGGTGTACAGATGGGCGCAGTACAGGAGAGAATGGGTGGTGTACAGCATGGCAGGACTGTGCGTTATGATGATATCGCTGACAGATTGGCGCAGTACAGGAGAGAATGGGCGGTGTACAGCGTGGCAGGACTGTGCGTGAAGAAGATATCGCTGACAGATGGGCGCAGTACAAGAGAGAATGGGCGGTGTACAGCATGGCAGGACTGTTTGTGATGAAGATATCGCTGACAGATGGGCGCAGTACAGGAGAGAAAAGGCGGTGTACAGATGGGCGCAGTACAGGAGAGAATGGGCGGTGTATAGCATTGCAGGACTGTGTGTGATGAAGATATCGCTGACAAATGGGTTCAGTACAGGAGAGAATGGGCGGTGTACAGCATGGCAGGACTGTGTGTGATGGAGATATCGCTGACAGATGGGCGCAGTACAGGAGAGAATGGGCGCAGTACAGGAGAGAATGGGCGGTGTACAGCATGGCAGGACTGTGTGTGATGGAGATATCGCTGACAGATGGGCGCAGTACAGGAGAGAATGGGCGGTGTACGGCATTACAGGACTGTGTGTGATGGAGATATCGCTGACAGATGGGCGTAGTACAGGAGAGAAAGGGCGGTGTACAGCATTGCAGGACTGTGTGTGATGATGATATCGCTGCCAGATGGGCGCAGTACAGGAGAGAATGGGCGGTGTACAGCATTGCAGGACTGTGTGTGATGAAGATATCGCTGACAGATGGGCGCAGAACAGGAGAGAATGGGCGGTGTACGGCATGGCAGGACTGTGTGTGATGAAGATATCGCTGACAGATGGGCGCAGTACAGGAGAGAATGGGCGGTGTACGGCATTGCAGGACTGTGTGTGATGAAGATATCGCTGACAGATGGGCGCAGTACAGGAGAGAATGGGCGGTGTACGGCATGGCAGGACTGTGTGTGATGAAGATATCGCTGACAGATGGGCGCAGTACAGGAGAGAATGGGTGGTGTACAGCATTGGAGGACTGTGTGTGATGAAGATATCGCTGACAGATGGGCGCAGTACAGGAGAGAATGGGCGCAGTACAGGAGAGAATGGGCGGTGTACGGCATTGGAGGACTGTGTGTGATGAAGATATCGCTGACAGATGGGCGCAGTACAGGAGAGAATGGGCGCAGTACAGGAGAGAATGGGCGGTGTACGGCATTGCAGGACTGTGTGTGATGAAGATATCGCTGACAGATGGGTGCAGTACAGGAGAGAATGGGCGGTGTACAGCATGGCAGGACTGTGTGTGATGGAGATATCGCTGACAGATGGTCGCAGTACAGGAGAGAATGGGCGGTGTACAGCATGGCAGGACTGTGTGTGATGAAGATATCGCTGACAGATGGGCGCAGTACAGGAGAGAATGGGCGGTGTAACGCATGGCAGGACTGTGTGTGATGGAGATATCGCTGACAGATGGGCGCAGTACAGGAGAGAATGGGCGGTGTACGGCATTGCAGGACCGTGTGTGATGAAGATATCGCTGACAGATGGGCGCAGTACAAGAGAGAATGGGAGGTGTACGGCATTGCTGGACTGTGTGTGATGGAGATATCGCTGACAGATGGGCGCAGTACAGGAGAGAATGGGCGGTGTACGGCATTGCATTACTGTGTGTGATGAAGATATCGCTGACAGATGGGCGCAGTACAGGAGAGAATGGGCGGTGTACGGCATTGCAGGACCGTGTGTGATGAAGATATCGCTGACAGATGGGCGCAGTACAAGAGAGAATGGGAGGTGTACGGCATTGCTGGACTGTGTGTGATGGAGATATCGCTGACAGATGGGCGCAGTACAGGAGAGAATGGGCGGTGTACGGCATTGCATTACTGTGTGTGATGAAGATATCGCTGACAGATGGGCGCAGTACATGAGAGGATGGGCGGTATACAGCATGGCAGGACTGTGCGTGATGAAGATATCGCTGACAGATGGGCGCAGTACAGGAGAGAATGGGCGGTATACAGCATGGCAGGACTGTGCGTGATGAAGATATCGCTGACAGATGGGCGCAGTACAGGAGAGAATGGGCGGTATACAACATGGCAGGACTGTGCGTGATGAAGATATCGCTGACAGATGGGCGCAGTACAGGAGAGAATGGGCGGTGTACGGCATTGCAGAACTGTGCGTGATGGATATATCGCTGACAGATGGGCGCAGTACAGGAGAGAATGGGCGGTGTACGGCATTGCAGGACTGTGCGTGATGAAGATATCGCTGACAGATGGGCGCAGTACAGGAGAGAATGGGCGGTGTACAGCATGGCAGGACTGTGCGTGATGAAGATATCGCTGACAGATGGGCGCAGTACAGGAGAGAATGTGTGGTGTGCGGCATGGCAGGACTGTGCGTGATGAAGATATCGCTGACAGATGGGCGCAGTACAGGAGAGAATGGGCGGTGTACGGCATTGCAGGACTGTGCGTGATGGAGATATCGCTGACAGATGGGCGCAGTACAGGAGAGAATGGGCGGTGTACGGCATTGCAGGACCGTGTGTGATGAAGATATCGCTGACAGATGGGCGCAGTACAGGAGAGAATGGGCGGTGTACGGCATTGCATTACTGTGTGTGATGAAGATATCGCTGACAGATGGGCGCAGTACATGAGAGAATGGGCGGTATACAGCATGGCAGGACTGTGCGTGATGAAGATATCGCTGACAGATGGGCGCAGTACAGGAGAGAATGGGCGGTATACAGCATGGCAGGACTGTGCGTGATGAAGATATCGCTGACAGATGGGCGCAGTACAGGAGAGAATGGGCGGTATACAGCATGGCAGGACTGTGCGTGATGAAGATATCGCTGACAGATGGGCGCAGTACAGGAGAGAATGGGCGGTGTACGGCATTGCAGAACTGTGCGTGATGGATATATCGCTGACAGATGGGCGCAGTACAGGAGAGAATGGGCGGTGTACGGCATTGCAGGACTGTGCGTGATGAAGATATCGCTGACAGATGGGCGCAGTACAGGAGAGAATGGGCGGTGTACAGCATGGCAGGACTGTGCGTGATGAAGATATCGCTGACAGATGGGCGCAGTACAGGAGAGAATGGGAGGTGTACGGCATGGCAGGACTGTGCGTGATGAAGATATCGCTGACAGATGGGCGCAGTACAGGAGAGAATGGGCGGTGTACGGCATTGCAGGACTGTGCGTGATGGAGATATCGCTGACAGATGGGCGCAGTACAGGAGAGAATGGGCGGTGTACGGCATTGCAGGACTGTGTGTGATGAAGATATCGCTGACAGATGGGCGTAGTACAGGAGAGAATGGGCGGTGTACAGCATGGCAGGACTGTTTGTGACGGAGATATCGCTGACAGATTGGCGCAGTACAGGAGAGAATGGGCGGTGTACAGATGGGCGCAGTACAGGAGAGAATGGGTGGTGTACAGCATGGCAGGACTGTGCGTTATGATGATATCGCTGACAGATTGGCGCAGTACAGGAGAGAATGGGCGGTGTACAGCGTGGCAGGACTGTGCGTGAAGAAGATATCGCTGACAGATGGGCGCAGTACAAGAGAGAATGGGCGGTGTACAGCATGGCAGGACTGTTTGTGATGAAGATATCGCTGACAGATGGGCGCAGTACAGGAGAGAAAAGGCGGTGTACAGATGGGCGCAGTACAGGAGAGAATGGGCGGTGTATAGCATTGCAGGACTGTGTGTGATGAAGATATCGCTGACAAATGGGTTCAGTACAGGAGAGAATGGGCGGTGTACAGCATGGCAGGACTGTGTGTGATGGAGATATCGCTGACAGATGGGCGCAGTACAGGAGAGAATGGGCGCAGTACAGGAGAGAATGGGCGGTGTACAGCATGGCAGGACTGTGTGTGATGGAGATATCGCTGACAGATGGGCGCAGTACAGGAGAGAATGGGCGGTGTACGGCATTACAGGACTGTGTGTGATGGATATATCGCTGACAGATGGGCGCAGTACAGGAGAGAATGGGCGGTGTACGGCATTGCAGGACTGTGCGTGATGAAGATATCGCTGACAGATGGGCGCAGTACAGGAGAGAATGGGCGGTGTACGGCATTGCAGGACCGTGTGTGATGAAGATATCGCTGACAGATGGGCGCAGTACAAGAGAGAATGGGAGGTGTACGGCATTGCTGGACTGTGTGTGATGGAGATATCGCTGACAGATGGGCGCAGTACAGGAGAGAATGGGCGGTGTACGGCATTGCATTACTGTGTGTGATGAAGATATCGCTGACAGATGGGCGCAGTACATGAGAGGATGGGCGGTATACAGCATGGCAGGACTGTGCGTGATGAAGATATCGCTGACAGATGGGCGCAGTACAGGAGAGAATGGGCGGTATACAGCATGGCAGGACTGTGCGTGATGAAGATATCGCTGACAGATGGGCGCAGTACAGGAGAGAATGGGCGGTATACAACATGGCAGGACTGTGCGTGATGAAGATATCGCTGACAGATGGGCGCAGTACAGGAGAGAATGGGCGGTGTACGGCATTGCAGAACTGTGCGTGATGGATATATCGCTGACAGATGGGCGCAGTACAGGAGAGAATGGGCGGTGTACGGCATTGCAGGACCGTGTGTGATGAAGATATCGCTGACAGATGGGCGCAGTACAAGAGAGAATGGGAGGTGTACGGCATTGCTGGACTGTGTGTGATGGAGATATCGCTGACAGATGGGCGCAGTACAGGAGAGAATGGGCGGTGTACGGCATTGCATTACTGTGTGTGATGAAGATATCGCTGACAGATGGGCGCAGTACATGAGAGGATGGGCGGTATACAGCATGGCAGGACTGTGCGTGATGAAGATATCGCTGACAGATGGGCGCAGTACAGGAGAGAATGGGCGGTATACAGCATGGCAGGACTGTGCGTGATGAAGATATCGCTGACAGATGGGCGCAGTACAGGAGAGAATGGGCGGTATACAACATGGCAGGACTGTGCGTGATGAAGATATCGCTGACAGATGGGCGCAGTACAGGAGAGAATGGGCGGTGTACGGCATTGCAGAACTGTGCGTGATGGATATATCGCTGACAGATGGGCGCAGTACAGGAGAGAATGGGCGGTGTACGGCATTGCAGGACTGTGCGTGATGAAGATATCGCTGACAGATGGGCGCAGTACAGGAGAGAATGGGCGGTGTACAGCATGGCAGGACTGTGCGTGATGAAGATATCGCTGACAGATGGGCGCAGTACAGGAGAGAATGGGAGGTGTACGGCATGGCAGGACTGTGCGTGATGAAGATATCGCTGACAGATGGGCGCAGTACAGGAGAGAATGGGCGGTGTACGGCATTGCAGGACTGTGCGTGATGGAGATATCGCTGACAGATGGGCGCAGTACAGGAGAGAATGGGCGGTGTACGGCATTGCAGGACTGTGTGTGATGAAGATATCGCTGACAGATGGGCGTAGTACAGGAGAGAATGGGCGGTGTACAGCATGGCAGGACTGTTTGTGACGGAGATATCGCTGACAGATTGGCGCAGTACAGGAGAGAATGGGCGGTGTACAGATGGGCGCAGTACAGGAGAGAATGGGTGGTGTACAGCATGGCAGGACTGTGTGTGATGGAGATATCGCTGACAGATGGGTGCAGTACAGGAGAGAATGGGCGGTGTACGGCTTGGCAGTACTGTGTGTGATGAAGATATCGCTGACAGATGGGCGTAGTACAGGAGAGAATGGGCGGTGTACGGCTTGGCAGTACTGTGTGTGATGAAGATATCGCTGACAGATGGGCGTAGTACAGGAGAGAATGTGCGGTGTACAGCATGGCAGTACTGTGTGTGATGAAGATATCGCTGACAGATGGGCGCAGTACAGGAGAGAATGGGCGGTGTACGGCATTGCAGGACTGTGTGTGATGAAGATATCGCTGACAGTAGGACGCAGTACAGGAGAGAATGGGCGGTGTACCGCATTGCAGGATTGTGTGTGATGAAGATATCGCTGACAGTAGGACGCAGTACAGGAGAGAATGGGCGGTGTACCGCATTGCAGGATTGTGTGTGATGAAGATATCGCTGACAGATGGGCGCAGTAGAGGAGCGAATGGGCGGTGTACGGCATTGCAGGACTGTGTGTGATGATGATATCGCTGACAGATGGGCGCAGTACAGGAGAGAATGGGCGGTGTACAGCATGGCAGGACTGTGCGTGATGAAGATATCGCTGACAGAAGGGCGCAGTACAGGAGAGAATGGGCGGTGTACGGCATTGCAGAACTGTGCGTGATGGATATATCGCTGACAGATGGGCGCAGTACAGGAGAGAATGGGCGGTGTACGGCATTGCAGGACTGTGCGTGATGAAGATATCGCTGACAGATGGGCGCAGTACAGGAGAGAATGGGCGGTGTACAGCATGGCAGGACTGTGCGTGATGAAGATATCGCTGACAGATGGGCGCAGTACAGGAGAGAATGGGAGGTGTACGGCATGGCAGGACTGTGCGTGATGAAGATATCGCTGACAGATGGGCGCAGTACAGGAGAGAATGGGCGGTGTACGGCATTGCAGGACTGTGTGTGATGGAGATATCGCTGACAGATGGGCGCAGTACAGGAGAGAATGGGCGGTGTACAGCATGGCAGGACTGTGCGTGATGAAGATATCGCTGACAGATGGGCGCAGTACAGGAGAGAATGGGCGGTGTACGGCATTGCAGGACTGTGCGTGATGGAGATATCGCTGACAGATGGGCGCAGTACAGGAGAGAATGGGCGGTGTACGGCATTGCAGGACTGTGTGTGATGAAGATATCGCTGACAGATGGGCGTAGTACAGGAGAGAATGGGCGGTGTACAGCATGGCAGGACTGTTTGTGACGGAGATATCGCTGACAGATTGGCGCAGTACAGGAGAGAATGGGCGGTGTACAGATGGGCGCAGTACAGGAGAGAATGGGTGGTGTACAGCATGGCAGGACTGTGTGTGATGGAGATATCGCTGACAGATGGGTGCAGTACAGGAGAGAATGGGCGGTGTACGGCTTGGCAGTACTGTGTGTGATGAAGATATCGCTGACAGATGGGCGTAGTACAGGAGAGAATGGGCGGTGTACGGCTTGGCAGTACTGTGTGTGATGAAGATATCGCTGACAGATGGGCGTAGTACAGGAGAGAATGTGCGGTGTACAGCATGGCAGTACTGTGTGTGATGAAGATATCGCTGACAGATGGGCGCAGTACAGGAGAGAATGGGCGGTGTACGGCATTGCAGGACTGTGTGTGATGAAGATATCGCTGACAGTAGGACGCAGTACAGGAGAGAATGGGCGGTGTACCGCATTGCAGGATTGTGTGTGATGAAGATATCGCTGACAGTAGGACGCAGTACAGGAGAGAATGGGCGGTGTACCGCATTGCAGGATTGTGTGTGATGAAGATATCGCTGACAGATGGGCGCAGTAGAGGAGCGAATGGGCGGTGTACGGCATTGCAGGACTGTGTGTGATGATGATATCGCTGACAGATGGGCGCAGTACAGGAGAGAATGGGCGGTGTACAGCATGGCAGGACTGTGCGTGATGAAGATATCGCTGACAGATGGGTGCAGTACAGGAGAGAATAGGCGGTGTACAGCATGGCAGGACTGTGCGTTATGATGATATCGCTGACAGATTGGCGCAGTACAGGAGAGAATGGGCGGTGTACAGCGTGGCAGGACTGTGCGTGAAGAAGATATCGCTGACAGATGGGCGCAGTACAAGAGAGAATGGGCGGTGTACAGCATGGCAGGACTGTTTGTGATGAAGATATCGCTGACAGATGGGCGCAGTACAGGAGAGAAAAGGCGGTGTACAGATGGGCGCAGTACAGGAGAGAATGGGCGGTGTATAGCATTGCAGGACTGTGTGTGATGAAGATATCGCTGACAGATGGGCGCAGTAGAGGAGAGAATGGGCGTTGTACAGCATTGCAGGACTGTGTGTGATGAAGATTTCGCTGACAAATGGGTTCAGTACAGGAGAGAATGGGCGGTGTACAGCATGGCAGGACTGTGTGTGATGGAGATATCGCTGACAGATGGGCGCAGTACAGGAGAGAATGGGCGCAGTACAGGAGAGAATGGGCGGTGTACAGCATGGCAGGACTGTGTGTGATGGAGATATCGCTGACAGATGGGCGCAGTACAGGAGAGAATGGGCGGTGTACGGCATTACAGGACTGTGTGTGATGGAGATATCGCTGACAGATGGGCGTAGTACAGGAGAGAAAGGGCGGTGTACAGCATTGCAGGACTGTGTGTGATGATGATATCGCTGCCAGATGGGCGCAGTACAGGAGAGAATGGGCGGTGTACAGCATTGCAGGACTGTGTGTGATGAAGATATCGCTGACAGATGGGCGCAGAACAGGAGAGAATGGGCGGTGTACGGCATGGCAGGACTGTGTGTGATGAAGATATCGCTGACAGATGGGCGCAGTACAGGAGAGAATGGGCGGTGTACGGCATTGCAGGACTGTGTGTGATGAAGATATCGCTGACAGATGGGCGCAGTACAGGAGAGAATGGGCGGTGTACGGCATGGCAGGACTGTGTGTGATGAAGATATCGCTGACAGATGGGCGCAGTACAGGAGAGAATGGGTGGTGTACAGCATTGGAGGACTGTGTGTGATGAAGATACCGCTGACAGATGGGCGCAGTACAGGAGAGAATGGGCGCAGTACAGGAGAGAATGGGCGGTGTACGGCATTGGAGGACTGTGTGTGATGAAGATATCGCTGACAGATGGGCGCAGAACAGGAGAGAATGGGCGCAGTACAGGAGAGAATGGGCGGTGTACGGCATTGCAGGACTGTGTGATGAAGATATCGCTAACAGATGGGCGCAGTATAGGACAGAATGGGCGGTGTACAGCATGGCAGGACTGGGTGATGAAGATATCGTTGACAGATGGGCGCAGTACAGGAGAGAATGGGCGGTGTACGGCATTGCAGGACTGTGTGTGATGAAGATATCACTGACAGATGGGCGCAGTACAGGAGAATGGGCGGTGTACGGCATTGCAGGACTGTGTGTGATGAAGATATCGCTGACAGATGGGCGCAGTACAGGAGAGAATGGGCGCAGTACAGGAGAGAATGGGCGGTGTACGGCATGGCAGGACTGTGTGTGATGAAGATATCGCTGACAGATGGGCGCTGTACAGGAGAGAATGGGCGGTGTACAGCATGGCAGGATTGTGTGTGATGAAGATATCGCTGTCAGATGGGCGCAGTACAGGAGAGAATGGGCGGTATACAGCATTGCAGAACTGTGCGTGACGGAGATATCGCTGACAGATGGCCGCAGTACAGGAGAGAATGGGCGGTGTACGGCATTGCAGGACTGTGCGTGATGAAGATATCGCTGACAGATGGGCGCAGTACAGTAGAGAATGGGAGGTGTACAGCATGGCAGGACTGTGCGTGATGAAGATATCGCTGACAGATGGGCGCAGTACAGGAGAGAATGGGAGGTGTACGGCATGGCAGGACTGTGCGTGATGAAGATATCGCTGACAGATGGGCGCAGTACAGGTGAGAATGGGCGGTGTACGGCATGCAGGACTGTGCGTGATGAAGATATCGCTGACAGATGGGCGCAGTACAGGAGAGAATGGGCGTTATACGCATTGCAGGACTGTGTGTGATGAAGATATCGCTGACAGATGGGCGTAGTACAGGAGAGAATGGGCGGTGTACAGCATGGCAGGACTGTTTGTGACGAAGATATCGCTGAGAGATTGGCGCAGTACAGGAGAGAATGGGCGGTGTACAGATGGGCGCAGTACAGGAGAGAATGGGCGGTGTACAGCATGGCAGGACTGTGTGTGATGGAGATATCGCTGACAGATGGGCGCAGTACAGGAGAGAATGGGCGGTGTACGGCATGGCAGGACTGTGTGTGATGAAGATATCGCTGACAGATGGGCGTAGTACAGGAGAGAATGGGCGGTGTACAGCATGGCAGGACTGTGCGTGATGAAGATATCACTGACAGATGGGCGCAGTACAGGAGAGAATGGGTGGTGTACAGCATGGCAGGACTGTGCGTGATGATGATATCGCTGACAGATGGGCGCAGTACAGGAGAGAATGGGCGGTGTACAGCATGGCAGGACTGTGCGTGATGAAGATATCGCTGACAGATGGGCGCAGTACAAGAGAGAATGGGCGGTGTACAGCATGGCAGGACTGTGCGTGATGAAAATATCACTGACAGATGGGCGCAGTACAGGAGAGAATGGGCGGTGTACGGCATTGCAGGACTGTGTGTGATGGAGATATCGCTGACAGATGGGCGCAGTACAGGAGAGAATGGGCGGGGAACGGCATGGCAGGACTATGCGTGATGATGATATCGCTGACAAATGGGTTCAGTACAGGAGAGAATGGGCGGTGTACAGCATGGCAGGACTGTGTGTGATGGAGATATCGCTGACAGATGGGCGCAGTACAGGAGAGAATGGGCGGTATACGGCATTGCAGGACTGTGTGTGATGAAGATATCGCTGACAGATGGGCGCAGTACAGGAGAGAATGGGCGGTGTACGGCATTGCAGGACTGTGTGTGATGAAGATATCGCTGACAGATGGGCGTAGTACAGGAGAGAATGGGCGGTGTACAGCATGGCAGGACTGTTTGTGACGGAGATATCGCTGACAGATTGGCGCAGTACAGGAGAGAATGGGCGGTGTACAGATGGGCGCAGTACAGGAGAGAATGGGTGGTGTACAGCATGGCAGGACTGTGTGTGATGGAGATATCGCTGACAGATGGGTGCAGTACAGGAGAGAATGGGCGGTGTACGGCTTGGCAGTACTGTGTGTGATGAAGATATCGCTGACAGATGGGCGTAGTACAGGAGAGAATGGGCGGTGTACGGCTTGGCAGTACTGTGTGTGATGAAGATATCGCTGACAGATGGGCGTAGTACAGGAGAGAATGTGCGGTGTACAGCATGGCAGTACTGTGTGTGATGAAGATATCGCTGACAGATGGGCGCAGTACAGGAGAGAATGGGCGGTGTACGGCATTGCAGGACTGTGTGTGATGAAGATATCGCTGACAGTAGGACGCAGTACAGGAGAGAATGGGCGGTGTACCGCATTGCAGGATTGTGTGTGATGAAGATATCGCTGACAGTAGGACGCAGTACAGGAGAGAATGGGCGGTGTACCGCATTGCAGGATTGTGTGTGATGAAGATATCGCTGACAGATGGGCGCAGTAGAGGAGCGAATGGGCGGTGTACGGCATTGCAGGACTGTGTGTGATGATGATATCGCTGACAGATGGGCGCAGTACAGGAGAGAATGGGCGGTGTACAGCATGGCAGGACTGTGCGTGATGAAGATATCGCTGACAGAAGGGCGCAGTACAGGAGAGAATGGGCGGTGTACGGCATTGCAGAACTGTGCGTGATGGATATATCGCTGACAGATGGGCGCAGTACAGGAGAGAATGGGCGGTGTACGGCATTGCAGGACTGTGCGTGATGAAGATATCGCTGACAGATGGGCGCAGTACAGGAGAGAATGGGCGGTGTACAGCATGGCAGGACTGTGCGTGATGAAGATATCGCTGACAGATGGGCGCAGTACAGGAGAGAATGGGAGGTGTACGGCATGGCAGGACTGTGCGTGATGAAGATATCGCTGACAGATGGGCGCAGTACAGGAGAGAATGGGCGGTGTACGGCATTGCAGGACTGTGTGTGATGGAGATATCGCTGACAGATGGGCGCAGTACAGGAGAGAATGGGCGGTGTACAGCATGGCAGGACTGTGCGTGATGAAGATATCGCTGACAGATGGGCGCAGTACAGGAGAGAATGGGCGGTGTACGGCATTGCAGGACTGTGCGTGATGGAGATATCGCTGACAGATGGGCGCAGTACAGGAGAGAATGGGCGGTGTACGGCATTGCAGGACTGTGTGTGATGAAGATATCGCTGACAGATGGGCGTAGTACAGGAGAGAATGGGCGGTGTACAGCATGGCAGGACTGTTTGTGACGGAGATATCGCTGACAGATTGGCGCAGTACAGGAGAGAATGGGCGGTGTACAGATGGGCGCAGTACAGGAGAGAATGGGTGGTGTACAGCATGGCAGGACTGTGTGTGATGGAGATATCGCTGACAGATGGGTGCAGTACAGGAGAGAATGGGCGGTGTACGGCTTGGCAGTACTGTGTGTGATGAAGATATCGCTGACAGATGGGCGTAGTACAGGAGAGAATGGGCGGTGTACGGCTTGGCAGTACTGTGTGTGATGAAGATATCGCTGACAGATGGGCGTAGTACAGGAGAGAATGTGCGGTGTACAGCATGGCAGTACTGTGTGTGATGAAGATATCGCTGACAGATGGGCGCAGTACAGGAGAGAATGGGCGGTGTACGGCATTGCAGGACTGTGTGTGATGAAGATATCGCTGACAGTAGGACGCAGTACAGGAGAGAATGGGCGGTGTACCGCATTGCAGGATTGTGTGTGATGAAGATATCGCTGACAGTAGGACGCAGTACAGGAGAGAATGGGCGGTGTACCGCATTGCAGGATTGTGTGTGATGAAGATATCGCTGACAGATGGGCGCAGTAGAGGAGCGAATGGGCGGTGTACGGCATTGCAGGACTGTGTGTGATGATGATATCGCTGACAGATGGGCGCAGTACAGGAGAGAATGGGCGGTGTACAGCATGGCAGGACTGTGCGTGATGAAGATATCGCTGACAGATGGGTGCAGTACAGGAGAGAATAGGCGGTGTACAGCATGGCAGGACTGTGCGTTATGATGATATCGCTGACAGATTGGCGCAGTACAGGAGAGAATGGGCGGTGTACAGCGTGGCAGGACTGTGCGTGAAGAAGATATCGCTGACAGATGGGCGCAGTACAAGAGAGAATGGGCGGTGTACAGCATGGCAGGACTGTTTGTGATGAAGATATCGCTGACAGATGGGCGCAGTACAGGAGAGAAAAGGCGGTGTACAGATGGGCGCAGTACAGGAGAGAATGGGCGGTGTATAGCATTGCAGGACTGTGTGTGATGAAGATATCGCTGACAGATGGGCGCAGTAGAGGAGAGAATGGGCGTTGTACAGCATTGCAGGACTGTGTGTGATGAAGATTTCGCTGACAAATGGGTTCAGTACAGGAGAGAATGGGCGGTGTACAGCATGGCAGGACTGTGTGTGATGGAGATATCGCTGACAGATGGGCGCAGTACAGGAGAGAATGGGCGCAGTACAGGAGAGAATGGGCGGTGTACAGCATGGCAGGACTGTGTGTGATGGAGATATCGCTGACAGATGGGCGCAGTACAGGAGAGAATGGGCGGTGTACGGCATTACAGGACTGTGTGTGATGGAGATATCGCTGACAGATGGGCGTAGTACAGGAGAGAAAGGGCGGTGTACAGCATTGCAGGACTGTGTGTGATGATGATATCGCTGCCAGATGGGCGCAGTACAGGAGAGAATGGGCGGTGTACAGCATTGCAGGACTGTGTGTGATGAAGATATCGCTGACAGATGGGCGCAGAACAGGAGAGAATGGGCGGTGTACGACATGGCAGGACTGTGTGTGATGAAGATATCGCTGACAGATGGGCGCAGTACAGGAGAGAATGGGCGGTGTACGGCATTGCAGGACTGTGTGTGATGAAGATATCGCTGACAGATGGGCGCAGTACAGGAGAGAATGGGCGGTGTACGGCATGGCAGGACTGTGTGTGATGAAGATATCGCTGACAGATGGGCGCAGTACAGGAGAGAATGGGTGGTGTACAGCATTGGAGGACTGTGTGTGATGAAGATACCGCTGACAGATGGGCGCAGTACAGGAGAGAATGGGCGCAGTACAGGAGAGAATGGGCGGTGTACGGCATTGGAGGACTGTGTGTGATGAAGATATCGCTGACAGATGGGCGCAGAACAGGAGAGAATGGGCGCAGTACAGGAGAGAATGGGCGGTGTACGGCATTGCAGGACTGTGTGATGAAGATATCGCTAACAGATGGGCGCAGTATAGGACAGAATGGGCGGTGTACAGCATGGCAGGACTGGGTGATGAAGATATCGTTGACAGATGGGCGCAGTACAGGAGAGAATGGGCGGTGTACGGCATTGCAGGACTGTGTGTGATGAAGATATCACTGACAGATGGGCGCAGTACAGGAGAATGGGCGGTGTACGGCATTGCAGGACTGTGTGTGATGAAGATATCGCTGACAGATGGGCGCAGTACAGGAGAGAATGGGCGCAGTACAGGAGAGAATGGGCGGTGTACGGCATGGCAGGACTGTGTGTGATGAAGATATCGCTGACAGATGGGCGCTGTACAGGAGAGAATGGGCGGTGTACAGCATGGCAGGATTGTGTGTGAAGATATCGCTGTCAGATGGGCGCAGTACAGGAGAGAATGGGCGGTATACAGCATTGCAGAACTGTGCGTGACGGAGATATCGCTGACAGATGGCCGCAGTACAGGAGAGAATGGGCGGTGTACGGCATTGCAGGACTGTGCGTGATGAAGATATCGCTGACAGATGGGCGCAGTACAGTAGAGAATGGGAGGTGTACAGCATGGCAGGACTGTGCGTGATGAAGATATCGCTGACAGATGGGCGCAGTACAGGAGAGAATGGGAGGTGTACGGCATGGCAGGACTGTGCGTGATGAAGATATCGCTGACAGATGGGCGCAGTACAGGTGAGAATGGGCGGTGTACGGCATGCAGGACTGTGCGTGATGAAGATATCGCTGACAGATGGGCGCAGTACAGGAGAGAATGGGCGTTATACGCATTGCAGGACTGTGTGTGATGAAGATATCGCTGACAGATGGGCGTAGTACAGGAGAGAATGGGCGGTGTACAGCATGGCAGGACTGTTTGTGACGAAGATATCGCTGAGAGATTGGCGCAGTACAGGAGAGAATGGGCGGTGTACAGATGGGCGCAGTACAGGAGAGAATGGGCGGTGTACAGCATGGCAGGACTGTGTGTGATGGAGATATCGCTGACAGATGGGCGCAGTACAGGAGAGAATGGGCGGTGTACGGCATGGCAGGACTGTGTGTGATGAAGATATCGCTGACAGATGGGCGTAGTACAGGAGAGAATGGGCGGTGTACAGCATGGCAGGACTGTGCGTGATGAAGATATCACTGACAGATGGGCGCAGTACAGGAGAGAATGGGTGGTGTACAGCATGGCAGGACTGTGCGTGATGATGATATCGCTGACAGATGGGCGCAGTACAGGAGAGAATGGGCGGTGTACAGCATGGCAGGACTGTGCGTGATGAAGATATCGCTGACAGATGGGCGCAGTACAAGAGAGAATGGGCGGTGTACAGCATGGCAGGACTGTGCGTGATGAAAATATCACTGACAGATGGGCGCAGTACAGGAGAGAATGGGCGGTGTACGGCATTGCAGGACTGTGTGTGATGGAGATATCGCTGACAGATGGGCGCAGTACAGGAGAGAATGGGCGGGGAACGGCATGGCAGGACTATGCGTGATGATGATATCGCTGACAAATGGGTTCAGTACAGGAGAGAATGGGCGGTGTACAGCATGGCAGGACTGTGTGTGATGGAGATATCGCTGACAGATGGGCGCAGTACAGGAGAGAATGGGCGGTATACGGCATTGCAGGACTGTGTGTGATGAAGATATCGCTGACAGATGGGCGCAGTACAGGAGAGAATGGGCGGTGTACGGCATTGCAGGACTGTGTGTGATGGAGATATCGCTGACAGATGGGCGTAGTACAGGAGAGAAAGGGCGGTGTACAGCATTGCAGGACTGTGTGTGATTGAGATATCGCTGCCAGATGGGCGCAGTACAGGAGAGAATGGGCGGTGTACAGCATTGCAGGACTGTGTGTGATGATGATATCGCTGACAGATGGGCGCAGTACAGGAGAGAATGGGCGGTGTACGGCATTGCAGGACTGTGTGTGATGAAGATATCGCTGACAGATGGGCGCAGAACAGGAGAGAATGGGCGGTGTACAGCATGGCAGGACTGTGTGTGATGAAGATATCGCTGACAGATGGGCGCAGTACAGGAGAGAATGGGAGGTGTACGGCATTGCAGGACTGTGTGTGATGAAGATATCGCTGACAGATGGGCGCAGTACAGGAGAGAATGGGTGGTGTACGGCATTGTAGGACTGTGTGTGATGAAGATATCGCTGACAGATGGGCGCAGAACAGGAGAGAATGGACGGTGTACAGCATTGCAGGACTGTGTGTGATGAAGATATCGCTGACAGATGGGCGCAGTACAGGAGAGAATGGGCGGTGTACAGCATTGCAGGACTGTGTGTGATGGAGATATCGCTGACAGATGGGCGCAGTACAGGAGAGAATGGGTGGTGTACAGCATGGCAGGACTGTGTGTGATGAAGATATCGCTGACAGATGGGCGCAGTACAGGTGAGAATGGGCGGTGTACGGCATGCAGGACTGTGCGTGATGAAGATATCGCTGACAGATGGGCGCAGTACAGGAGAGAATGGGCGTTATACGCATTGCAGGACTGTGTGTGATGAAGATATCGCTGACAGATGGGCGCAGTACAGGAGAGAATGGGCGGTGTACGGCATTGTAGGACTGTGTGTGATGGAGATATCGCTGACAGATGGGCGCAGTACAGGAGAGAATGGGTGGTGTACGGCATTGCAGGACTGTGTGTGATGAAGATATCGCTAACAGATGGGCGCAGTATAGGACAGAATGGGCGGTGTACAGCATGGCAGGACTGTGTGTGATGAAGATATCGCTGACAGATGGGTGCAGTACAGGAGAGAATGGGCGGTGTACAGCATGGCAGGACTGTGTGTGATGAAGATATCGCTGACAGTTGGGCGCAGTATAGGACAGAATGGGCGGTGTACAGCATGGCAGGACTGTGTGTGATGAAGATATCGCTGACAGATGGGCGCAGTACAGGAGAGAATGGGCGGTGTACGGCATTGCAGGACTGTGTGTGATGAAGATATCGCTGACAGATGGGCGCAGTACAGGAGAGAATGGGTGGTGTACGGCATTGCAGGACTGTGTGTGATGAAGATATCGCTGACAGATGGGCGCAGTACAGGAGAAAATGGGCGGTGTACGGCATGGCAGGACTGTGTGTGATGAAGATATCGCTGACAGATGGGCGCTGTACAGGAGAGAATGGGCGGTGTACGGCATTGCAGGACTGTGTGTGATGAAGATATCGCTGACAGATGGGCGCAGTACAGGAGAGAATGGGCGGTGTACAGCATTGCAGGACTGTGTGTGATGAAGATATCACTGACAGATGGGCGCAGTACAGGAGAATGGGCGGTGTACGGCATTGCAGGACTGTGTGTGATGAAGATATCGCTGACAGATGGGCGCAGTACAGGAGAGAATGGGCGCAGTACAGGAGAGAATAGGCGGTGTACGGCATGGCAGGACTGTGTGTGATGAAGATATCGCTGACAGATGGGCGCTGTACAGGAGAGAATGGGCGGTGTACAGCATGGCAGGATTGTGTGTGATGAAGATATCGCTGTCAGATGGGCGCAGTACAGGAGAGAATGGGCGGTATACAGCATTGCAGAACTGTGCGTGACGGAGATATCGCTGACAGATGGCCGCAGTACAGGAGAGAATGGGCGGTGTACGGCATTGCAGGACTGTGCGTGATGAAGATATCGCTGACAGATGGGCGCAGTACAGTAGAGAATGGGAGGTGTACAGCATGGCAGGACTGTGCGTGATGAAGATATCGCTGACAGATGGGCGCAGTACAGGAGAGAATGGGTGGTGTACGGCATGGCAGGACTGTGCGTGATGAAGATATCGCTGACAGATGGGCGCAGTACAGGTGAGAATGGGCGGTGTACGGCATGCAGGACTGTGCGTGATGAAGATATCGCTGACAGATGGGCGCAGTACAGGAGAGAATGGGCGTTATACGCATTGCAGGACTGTGTGTGATGAAAATATCGCTGACAGATGGGCATAGTACAGGAGAGAATGGGCGGTGTACAGCATGGCAGGACTGTTTGTGACGAAGATATCGCTGAGAGATTGGCGCAGTACAGGAGAGAATGGGCGGTGTACAGATGGGTGCAGTACAGGAGAGAATGGGCGGTGTACAGCATGGCAGGACTGTGTGTGATGGAGATATCGCTGACAGATGGGCGCAGTACAGGAGAGAATGGGCGGTGTACGGCATGGCAGGACTGTGTGTGATGAAGATATCGCTGACAGATGGGCGTAGTACAGGAGAGAATGGGCGGTGTACGGCTTGGCAGTACTGTGTGTGATGAAGATATCGCTGACAAATGGGCGCAGTACATGAGAGAATGGGCGGTATACGGCATTGCAGGACTGTGTGTGATGAAGATATCGCTGACAGATGGGCATAGTACAGGAGAGAATGGGCGGTGTACGGCTTTGCAGGACTGTGTGTGATGAAGATATCGCTGACAGATGGGCGCAGTACAGGAGAGAATGGGCGGTGTACGGCTTTGCAGGACTGTGTGTGATGAAGATATCGCTGACAGATGGACGCAGTACAGGAGAGAATGGGCGGTGTACAGCATGGCAGGACTGTGCGTGATGAAGATATCGCTGACAGATGGGCGCAGTACAGGAGAGAATGGGCGGTGTACAGCATGGCAGGACTGTGCGTGATGATGATATCGCTGACAGATGGGCGCAGTACAGGAGAGAATGGGCGGTGTACAGCATGGCAGGACTGTGCGTGATGAAGATATCGCTGACAGATGGGCGCAGTACAAGAGAGAATGGGCGGTGTACGGCATGGCAGGACTGTGCGTGATGAAGATATCGCTGACAGATGGGCGCAGTACAGGTGAGAATGGGCGGTGTACGGCATGCAGGACTGTGCGTGATGAAGATATCGCTGACAGATGGGCGCAGTACAGGAGAGAATGGGCGTTATACGCATTGCAGGACTGTGTGTGATGAAAATATCGCTGACAGATGGGCGTAGTACAGGAGAGAATGGGCGGTGTACAGCATGGCAGGACTGTTTGTGACGAAGATATCGCTGAGAGATTGGCGCAGTACAGGAGAGAATGGGCGGTGTACAGCATGGCAGGACTGTGCGTGATGAAGATATCACTGACAGATGGGCGCAGTACAGGAGAGAATGGGCGGTGTACGGCTTTGCAGGACTGTGTGTGATGGAGATATCGCTGACAGATGGGCGCAGTACAGGAGAGAATGGGCGGTGAACGGCATTGCAGGACTGTGTGTGATGAAGATATCGCTGACAAATGGGTTCAGTACAGGAGAGAATGGGCGGTGTACAGCATGGCAGGACTGTTTGTTATGAAGATATCGCTGACAGATGGGCGCAGTACAGGAGAGAATGGGCGGTGTACAGATGGGCGCAGTACAGGAGAGAATGGGTGCAGTACAGGAGAGAATGGGCGGTGTACAGCATGGCAGGACTGTGTGTGATGGAGATATCGCTGACAGATGGGCGCAGTACAGGAGAGAATGGGCGGTATACGGCATTGCAGGACTGTGTGTGATGAAGATATCGCTGACAGATGGGCGCAGTACAGGAGAGAATGGGCGGTGTACGGCATTGTAGGACTGTGTGTGATGGAGATATCGCTGACAGATGGGCGCAGTACAGGAGAGAATGGGTGGTGTACGGCATTGCAGGACTGTGTGTGATTTAGATATCGCTAACAGATGGGCGCAGTATAGGACAGAATGGGCGGTGTACAGCATGGCAGGACTGTGTGTGATGAAGATATCGTTGACAGATGGGCGCAGTACAGGAGAGAATGGGCGGTGTACGGCATTGCAGGACTGTGTGTGATGAAGATATCACTGACAGATGGGCGCAGTACAGGAGAATGGGCGGTGTACGGCATTGCAGGACTGTGTGTGATGAAGATATCGCTGACAGATGGGCGCAGTACAGGAGAGAATGGGCGCAGTACAGGAGAGAATGGGCGGTGTACGGCATGGCAGGACTGTGTGTGATGAAGATATCGCTGACAGATGGGCGCTGTACAGGAGAGAATGGGCGGTGTACAGCATGGCAGGATTGTGTGTGATGAAGATATCGCTGTCAGATGGGCGCAGTACAGGAGAGAATGGGCGGTATACAGCATTGCAGAACTGTGCGTGACGGAGATATCGCTGACAGATGGCCGCAGTACAGGAGAGAATGGGCGGTGTACGGCATTGCAGGACTGTGCGTGATGAAGATATCGCTGACAGATGGGCGCAGTACAGTAGAGAATGGGAGGTGTACAGCATGGCAGGACTGTGCGTGATGAAGATATCGCTGACAGATGGGCGCAGTACAGGAGAGAATGGGAGGTGTACGGCATGGCAGGACTGTGCGTGATGAAGATATCGCTGACAGATGGGCGCAGTACAGGTGAGAATGGGCGGTGTACGGCATGCAGGACTGTGCGTGATGAAGATATCGCTGACAGATGGGCGCAGTACAGGAGAGAATGGGCGTTATACGCATTGCAGGACTGTGTGTGATGAAGATATCGCTGACAGATGGGCGTAGTACAGGAGAGAATGGGCGGTGTACAGCATGGCAGGACTGTTTGTGACGAAGATATCGCTGAGAGATTGGCGCAGTACAGGAGAGAATGGGCGGTGTACAGATGGGCGCAGTACAGGAGAGAATGGGCGGTGTACAGCATGGCAGGACTGTGTGTGATGGAGATATCGCTGACAGATGGGCGCAGTACAGGAGAGAATGGGCGGTGTACGGCATGGCAGGACTGTGTGTGATGAAGATATCGCTGACAGATGGGCGTAGTACAGGAGAGAATGGGCGGTGTACAGCATGGCAGGACTGTGCGTGATGAAGATATCACTGACAGATGGGCGCAGTACAGGAGAGAATGGGTGGTGTACAGCATGGCAGGACTGTGCGTGATGATGATATCGCTGACAGATGGGCGCAGTACAGGAGAGAATGGGCGGTGTACAGCATGGCAGGACTGTGCGTGATGAAGATATCGCTGACAGATGGGCGCAGTACAAGAGAGAATGGGCGGTGTACAGCATGGCAGGACTGTGCGTGATGAAAATATCACTGACAGATGGGCGCAGTACAGGAGAGAATGGGCGGTGTACGGCATTGCAGGACTGTGTGTGATGGAGATATCGCTGACAGATGGGCGCAGTACAGGAGAGAATGGGCGGGGAACGGCATGGCAGGACTGTGCGTGATGATGATATCGCTGACAAATGGGTTCAGTACAGGAGAGAATGGGCGGTGTACAGCATGGCAGGACTGTGTGTGATGGAGATATCGCTGACAGATGGGCGCAGTACAGGAGAGAATGGGCGGTATACGGCATTGCAGGACTGTGTGTGATGAAGATATCGCTGACAGATGGGCGCAGTACAGGAGAGAATGGGCGGTGTACGGCATTGCAGGACTGTGTGTGATGGAGATATCGCTGACAGATGGGCGTAGTACAGGAGAGAAAGGGCGGTGTACAGCATTGCAGGACTGTGTGTGATTGAGATATCGCTGCCAGATGGGCGCAGTACAGGAGAGAATGGGCGGTGTACAGCATTGCAGGACTGTGTGTGATGATGATATCGCTGACAGATGGGCGCAGTACAGGAGAGAATGGGCGGTGTACGGCATTGCAGGACTGTGTGTGATGAAGATATCGCTGACAGATGGGCGCAGAACAGGAGAGAATGGGCGGTGTACAGCATGGCAGGACTGTGTGTGATGAAGATATCGCTGACAGATGGGCGCAGTACAGGAGAGAATGGGAGGTGTACGGCATTGCAGGACTGTGTGTGATGAAGATATCGCTGACAGATGGGCGCAGTACAGGAGAGAATGGGTGGTGTACGGCATTGTAGGACTGTGTGTGATGAAGATATCGCTGACAGATGGGCGCAGAACAGGAGAGAATGGACGGTGTACAGCATTGCAGGACTGTGTGTGATGAAGATATCGCTGACAGATGGGCGCAGTACAGGAGAGAATGGGCGGTGTACAGCATTGCAGGACTGTGTGTGATGGAGATATCGCTGACAGATGGGCGCAGTACAGGAGAGAATGGGTGGTGTACAGCATGGCAGGACTGTGTGTGATGAAGATATCGCTGACAGATGGGCGCAGTACAGGTGAGAATGGGCGGTGTACGGCATGCAGGACTGTGCGTGATGAAGATATCGCTGACAGATGGGCGCAGTACAGGAGAGAATGGGCGTTATACGCATTGCAGGACTGTGTGTGATGAAGATATCGCTGACAGATGGGCGCAGTACAGGAGAGAATGGGCGGTGTACGGCATTGTAGGACTGTGTGTGATGGAGATATCGCTGACAGATGGGCGCAGTACAGGAGAGAATGGGTGGTGTACGGCATTGCAGGACTGTGTGTGATGAAGATATCGCTAACAGATGGGCGCAGTATAGGACAGAATGGGCGGTGTACAGCATGGCAGGACTGTGTGTGATGAAGATATCGCTGACAGATGGGTGCAGTACAGGAGAGAATGGGCGGTGTACAGCATGGCAGGACTGTGTGTGATGAAGATATCGCTGACAGTTGGGCGCAGTATAGGACAGAATGGGCGGTGTACAGCATGGCAGGACTGTGTGTGATGAAGATATCGCTGACAGATGGGCGCAGTACAGGAGAGAATGGGCGGTGTACGGCATTGCAGGACTGTGTGTGATGAAGATATCGCTGACAGATGGGCGCAGTACAGGAGAGAATGGGTGGTGTACGGCATTGCAGGACTGTGTGTGATGAAGATATCGCTGACAGATGGGCGCAGTACAGGAGAAAATGGGCGGTGTACGGCATGGCAGGACTGTGTGTGATGAAGATATCGCTGACAGATGGGCGCTGTACAGGAGAGAATGGGCGGTGTACGGCATTGCAGGACTGTGTGTGATGAAGATATCGCTGACAGATGGGCGCAGTACAGGAGAGAATGGGCGGTGTACAGCATTGCAGGACTGTGTGTGATGAAGATATCACTGACAGATGGGCGCAGTACAGGAGAATGGGCGGTGTACGGCATTGCAGGACTGTGTGTGATGAAGATATCGCTGACAGATGGGCGCAGTACAGGAGAGAATGGGCGCAGTACAGGAGAGAATAGGCGGTGTACGGCATGGCAGGACTGTGTGTGATGAAGATATCGCTGACAGATGGGCGCTGTACAGGAGAGAATGGGCGGTGTACAGCATGGCAGGATTGTGTGTGATGAAGATATCGCTGTCAGATGGGCGCAGTACAGGAGAGAATGGGCGGTATACAGCATTGCAGAACTGTGCGTGACGGAGATATCGCTGACAGATGGCCGCAGTACAGGAGAGAATGGGCGGTGTACGGCATTGCAGGACTGTGCGTGATGAAGATATCGCTGACAGATGGGCGCAGTACAGTAGAGAATGGGAGGTGTACAGCATGGCAGGACTGTGCGTGATGAAGATATCGCTGACAGATGGGCGCAGTACAGGAGAGAATGGGTGCTGTACGGCATGGCAGGACTGTGCGTGATGAAGATATCGCTGACAGATGGGCGCAGTACAGGTGAGAATGGGCGGTGTACGGCATGCAGGACTGTGCGTGATGAAGATATCGCTGACAGATGGGCGCAGTACAGGAGAGAATGGGCGTTATACGCATTGCAGGACTGTGTGTGATGAAAATATCGCTGACAGATGGGCATAGTACAGGAGAGAATGGGCGGTGTACAGCATGGCAGGACTGTTTGTGACGAAGATATCGCTGAGAGATTGGCGCAGTACAGGAGAGAATGGGCGGTGTACAGATGGGTGCAGTACAGGAGAGAATGGGCGGTGTACAGCATGGCAGGACTGTGTGTGATGGAGATATCGCTGACAGATGGGCGCAGTACAGGAGAGAATGGGCGGTGTACGGCATGGCAGGACTGTGTGTGATGAAGATATCGCTGACAGATGGGCGTAGTACAGGAGAGAATGGGCGGTGTACGGCTTGGCAGTACTGTGTGTGATGAAGATATCGCTGACAGATGGGCGCAGTACATGAGAGAATGGGCGGTATACGGCATTGCAGGACTGTGTGTGATGAAGATATCGCTGACAGATGGGCATAGTACAGGAGAGAATGGGCGGTGTACGGCTTTGCAGGACTGTGTGTGATGAAGATATCGCTGACAGATGGGCGCAGTACAGGAGAGAATGGGCGGTGTACGGCTTTGCAGGACTGTGTGTGATGAAGATATCGCTGACAGATGGACGCAGTACAGGAGAGAATGGGCGGTGTACAGCATGGCAGGACTGTGCGTGATGAAGATATCGCTGACAGATGGGCGCAGTACAGGAGAGAATGGGCGGTGTACAGCATGGCAGGACTGTGCGTGATGATGATATCGCTGACAGATGGGCGCAGTACAGGAGAGAATGGGCGGTGTACAGCATGGCAGGACTGTGCGTGATGAAGATATCGCTGACAGATGGGCGCAGTACAAGAGAGAATGGGCGGTGTACGGCATGGCAGGACTGTGCGTGATGAAGATATCGCTGACAGATGGGCGCAGTACAGGTGAGAATGGGCGGTGTACGGCATGCAGGACTGTGCGTGATGAAGATATCGCTGACAGATGGGCGCAGTACAGGAGAGAATGGGCGTTATACGCATTGCAGGACTGTGTGTGATGAAAATATCGCTGACAGATGGGCGTAGTACAGGAGAGAATGGGCGGTGTACAGCATGGCAGGACTGTTTGTGACGAAGATATCGCTGAGAGATTGGCGCAGTACAGGAGAGAATGGGCGGTGTACAGCATGGCAGGACTGTGCGTGATGAAGATATCACTGACAGATGGGCGCAGTACAGGAGAGAATGGGCGGTGTACGGCTTTGCAGGACTGTGTGTGATGGAGATATCGCTGACAGATGGGCGCAGTACAGGAGAGAATGGGCGGTGAACGGCATTGCAGGACTGTGTGTGATGAAGATATCGCTGACAAATGGGTTCAGTACAGGAGAGAATGGGCGGTGTACAGCATGGCAGGACTGTTTGTTATGAAGATATCGCTGACAGATGGGCGCAGTACAGGAGAGAATGGGCGGTGTACAGATGGGCGCAGTACAGGAGAGAATGGGCGCAGTACAGGAGAGAATGGGCGGTGTACAGCATGGCAGGACTGTGTGTGATGGAGATATCGCTGACAGATGGGCGCAGTACAGGAGAGAATGGGCGGTATACGGCATTGCAGGACTGTGTGTGATGAAGATATCGCTGACAGATGGGCGCAGTACAGGAGAGAATGGGCGGTGTACAGCATGGCAGGACTGTTTGTGACGAAGATATCGCTGAGAGATTGGCGCAGTACAGGAGAGAATGGGCGGTGTACAGATGGGTGCAGTACAGGAGAGAATGGGCGGTGTACAGCATGGCAGGACTGTGTGTGATGGAGATATCGCTGACAGATGGGCGCAGTACAGGAGAGAATGGGCGGTGTACGGCATGGCAGGACTGTGTGTGATGAAGATATCGCTGACAGATGGGCGTAGTACAGGAGAGAATGGGCGGTGTACGGCTTGGCAGTACTGTGTGTGATGAAGATATCGCTGACAGATGGGCGCAGTACATGAGAGAATGGGCGGTATACGGCATTGCAGGACTGTGTGTGATGAAGATATCGCTGACAGATGGGCATAGTACAGGAGAGAATGGGCGGTGTACGGCTTTGCAGGACTGTGTGTGATGAAGATATCGCTGACAGATGGGCGCAGTACAGGAGAGAATGGGCGGTGTACGGCTTTGCAGGACTGTGTGTGATGAAGATATCGCTGACAGATGGACGCAGTACAGGAGAGAATGGGCGGTGTACAGCATGGCAGGACTGTGCGTGATGAAGATATCGCTGACAGATGGGCGCAGTACAGGAGAGAATGGGCGGTGTACAGCATGGCAGGACTGTGCGTGATGATGATATCGCTGACAGATGGGCGCAGTACAGGAGAGAATGGGCGGTGTACAGCATGGCAGGACTGTGCGTGATGAAGATATCGCTGACAGATGGGCGCAGTACAAGAGAGAATGGGCGGTGTACGGCATGGCAGGACTGTGCGTGATGAAGATATCGCTGACAGATGGGCGCAGTACAGGTGAGAATGGGCGGTGTACGGCATGCAGGACTGTGCGTGATGAAGATATCGCTGACAGATGGGCGCAGTACAGGAGAGAATGGGCGTTATACGCATTGCAGGACTGTGTGTGATGAAAATATCGCTGACAGATGGGCGTAGTACAGGAGAGAATGGGCGGTGTACAGCATGGCAGGACTGTTTGTGACGAAGATATCGCTGAGAGATTGGCGCAGTACAGGAGAGAATGGGCGGTGTACAGCATGGCAGGACTGTGCGTGATGAAGATATCACTGACAGATGGGCGCAGTACAGGAGAGAATGGGCGGTGTACGGCTTTGCAGGACTGTGTGTGATGGAGATATCGCTGACAGATGGGCGCAGTACAGGAGAGAATGGGCGGTGAACGGCATTGCAGGACTGTGTGTGATGAAGATATCGCTGACAAATGGGTTCAGTACAGGAGAGAATGGGCGGTGTACAGCATGGCAGGACTGTTTGTTATGAAGATATCGCTGACAGATGGGCGCAGTACAGGAGAGAATGGGCGGTGTACAGATGGGCGCAGTACAGGAGAGAATGGGCGCAGTACAGGAGAGAATGGGCGGTGTACAGCATGGCAGGACTGTGTGTGATGGAGATATCGCTGACAGATGGGCGCAGTACAGGAGAGAATGGGCGGTATACGGCATTGCAGGACTGTGTGTGATGAAGATATCGCTGACAGATGGGCGCAGTACAGGAGAGAATGGGCGGTGTACGGCATTGTAGGACTGTGTGTGATGGAGATATCGCTGACAGATGGGCGCAGTACAGGAGAGAATGGGTGGTGTACGGCATTGCAGGACTGTGTGTGATTTAGATATCGCTGACAGATGGGCGCAGAACAGGAGAGAATGGGCGGTGTACGGCATGGCAGGACTGTGTGTGATGAAGATATCGCTGACAGATGGGCGCAGTACAGGAGAGAATGGGAGGTGTACGGCATTGCAGGACTGTGTGTGATGAAGATATCGCTGACAGATGGGCGCAGTACAGGAGAGAATGCGCGGTGTACAGCATTGCACGACTGTGTGTGATGAAGATATCACTGACAGATGGGCGCAGTACAGGAGAATGGGCGCAGTACAGGAGAGAATGGGCGGTGTACAGCATGGCAGGACTGTGCGTGATGAAGATATTACTGACAGATGGGCGCAGTACAGGAGAGAATGGGTGGTGTACAGCATGGCAGGACTGTGCGTGATGATGATATCGCTGACAGATGGGCGCAGTACAGGAGAGAATGGGCGGTGTACAGCATGGCAGGACTGTGCGTGATGAAGATATCGCTGACAGATGGGCGCAGTACAAGAGAGAATGGGCGGTGTACAGCATGGCAGGACTGTGCGTGATGAAAATATCACTGACAGATGGGCGCAGTACAGGAGAGAATGGGCGGTGTACGGCATTGCAGGACTGTGTGTGATGGAGATATCGCTGACAGATGGGCGCAGTACAGGAGAGAATGGGCGGGGAACGGCATTGCAGGACTGTGTGTGATGAAGATATCGCTGACAAATGGGTTCAGTACAGGAGAGAATGGGCGGTGTACAGCATGGCAGGACTGTTTGTTATGAAGATATCGCTGACAGATGGGCGCAGTACAGGAGAGAATGGGCGGTGTACAGATGGGCGCAGTACAGGAGAGAATGGGCGCAGTACAGGAGAGAATGGGCGGTGTACAGCATTGCAGGACTGTGTGTGATGAAGATATCGCTGACAGATGGGCGCAGTACAGGAGAGAATGGGCGGTATACGGCATTGCAGGACTGTGTGTGATGAAGATATCGCTGACAGATGGGCGCAGTACAGGAGAGAATGGGTGGTGTACGGCATTGCAGGACTGTGTGTGATGGAGATATCGCTGACAGATGGGCGTAGTACAGGAGAGAAAGGGCGGTGTACAGCATTGCAGGACTGTGTGTGATTGAGATATCGCTGCCAGATGGGCGCAGTACAGGAGAGAATGGGCGGTGTACAGCATTGCAGGACTGTGTGTGATGATGATATCGCTGACAGATGGGCGCAGTACAGGAGAGAATGGGCGGTGTACGGCATTGCAGGACTGTGTGTGATGAAGATATCGCTGACAGATGGGCGCAGAACAGGAGAGAATGGGCGGTGTACAGCATGGCAGGACTGTGTGTGATGAAGATATCGCTGACAGATGGGCGCAGTACAGGAGAGAATGGGAGGTGTACGGCATTGCAGGACTGTGTGTGATGAAGATATCGCTGACAGATGGGCGCAGTACAGGAGAGAATGGGTGGTGTACGGCATTGTAGGACTGTGTGTGATGAAGATATCGCTGACAGATGGGCGCAGTACAGGAGAGAATGGACGGTGTACAGCATTGCAGGACTGTGTGTGATGGAGATATCGCTGACAGATGGGCGCAGTACAGGAGAGAATGGGCGGTGTACAGCATTGCAGGACTGTGTGTGATGGAGATATCGCTGACAGATGGGCGCAGTACAGGAGAGAATGGGTGGTGTACAGCATGGCAGGACTGTGTGTGATGAAGATATCGCTGACAGATGGGCGCAGTACAGGAGAGAATGGGCGGTGTACGGCATTGTAGGACTGTGTGTGATGGAGATATCGCTGACAGATGGGCGCAGTACAGGAGAGAATGGGTGGTGTACGGCACTGCAGGACTGTGTGTGATGAAGATATCGCTAACAGATGGGCGCAGTATAGGACAGAATGGGCGGTGTACAGCATGGCAGGACTGTGTGTGATGAAGATATCGCTGACAGATGGGCGCAGTACAGGAGAGAATGGGCGGTGTACGGCATTGTAGGACTGTGTGTGATGGAGATATCGCTGACAGATGGGCGCAGTACAGTAGAGAATGGGTGGTGTACGGCATTGCAGGACTGTGTGTGATTTAGATTTCGCTGACAGATGGGCGCAGTACAGGAGAGAATGGGCGGTGTACGGCATGGCAGGACTGTGTGTGATGAAGATATCGCTGACAGATGGGCGCTGTACAGGAGAGAATGGGAGGTGTACGGCATTGCAGGACTGTGTGTGATGAAGATATCGCTGACAGATGGGCGTAGTACAGGAGAGAATGGGCGGTGTACAGCATTGCAGGACTGTGTGTGATGAAGATATCACTGACAGATGGGCGCAGTACAGGAGAATGGGCGCAGTACAGGAGAGAATGGGCGGTGTACAGCATGGCAGGACTGTGTGTGATGAAGATATCACTGACAGATGGGCGCAGTACAGGAGAGAATGGGCGCAGTACAGGAGAGAATGGGCGGTGTACAGCATGGCAGGACTGTGTGTGATGGAGATATCGCTGACAGATGGGCGCAGTACAGGAGAGAATGGGCGGTATACGGCATTGCAGGACTGTGTGTGATGAAGATATCGCTGACAGATGGGCGCAGTACAGGAGAGAATGGGCGGTGTACGGCATTGCAGGACTGTGTGTGATGGAGATATCGCTGCCAGATGGGCGCTGTACAGGAGAGAATGGGCGGTGTACGGCATTGCAGGACTGTGTGTGATGAAGATATCGCTGACAGATGGGCGCAGTACAGGAGAGAATGGGCGGTGTACAGCATTGCAAGACTGTGTGTGATGAAGATATCGCTGACAGATGGGAGCAGTACAGGAGAGAATGGGCGGTGTACGGCATGGCAGGACTGTGTGTGATGATATCGCTGAGATTGGCGCAGTACAGCTGAGAATGGGCGCAGTACAGGAGAGAATGGGCGGTGTACGGCATGGCAGGACTGTGTGATGAAGATATCACTGACAGATGGGCGCAGTACAGGAGAGAATGGGCGGTGTACGGCATGGCAGGACTGTGTGTGATGATATCGCTGAGATTGGCGCAGTACAGGTGAGAATGGGCGCAGTACAGGAGAGAATGGGCGGTGTACGGCATGGCAGGACTGTGTGATGAAGATATCGATGACAGATGGGCGCAGTACAGGAAAGAATGGGCGGTGTACAGCATGGCAGGACTGTGTGATGATGATAGCGCTGACAGATGGGCGCAGTACAGGTGAGAATGGGCACAGTACAGGAGAGAATGGGCGGTGTACAGCATGGCAGGACTGTGTGTGATGAAGATATCGCTGACAGATGGGCGCAGTACAGGAGAGAATGGGCGGTGTACGGCATTGCAGGACTGTGTGTGATGAAGATATCGCTGACAGATGGCGCAGTACAGGAGAGAATGGGCGGTGTACGGCATTGCAGGACTGTATGTGATGAAGATATCGCTGACAGATGGGCGCAGTACAGGAGAGAATGGGCGGTGTACAGCATTGCAGGACTGTGTGTGATGAAGGTATCGCTGACAGATCGGCGCAGTATAGGAGAGAAAGGGCGGTGTACAGCATGGCAGGACTGTGTGTGATGAAGATATCGCTGACAGATGGGCGCAGTACAGGAGACAATGGGCGGTGTACGGAATTGCAGGACTGTGTGTGATGCAGATGTCGCTGACAGATGGGCGCAGTACAGGAGAGAATGGGCGGTGTACGGCATTGCAGGACTGTGTGTGATGAAGATATCGCTGACAGATGGGCGCAGTACAGGAGAGAATGGGCGGTGTACGGCATGGCAGGACTGTGTGTGATGATATCGCTGAGATTGGCGCAGTACAGGTGAGAATGGGCGCAGTACAGGAGAGAATGGGCGGTGTACGGCATGGCAGGACTGTGTGATGAAGATATCGCTGACAGATGGGCGCAGTACAGGAGAGAATGGGCGGTGTACAGCATGGCAGGACTGTGTGTGATGATGATATCGCTGACAGATGGGCGCAGTACAGGTGAGAATGGGCACAGTACAGGAGAGAATGGGCGGTGTACAGCATGGCAGGACTGTGTGTGATGAAGATATCGCTGACAGATGGGCGCAGTACAGGAGAGAATGGGCGGTGTACAACATTGCAGGACTGTGTGTGATGAAGATATCGCTGACACATGGGCGCAGTACAGGAGAGAATGGGCGGTGTACAGCATGGCAGGACTGTGTGTGATGAAGATATTGCTGACAGATGGGCGCAGTACAGGAGAGAATGGGCGTACGGCATTGCAGGACTGTGTGTGATGAAGATATCGCTGACAGATGGGCGCAGTAGAGGAGAGAATGGTCGGTGTACGGCATTGCAGGACTGTGTGTGATGAAGATATCGCTGACAGATGGGCGCAGTACAGGAGAGAATGGGCGGTGTACGGCATTGTAGGACTGTGTGTGATGGAGATATCGCTGACAGATGGGCCCACTACAGGAGAGAATGGGCGGTGTACAGTATGGCAGGACTGTGTGTGATGAAGATATCGCTGACAGATGGGCGCAGTACAGGAGAGAATGGGCGGTGTACGGCATTGCAGGACTGTGTGTGATGAAGATATCGCAGACAGATGGGCGCAGTACAGGAGAGAATGGGCGGTGTACGGCATGGCAGGACTGTGTGTGATGAAGATATCGCTGACAGATGGGCGCAGTACAGGAGAGAATGGGCGGTGTACGGCATGGCAGGACTGTGCGTGATGAAGATATCGCTGACAGATGGGCGCAGTACAGGAGAGAATGGGCGGTGTACGGCATGGCAGGACTGTGTGTGATGAAGATATCGCTGACAGATGGGCGCAGTACAGGAGAGAATGGGCGGTGTACAGCATGGCAGGACTGTGTGTGATGAAGATATCGCTGACAGATGGCCGCAGTACAGGAGAGAATGGGTGGTGTACGGCATTGCAGGACTGTGTGTGATGAAGATATCGCTGACAGATGGGCGCAGTAGAGGAGAGAATGGGCGGTGTACGGCATTGCAGGACTGTGTGTGATGAAGGTATCGCTGACAGATCGGCGCAGTACAGGAGAGAATGGGCGGTGTACAGCATTGCAGGACTGTGTGTGATGAAGATATCGCTGACAGATGGGCGCAGTACAGGAGAGAATGGGCGGTGTACGGCATGGCAGGACTGTGTGTGATGATATCGCTGAGATTGGCGCAGTACAGGTGAGAATGGGCGCAGTACAGGAGAGAATGGGCGGTGTACGGCATTGCAGGACTGTGAGTGATGAAGATATCGCTGACAGATGGGCGCAGTACAGGAGAGAATGGGCGGTGTACGGCATTGCAGGACTGTGTGTGATGAAGGTATCGCTGACAGATGGGCGCAGAACAGGAGACAATGGGCGGTGTACGGCATTTCAGGACTGTGTGTGATGCAGATATCGCTGACAGATGGGCGCAGTACAGGAGAGAATGGGCGGTGTACGGCATTGCAGGACTGTGTGTGATGGAGATATCGCTGACAGATGGGCGTAGTACAGGAGAGAAAGGGCGGTGTACAGTATGGCAGGACTGTGTGTGATTGAGATATCGCTGCCAGATGGGCGCAGTACAGGAGAGAATGGGCGGTGTACGGCATTGCAGGACTGTGTGTGATGGAGATATCGCTGACAGATGGGCGCAGTACAGGAGAGAATGGGCGGTGTACGGCATGGCAGGACTGTGTGTGATGAAGATATCGCTGACAGATGGGCGCTGTACAGGAGAGAATGGGCGGTGTACGGCATTGCAGGACTGTGTGTGATGAAGATATCGCTGACAGATGGGCGCAGTACAGGAGAGAATGGGCGGTGTACAGCATTGCAGGACTGTGTGTGATGAAGATATCACTGACAGATGGGTGCAGTACAGGAGAATGGGCGGTGTACGGCATTGCAGGACTGTGTGTGATGAAGATATCGCTGACAGATGGGCGCAGTACAGGAGAGAATGGGCGCAGTACAGGAGAGAATGGGCAGTGTACAGCATGGCAGGACTGTGTGTGATGAAGATATCGCTGACAGATGGGCGCAGTACAGGAGAGAATGGGTGGTGTACGGCATTGCAGGACTGTGTGTGATGATATCGCTGACAGAAGGGCGCAGTACAGGAGAGAATGGGTGGTGTACGGCATTGCAGGACTGTGTGTGATGAACATATCGCTGACAGATGGGCCCAGTACAGGAGAGAATGGGCGGTGTACGGCATTGCATGACTGTGTGTGATGAAGATATCGCTGACAGATGGGCGCAGTACAGGAGAGAATGGGCGGTGTACGGCATGGCAGGACTGTGTGTGATGAAGATATCGCTGACAGATGGGCGCTGTACAGGAGAGAATGGGCGGTGTACAGTATGGCAGGACTGTGTGTGATGAAGATATCGCTGACAGATGGCCGCAGTACAGGAGAGAATGGGCGGTGTACGGCATTGCAGGACTGTGTGTGATGAAGATATCGCTGACAGATGGGCGCAGTACAGGAGAGAATGGGCGGTGTACGGCATGGCAGGACTGTGTGTGATGAAGATATCGCTGACAGATGGGCGCTGTACAGGAGAGAATGGGCGGTGTACAGCATGGCAGGACTGTGTGTGATGAAGATATCGCTGACAGATGGGCGCAGTACAGGAGAGAATGGGCGGTGTACGGCATGGCAGGACTGTGTGTGATGATATCGCTGACAGATGGGCGCAGTACAGGAGAGAATGGGCAGTGTACGGCATTGCAGGACTGTGTGTGATGAAGATATCGCTGACAGATGGGCGCAGTACAGGAGAGAATGGGCGGTGTACAGCATTGCAGGACTGTGTGTGATGAAGATATCGCTGACAGATGGGCGCAGTACAGGAGAGAATGGGCGGTGTACGGCATGGCAGGACTGTGTGTGATGATATCGCTGAGATTGGCGCAGTACAGGTGAGAATGGGCGCAGTACAGGAGAGAATGGGCGGTGTACGGCATTGCAGGACTGTGTGATGAAGATATCGATGACAGATGGGCGCAGTACAGGAGAGAATGGGCGGTGTACAGCATGGCAGGACTGTGTGTGATGATATCGCTGAGATTGGCGCAGTACAGGTGAGAATGGGCGCAGTACAGGAGAGAATGGGTGGTGTATGGCATGGCAGGACTGTGTGATGAAGATATCGCTGACAGATGGGCGCAGTACAGGTGAGAATGGGCACAGTACAGGAGAGAATGGGCGGTGTACAGCATGGCAGGACTGTGTGTGATGAAGATATCGCTGACAGAAGGGCGCAGTACAGGAGAGAATGGGCGGAGTACGGCATTGCAGGACTGTGTGTGATGAAGATATCGCTGACAGATGGCGCAGTACAGGAGAGAATGGGCGGTGTACGGCATTGCAGGACTGTGTGTGATGAAGATATCGCTGACAGATGGGCACAGTACAGGAGAGAATGGGCGGTGTACAGCATTGCAGGACTGTGTGTGATGAAGATATCGCTGACAGATCGGCGCAGTATAGGAGAGAATGGGCGGTGTACAGCATGGCAGGACTGTGTGTGATGAAGATATCGCTGACAGATGGGCGCAGTACAGGAGACAATGGGCGGTGTACGGCATTGCAGGACTGTGTGTGATGCAGATATCGCTGACAGATGGGCGCAGTACAGGAGAGAATGGGCGGTGTACAGCATTGCAGGACTGTGTGTGATGAAGATATCGCTGACAGATGGGCGCAGTACAGGAGAGAATGGGCGGTGTACGGCATGGCAGGACTGTGTGTGATGAAGATATCGCTGACAAATGGGCGCTGTACAGGAGAGAATGGGCGGTGTACAGCATGGCAGGACTGTGTGTGATGAAGATATCGCTGACAGATGGGCGCAGTACAGGAGAGAATGGGCGGTGTACGGCATGGCAGGACTGTGTGTGATGATATCGCTGACAGATGGGCGCAGTACAGGAGAGAATGGGCAGTGTACGGCATTGCAGGACTGTGTGTGATGAAGATATCGCTGACAGATGGGCGCAGTACAGGAGAGAATGGGCGGTGTACAGCATTGCAGGACTGTGTGTGATGAAGATATCGCTGACAGATGGGCGCAGTACAGGAGAGAATGGGCGGTGTACGGCATGGCAGGACTGTGTGTGATGATATCGCTGAGATTGGCGCAGTACAGGTGAGAATGGGCGCAGTACAGGAGAGAATGGGCGGTGTACGGCATGGCAGGACTGTGTGATGAAGATATCAATGACAGATGGGCGCAGTACAGGAGAGAATGGGCGGTGTACAGCATGGCAGGACTGTGTGTGATGATATCGCTGAGATTGGCGCAGTACAGGTGAGAATGGGCGCAGTACAGGAGAGAATGGGTGGTGTACGGCATGGCAGGACTGTGTGATGAAGATATCGCTGACAGATGGGCGCAGTACAGGTGAGAATGGGCACAGTACAGGAGAGAATGGGCGGTGTACAGCATGGCAGGACTGTGTGTGATGAAGATATCGCTGACAGAAGGGCGCAGTACAGGAGAGAATGGGCGGAGTACGGCATTGCAGGACTGTGTGTGATGAAGATATCGCTGACAGATGGCGCAGTACAGGAGAGAATGGGCGGTGTACAGCATGGCAGGACTGTGTGTGATGAAGATATCGCTGACAGATGGGCGCAGTACAGGAGAGAATGGGCGGTGTACGGCATGGCAGGACTGTGCGTGATGAAGATATTGCTGACAGATGGGCGCAGTACAGGAGAGAATGGGCGTACGGCATTGCAGGACTGTGTGTGATGAAGATATCGCTGACAGATGGGCGCAGTAGAGGAGAGAATGGTCGGTGTACGGCATTGCAGGACTGTGTGTGATGAAGATATCGCTGACAGATGGGCGCAGTACAGGAGAGAATGGGCGGTGTACGGCATTGTAGGACTGTGTGTGATGGAGATATCGCTGACAGATGGGCCCACTACAGGAGAGAATGGGCGGTGTACAGTATGGCAGGACTGTGTGTGATGAAGATATCGCTGACAGATGGGCGCAGTACAGGAGAGAATGGGCGGTGTACGGCATTGCAGGACTGTGTGTGATGAAGATATCGCAGACAGATGGGCGCAGTACAGGAGAGAATGGGCGGTGTACGGCATGGCAGGACTGTGCGTGATGAAGATATCGCTGACAGATGGGCGCAGTACAGGAGAGAATGGGCGGTGTACGGCATGGCAGGACTGTGCGTGATGAAGATATCGCTGACAGATGGGCGCAGTACAGGAGAGAATGGGCGGTGTACGTCATGGCAGGACGGTGTGTGATGAAGATATCGCTGACAGATGGGCGCTGTACAGGAGAGAATGGGCGGTGTACGGCATGGCAGGACTGTGTGTGATGAAGATATCGCTGACAGATGGGCGCAGTACAGGAGAGAATGGGCGGTGTACGGCATGGCAGGACTGTGCGTGATGAAGATATCGCTGACTGGTGGGCGCAGTACAGGAGAGAATGGGCGGTGTACGGCATGGCAGGACTGTGTGTGATGAAGATATCGCTGACAGATGGGCGCAGTACAGGAGAGAATGGGCGGTGTACAGCATGGCAGGACTGTGTGTGATGAAGATATCGCTGACAGATGGCCGCAGTACAGGAGAGAATGGGTGGTGTACGGCATTGCAGGACTGTGTGTGATGAAGATATCGCTGACAGATGGGCGCAGTAGAGGAGAGAATGGGCGGTGTACGGCATTGCAGGACTGTGTGTGATGAAGGTATCGCTGACAGATCGGCGCAGTACAGGAGAGAATGGGCGGTGTACAGCATTGCAGGACTGTGTGTGATGAATATATCGCTGACAGATGGGCGCAGTACAGGAGAGAATGGGCGGTGTACGGCATGGCAGGACTGTGTGTGATGATATCGCTGAGATTGGCGCAGTACAGGTGAGAATGGGCGCAGTACAGGAGAGAATGGGCGGTGTACGGCATTGCAGGACTGTGAGTGATGAAGATATCGCTGACAGATGGGCGCAGTACAGGAGAGAATGGGCGGTGTACGGCATTGCAGGACTGTGTGTGATGAAGGTATCGCTGACAGATGGGCGCAGAACAGGAGACAATGGGCGGTGTACGGCATTTCAGGACTGTGTGTGATGCAGATATCGCTGACAGATGGGCGCAGTACAGGAGAGAATGGGCGGTGTACGGCATTGCAGGACTGTGTGTGATGGAGATATCGCTGACAGATGGGCGTAGTACAGGAGAGAAAGGGCGGTGTACAGTATGGCAGGACTGTGTGTGATTGAGATATCGCTGCCAGATGGGCGCAGTACAGGAGAGAATGGGCGGTGTACGGCATTGCAGGACTGTGTGTGATGGAGATATCGCTGACAGATGGGCGCAGTACAGGAGAGAATGGGCGGTGTACGGCATGGCAGGACTGTGTGTGATGAAGATATCGCTGACAGATGGGCGCTGTACAGGAGAGAATGGGCGGTGTACGGCATTGCAGGACTGTGTGTGATGAAGATATCGCTGACAGATGGGCGCAGTACAGGAGAGAATGGGCGGTGTACAGCATTGCAGGACTGTGTGTGATGAAGATATCACTGACAGATGGGTGCAGTACAGGAGAATGGGCGGTGTACGGCATTGCAGGACTGTGTGTGATGAAGATATCGCTGACAGATGGGCGCAGTACAGGAGAGAATGGGCGCAGTACAGGAGAGAATGGGCAGTGTACAGCATGGCAGGACTGTGTGTGATGAAGATATCGCTGACAGATGGGCGCAGTACAGGAGAGAATGGGTGGTGTACGGCATTGCAGGACTGTGTGTGATGATATCGCTGACAGAAGGGCGCAGTACAGGAGAGAATGGGTGGTGTACGGCATTGCAGGACTGTGTGTGATGAAGATATCGCTGACAGATGGCCGCAGTACAGGAGAGAATGGGCGGTGTACGGCATTGCAGGACTGTGTGTGATGAAGATATCGCTGACAGATGGGCGCAGTACAGGAGAGAATGGGCGGTGTACGGCATGGCAGGACTGTGTGTGATGAAGATATCGCTGACAGATGGGCGCTGTACAGGAGAGAATGGGCGGTGTACAGCATGGCAGGACTGTGTGTGATGAAGATATCGCTGACAGATGGGCGCAGTACAGGAGAGAATGGGCGGTGTACGGCATGGCAGGACTGTGTGTGATGATATCGCTGACAGATGGGCGCAGTACAGGAGAGAATGGGCAGTGTACGGCATTGCAGGACTGTGTGTGATGAAGATATCGCTGACAGATGGGCGCAGTACAGGAGAGAATGGGCGGTGTACAGCATTGCAGGACTGTGTGTGATGAAGATATCGCTGACAGATGGGCGCAGTACAGGAGAGAATGGGCGGTGTACGGCATGGCAGGACTGTGTGTGATGATATCGCTGAGATTGGCGCAGTACAGGTGAGAATGGGCGCAGTACAGGAGAGAATGGGCGGTGTACGGCATGGCAGGACTGTGTGATGAAGATATCGATGACAGATGGGCGCAGTACAGGAGAGAATGGGCGGTGTACAGCATGGCAGGACTGTGTGTGATGATATCGCTGAGATTGGCGCAGTACAGGTGAGAATGGGCGCAGTACAGGAGAGAATGGGTGGTGTACGGCATGGCAGGACTGTGTGATGAAGATATCGCTGACAGATGGGCGCAGTACAGGTGAGAATGGGCACAGTACAGGAGAGAATGGGCGGTGTACAGCATGGCAGGACTGTGTGTGATGAAGATATCGCTGACAGAAGGGCGCAGTACAGGAGAGAATGGGCGGAGTACGGCATTGCAGGACTGTGTGTGATGAAGATATCGCTGACAGATGGCGCAGTACAGGAGAGAATGGGCGGTGTACGGCATTGCAGGACTGTGTGTGATGAAGATATCGCTGACAGATGGGCACAGTACAGGAGAGAATGGGCGGTGTACAGCATTGCAGGACTGTGTGTGATGAAGATATCGCTGACAGATCGGCGCAGTATAGGAGAGAATGGGCGGTGTACAGCATGGCAGGACTGTGTGTGATGAAGATATCGCTGACAGATGGGCGCAGTACAGGAGAGAATGGGCGGTGTACGGCATGGCAGGACTGTGTGTGATGATATCGCTGAGATTGGCGCAGTACAGGTGAGAATGGGCGCAGTACAGGAGAGAATGGGCGGTGTACGGCATGGCAGGACTGTGTGATGAAGATATCGCTGACAGATGGGCACAGTACAGGAGAGAATGGGCGGTGTACAACATTGCAGGACTGTGTGTGATGATGATATCGCTGACAGATGGGCGCAGTACAGGTGAGAATGGGCACAGTACAGGAGAGAATGGGCGGTGTACAGCATGGCAGGACTGTGTGTGATGAAGATATCGCTGACAGATGGGCACAGTACAGGAGAGAATGGGCGGTGTACAACATTGCAGGACTGTGTGTGATGAAGATATCGCTGACACATGGGCGCAGTACAGGAGAGAATGGGCGGTGTACAGCATGGCAGGACTGTGTGTGATGAAGATATTGCTGACAGATGGGCGCAGTACAGGAGAGAATGGGCGTACGGCATTGCAGGACTGTGTGTGATGAAGATATCGCTGTCAGATGGGCGCAGTAGAGGAGAGAATGGTCGGTGTACGGCATTGCAGGACTGTGTGTGATGAAGATATCGCTGACAGATGGGTGCAGTACAGGAGAGAATGGGCGGTGTACAGCATTGTAGGACTGTGTGTGATGGAGATATCGCTGACAGATGGGCCCAGTACAGGAGAGAATGGGCGGTGTACAGTATGGCAGGACTGTGTGTGATGAAGATATCGCTGACAGATGGGCGCAGTACAGGAGAGAATGGGCGGTGTACGGCATTGCAGGACTGTGTGTGATGAAGATATCGCAGACAAATGGGCGCAGTACAGGAGAGAATGGGCGGTGTACGGCATGGCAGGACTGTGCGTGATGAAGATATCGCTGACAGCTGGGCGCAGTACAGAAGAGAATGGGCGGTGTACGGCATGGCAGGACTGTGCGTGATGAAGTTATCGCTGACAGATGGGCGCAGTACAGGAGAGAATGGGCGGTGTACGGCATGGCAGGACTGTGCGTGATGAAGATATCGCTGACAGATGGGCGCAGTACAGGAGAGAATGGGCGGTGTACGGCATGGCAGGACTGTGTGTGATGAAGATATCGCTGACAGATGGGCGCTGTTCAGGAGAGAATGGGCGGTGTACGGCATGGCAGGACTGTGTGTGATGAAGATATCGCTGACAGATGGGCGCAGTACAGGAGAGAATGGGCGGTGTACGGCATGGCAGGACTGTGCGTGATGAAGATATCGCTGACAGATGGGCGCAGTACAGGAGAGAATGGGCGGTGTACGGCATGGCAGGACTGTGTGTGATGAAGATATCACTGACAGATGGGCGCAGTACAGGATAGAATGGGCGCAGTACAGGAGAGAATGGGTGGTGTACGGTATTGCAGATCTGTGTGTGATGAAGGTATCGCTGACAGATCGGCGCAGTACAGGAGAGAATGGGCGGTGTAAAGCATTGCAGGACTGTGTGTGATGCAGATATCGCTGACAGATGGGCGCAGTACAGGAGAGAATGGGCGGTGTACAGCATTGCAGGACTGTGTGTGATGAAGATATCGCTGACAGATGGGCGCAGTACAGGAGAGAATGGGCGGTGTACGGCATGGCAGGACTGTGTGTGATGATATCGCTGAGATTGGCGCAGTACAGGTGAGAATGGTCGCAGTACAGGAGAGAATGGGCGGTTTACGGCATTGCAGGACTGTGTGTGATGAAGATATCGCTGACAGATGGGCGCAGTACAGGAGAGAATGGGCGGTGTACGGCATTGCAGGACTGTGTGTTATGAAGGTATCGCTGACAGATGGGCGCAGTACAGGAGACAATGGGCGGTGTACGGCATTTCAGGACTGTGTGTGATGAAGATATCGCTGACAGATGGGCGCAGTAGAGGAGAGAATGGTCGGTGTACGGCATTGCAGGACTGTGTGTGATGAAGATATCGCAGACAGATGGGCGCAGTACAGGAGAGAATGGGCGGTGTACGGCATTGCAGGACTGTGTGTGATGAAGATATCGCAGACAGATGGGCGCAGTACAGGAGAGAATGGGCGGTGTACGGCATTTCAGGACTGTGTGTGATGAAGATATCGCTGACAGATGGGCGCAGTAGAGGAGAGAATGGTCGGTGTACGGCATTGCAGGACTGTGTGTGATGAAGATATCGCAGACAGATGGGCGCAGTACAGGAGAGAATGGGCGGTGTACGGCATTGCAGGACTGTGTGTGATGAAGATATCGCTGACAGATGGGCGCAGTACAGGAGAGAATGGGCGGTGTACGGCATTGCAGGACTGTGTGTGATGAAGATATCGCAGACAGATGGGCGCAGTACAGGAGAGAATGGGCGGTGTACGGCATGGCAGGACTGTGCGTGATGAAGATATCGCTGACAGATGGGCGCAGTACAGGAGAGAATGGGCGGTGTACGGCATGGCAGGACTGTGCGTGATGAAGATATCGCTGACAGATGGGCGCAGTACAGGAGAGAATGGGCGGTGTACGGCATGGCAGGACTGTGTGTGATGAAGATATCGCTGACAGATGGGCGCTGTTCAGGAGAGAATGGGCTTTGTACGGCATGGCAGGACTGTGTGTGATGAAGATATCGCTGACAGATGGGCGCAGTACTGGAGAGAATGGGCGGTGTACGGCATGGCAGGACTGTGCGTGATGAAGATATCGCTGACAGATGGGCGCAGTACAGGAGAGAATGGGCGGTGTACGGCATGGCAGGACTGTGTGTGATGAAGAGATCACTGACAGATGGGCGCAGTACAGGAGAGAATGGGCGGTGTACGGCATTGCAGGACTGTGTGTGATGAAGATATCGCTGACAGATGGGCGCAGTAGAGGAGAGAATGGGCGGTGTACGGCTTTGCAGGACTGTGTGTGATGAAGGTATCGCTGACAGATCGGCGCAGTACAGGAGAGAATGGGCGGTGTAAAGCATTGCAGGACTGTGTGTGATGCAGATATCGCTGACAGATGGGCGCAGTACAGGAGAGAATGGGCGGTGTACAGCATTGCAGGACTGTGTGTGATGAAGATATCGCTGACAGATGGGCGCAGTACAGGAGAGAATGGGCGGTGTACGGCATGGCAGGACTGTGTGTGATGATATCGCTGAGATTGGCGCAGTACAGGTGAGAATGGGCGCAGTACAGGAGAGAATGGGCGGTGTACGGCATTGCAGGACTGTGTGTGATGAAGATATCGCTGACAGATGGGCGCAGTACAGGAGAGAATGGGCGGTGTACAGCATTGCAGGACTGTGTGTGATGAAGATATCGCTGACAGATGGGCGCAGTACAGGAGAGAATGGGCGGTGTACGGCATGGCAGGACTGTGTGTGATGATATCGCTGAGATTGGCGCAGTACAGGTGAGAATGGGCGCAGTACAGGAGAGAATGGGCAGTGTACGGCATTGCAGGACTGTGTGATGAAGGTATCGCTGACAGATGGGCGCAGTACAGGAGACAATGGGCGGTGTACGGCATTTCAGGACTGTGTGTGATGCAGATATCGCTGACAGATGGGCGCAGTACAGGAGAGAATGGGCGGTGTACGGCATGGCAGGACTGTGTGTGATGATATCGCTGAGATTGGCGCAGTACAGGTGAGAATGGGCGCAGTACAGGAGAGAATGGGCGGTGTACGGCATGGCAGGACTGTGTGATGAAGATATCGCTGACAGATGGGCGCAGTACAGGAGAGAATGGGCGGTGTACAGCATGGCAGGACTGTGTGTGATGATGATATCGCTGACAGATGGGCGCAGTACAGGAGAGAATGGGCGGTGTACAGCATTGCAGGACTGTGTGTGATGAAGATATCGCTGACAGATGGGCGCAGTGCAGGAGAGAATGGGCGGTGTACGGCATGGCAGGACTGTGTGTGATGATATCGCTGAGATTGGCGCAGTACAGGTTAGAATGGGCGCAGTACAGGAGAGAATGGGCGGTGTACGGCATGGCAGGACTGTGTGATGAAGATATCGCTGACAGATGGGCGCAGTACAGGAGAGAATGGGCGGTGTACAGCATGGCAGGACTGTGTGTGATGATGATATCGCTGACAGATGGGCGCAGTACAGGTGAGAATGGGCACAGTACAGGAGAGAATGGGCGGTGTACAGCATGGCAGGACTGTGTGTGATGAAGATATCGCTGACAGATGGGCACAGTACAGGAGAGAATGGGCGGTGTACAGCATGGCAGGACTGTGTGTGATGAAGATATCGCTGACAGATGGGCGCAGTACAGGTGAGAATGGGCACAGTACAGGAGAGAATGGGCGGTGTACAGCATGGCAGGACTGTGTGTGATGAAGATATCGCTGACAGATGGGCACAGTACAGGAGAGAATGGGCGGTGTACAGCATGGCAGGACTGTGTGTGATGAAGATATCGCTGACAGATGGGCACAGTACAGGAGAGAATGGGCGGTGTACAGCATGGCAGGACTGTGTGTGATGAAGATATCGCTGACAGATGGGCGCAGTACAGTAGATAATGGGCGGTGTACAGCATGGCAGGACATTGCATACACATGACTTATCCTGGCTGATGCAGAGGTAGTTATCACAGCTGACACATATACAGAGGGGGAAGACCCAGATCTATTACTTGCAAAGTTTGAAGAGATCTATATGTCTGTTAATGTCACAATGGACAGACACACGGAGCAGAACACTTGGGAGAACATACAATTATACCGGTCTACTTTGAGACTGTTGGCAAATAAATATAATTCTGGAGCCATAACAGACGAGCTGATCAGAGACCGCATTGTATATGGCACCCGCAGTGACGCAGGACGTGCGCACTTACCACGAGAAAAGGATCTGACCTTAGACTCCGCCATTCACATCTGCATGCTGCACGCGCAATCAGAACAGGGCACAAAGGAGTTACAGAGGGAGTCTGAAATACGCAGTGTACAGCACACACAAACGCAATACAGGCCATGTTACAGCTGTGGGGGGCGCCATGCATTTATACGGGAGAAGTGTCCTGCTATTAACAAGCACTGCAACCACTGCAACAAGCGTAACCACTGTGCAAAGTGTTACAGATCCAGACGCCCTGACACACAGTGAGACATGGGGGGAAGGACAGATGCATAGAGTCAATCACGTGGGCACAGAGACAGCAGCACACACCGCTGAGACTACATATTGTGATAGCGTAGATCTAACTGCAAACTCAGGAGAGATTTCCACCAACCTATGTGATAAAATAGTGGCAACACATTGAGGATTAACATTGACACTGGTGCTAAATGCAACGTAATGTCCAGGACCTGCTGCACGCAGGCAACACGGACACTGTAACCTTAGTGGCATATGGGGGTCAAATTATTAAGACCATGGGCACCGCCACCATCGAATACACGTGTGCGCCATTGCTATTCCACATAGTAGTGACGTTAGACCATTGTTATTCCACATAGTAGTGACGTTAGACCATTGCTTGGACTGCCTGACAGCGTGCACCTTGGTGTGATACATTCGGGGCCTGAAGTACATGATACAACAAGACACCCCAGAGATCTGTGACGTAACTACTCCCACCCATCTTCTCTTTTTATTGTGTTACCCCGTTTCCGCCATCTTCCTGAAGGGAGGGATGTAGATGTGTCTCCTGCTAGGACCCTGCAGGATGAGACGTTCTCTGGGGTAATGCATGCTGGGAGGGAGTTTCCCGTTTGTTAGTTCCTGATGTTATAGTAAAAGGCGTCTCCTGCACTCCGGGGTCCTTGAGTCTTGCCTGATTCGCAGCACACCCACACCCTCCCAAGGCTCCGCCTATTGCACCTCCCGGCGCTCGCCAGTTATATTATCACACTGAAGAACAAAGCTGTAGGCTGCAACATGTTGTAACACTTTTGGGGAGATGTATCCAGCCAGCAGAGAAAGTACCAACCAATCAGCTGCTATCTGGCTGTTGCTTTAGGCGACTTCTCCATTTTCTCCCTCTCCGCGGCTTTGTACATCTCCCCCATGGCCATATGCATACTAAGTGCGCCATATAATGACGTACCGTCCCAAGGTCCCGCTTGTGGCTGGACTCTCACGATTTCCAGGTCAGAGAGAAAGGGAGGCGTTTGTGGGGGAATCGGTACGAATTACCGCTGGACCCGTGGCCGGCGGTTCAAATCATGACAGCAGCTGGCCGACAGAGGAGGAAATCCCGATCGTCCCCAGGTAAGTATAAACTAACCTATCTTTCCCCTTAACCCTCAGTTAGGGTGCCTAACCCTAACCTCCCCCCCGTGCCTAACCCTAACCTCCCCGCGCCTAACCCTAATTCCCCCTCTAAGTGCCTAACCCTAACCTCCCCCCCCTGTGCCTAACCCTAACCTCCCCCCCCTGTGCCTAACCCTAATACTCCCTCTAAGTGCCTAATCCTAACCTCCCCCCAGGGGTGCCTAACCCTAACCTCCCCCCGCCCTGTGCCTAACCCTAACCTCCCCCCCCTGCGCCTAACCCTAACCTCCCCCCCCCTGTGCCTAACCCTAACGCCCCCTCTAATTTGCCTAAACCTAACCCCCCCTTCCCCGCCGCCTATGCCTAACACCCCCAGGAGCCCTAAACCCAACTCCCCCCCCCCCGCGGCTGTCCTCCGCGGCGACCGCTCGATCGGGATGCTGTGCGCCGGTCTCCCGGCGTCGGTAAAATGACAAGCGTCTAGATAAGACGCCTGTCAGTCATCCCTCGTCGGGATTAAATTGTCTTCCTAAACGTATACAGTTTGTGGGACAGGGCAGGGGGCATATTTAGTTGCAATTTTTTTCTTTCTCTAAATGTATATTGTACATAGTTGCAAGCCAGGAAAACAGGATTACATTCCAGGCACTTTATCTGGCACATGCACTGAGGGAAGCTGAGACGTATTCCTCTATTGTCCATGAGAGAACTTTTACTGCAGGAACCTACGTGAAACGCAGCCGGAATGGTGTCTCCCAGCGTTAGGACACGGCCTCGAAAATACCATTTCAGTGTAAGGTAATCGGATTGTGTGGGATTTAATCCTATATCCTATTTACGAGTGTGCTACCTATTCAGAATTAAAATGAGCCTTCCATCCATGTAGATGATAAACAGGCGTTTATCAGGATTATACGTATTCCATCTGAATATGTAACCAGCCTGCGTCTCTCCTCCGCCTCTCTATGTAATTACCATGCAACAATAACAAAAGTGACATGTTTGGAGAACAGATAAAATGCTGTAAATTGGCTGGTAATGGGGATATTTCCTCATCTTTTGAAAAACCCATTTATTCTCTCTCAGCAAATCAAGGCGATGTCAGACCCTTCTCATCTTGTGGCTGGAGGGGCCTCCTCGGCCTCTGTGTAAGTGAATACTGGAATGCAGATGAGGCCTACTAACGAAGGCTTTCAGCTCACCCGGCCTGCTTCAATTTCTAAATCATCTGTAATGGGGCCAAGACCTCCACAGCACTAAAATGAGCCGGCTGACATCCCGGAGAAACGTCATCTCTCCCCCTGAAGAATCCGCTATATCGCACATCTGTCACCAGCGCAGCGTTACAGGGAGGAGGAGAAGAATCTGCTGGTTGTTTCCTTGGGAGAGATTACCAGGCGGAAATATCTGTCATTATTGTAACACGGGTATATAATAGTCAGGGCCTAAAATCTACCCTCTTACTGCGCAACTGCTGGTGCCGTTCATTACACAAAGCAGTGATAACAGACGACTTTTACACAATTTGACTTTTTTTTCCCTTTAAATAGTGATTAGTAAATGTATGATGTGGGAACGGTCCCTGCAGACAGCGTAAGGTCCCACAATAGTCAATGGAAATGCAGTTTATTAGCAATGGGCGCTAGTCAATGAAGATTGCGAATCCCACTCGGCACAGATAACGAGGGCACTTTAACGTTTAGGGGCCTGATCCCATTGCAGTAATAATGTGGTACAACAGGTGACATTTTCAGGAGGTCCCCTTTGCAGATGAGGGTGAGAAGCATGGACGTCAGGGTATCCGGTATATTGAACGGCGGTTTCTGTGGTGTTCATCTATTAAATCTGTCGCTAATCTCGGGTGTCGTCACTGTGTGTAAGGTCAGTGGATCGTCTTTATAAAAAAAAACTATTACAGTGTTTAAGGAAAGACACGACCAGTGTAACAATATAAAGTGACTACAGAAGGGTTTTAAAAAAAAATAAAAATAAGGTAAAAAATCCAAATTAAGGGGGCTCAGTCTCATTAGCAGTGAAGGCAAGTTGTTGTCACACTGACTTAGAAACGCCGGAAACTCACCCCCTTCGCGGCCCGATCTCACCCTGGATGTGCAGATTTTTTTATACGCAGCCCTGTGGGACTTCCAAACAAAACTACGCGCGTCTGGAGGCACCGTACATGTGTCGTACAGCCAATAGGAGCCGAAAGTATTCACCCTCCTAGTCTACATTATAATGTTTATTATGTCATATCTGATGTCTGCCTCCGCGGAGCCATAATATTCAGCTCACAGACAGGACAGACAACAAACGTAACTGCTGAAGGACCAATTATTTGTACAAATATAAAAAAAAAATATATCCCCAAAATGTTACTTTTTTTTTCCAATTTATATATTCTGCAGGTCCAAAAGACACAATGACAGCGCTGGTATGTGACGCCGACCTGTGACATTACCAGACCGTTCCCATTGGCCGATCTTCTCCTGTGGAGGCGAAATGCTAATTTACGGTGGGGCGGAAGAGTCTTCAAGAACTGAAATATGGACGAAATCTATTTATAACATTAGATAGAGCGTTTTTGCTTCCTAAAATATATGGAGAGTCAACAATGTGAGGAAATATATAAAGTAATTAACTTGTAAACAAATATATGCCTAAATGTATGCAAGGGAGGTACTGTATGTGCAATACTGAGTATTAGTTTATTACAACTGCTATAAATAGGACATAAGGTACAGTACCCTGAGAATAAACTTGAGACAATTCTCAAATTAAGGTGTTTACCCCATAATGGTGATCCAGCATGGTGTACTCCTCATATAAGTCATGAGACACAAAGGATGGTGGTATACGCAGACACACAAACACACTAAAGAACACCTTAGAAAATAATATTTTTTTTTATTTGGGTCACTATATAAAATGCATGAGAAACCGCTGTATACCGTCTGGAAATATTGCAAAGCAAACATTAAAAGACTAAATATTAAGATTTTGCAACACAAGTGTATTTGTTGTTCCTTCATGACTATTTTTCTCTATAAAACTGTAATTAATATTTAACAAGCCAACACAATCTCATTTACAATATAATTATTAACATTTACAATATCTGGGACAGTTCAGCAATTTCTTCTTTAAGTTTGTATTGAAGATTAAAATAAGCTACAACTGTCCGTCTACGGTTTTGTTATCCCACCTTAGGATCATACGCTCCCCGACATACGCAATAACGGCATGCACGGTCGGTAAATACGCCGCCATTTATGCTTTTTTACAAGTGAAAAGCTTCAAACAATCAGTATGTAATTACAATGCTGCGGACACAAATCTGATATTTAGATTTAATAACAATTTAATCTGAGCCCGACGGTGGAAAAGTTGAGGACTTATAAAGAATAATAAAAACTCAAAAAACAAAGTCATGCAAATGAAACCGCAAAGGCGACTTAAGCTGACGTGAATGAGGTCTCTGCTCTGTGCACGACTCTACTAACAAGGCGGACACCAGACGCTGCAGCCTACATTGGTTTTTATTTCTTTTTTACTAAAATATTAATCTGAAAAGCAGAAAATACAGACGGAGTCACAATGGTGACCTAACGCTACTACTGGACAGGCGTAGAAGCTGCGCAGAAACGAGTGGCAGCCCCTACAGGCTATATGCGCACTTATAAATCCCTTGTACTTCCACACACAGAGCAATGATGGATGTTTATGGCAGGGGAAGGCAACCTGTGGCACTACAGCTGCTGTGGAACTACATCTCCCAGCATGCCCTGCCACAGGTTTAACATACTCTAACAGCAAAGTTGTGGCAGAGCATTCTGGGATATGCAGATCCACAGCAGTTAGAGTACCACAGGTTGCCTACCCTGGTTATGTCATCATATGCTCCATTCTCCAGGCAACAAGTTGCGGAGATTGGCTATGCTGTAATTGAGGGTCCTTCTGCCAAGGACAATCCGGAATCACCACCGAGGAGGAACATCCGGAACTACCATCGCGGAGGACCAACCGGAATCACCACCGCGGAGGACCAACCGGAACCACCACCGGAGGACTATCCGGAACCACCACCGCGGAGGACCAACCGGAATCACCACCGCGGAGGACCATCCGGAACCACCACCGCGGAGGACCATCCGGAACCACCACCGCGGAGGACCATCCGGAACCACCACCGCGGAGGACCATCCGGAACCACCACCGCGGAGGACCATCCGGAACCACCACCGCGGAGGACCATCCGGAACCACCACCGCGGAGGACCATCCGGAACCACCACCGCGGAGGACCATCCGGAACCAACACCGCGGAGGACCATCCGGAACCAACACCGCGGAGGACCATCCGGAACCACCACCGCGGAGGACCATCCGGAACCACCATCTGATTGGCTTGTACGGGAAACGCCTCCACTTCTCATTTGTAGAAGTTTTAGAGAATCTACCTGTTAATAGGTCAGAAATCCGGCCTCATTTATTATATACTATTAATACAAGCAATCACATGGAAATCTGAAAGACAAAGATCAAGTATTTGTGTCTTCATTTCTTATGGCGAATTCAGAGACAGAATTCATGACCTACTCCAGGCCTGGCTAACATGTGGCTCTCTAGCTGATTGGTGGGAGGGTATGCTGGGACTTGTAGTTTCACAACTGCTGGATAGCTACAGTATGGCCAAGCCAACCACGAGGTACTAAGCAGGACTTAATCTGGAGCCAGCAACTTTATACTCCTCCGTTTAAAAAAAAAAACAATTATGAAAAAAATGTAAATTGTACCAAAATAATTAAAACAATATACTGTAAAATAAATGCCTTTGGCACTCGACGCTAATCCTGATGGTCCGGTGCTGATACAATGGCACTGCGTGAAACTATGGTACCATGTCGTTAAGCAGTAAATGATCTGCATCCATAGGTAACCTCCTATCAGCCTTATAGAAATGCCGACCTGTTCTAGTGCCCAGGTCTACACACAGACACGGGGGCTGAGCCAATGAACACAGACAATTATGGACAGAGATATCTCTAGTATGGGCCAATAAGCTGCATATTCAGAAATATAGGTCTAGCCCACAAAGTGGCCCATTTCTAGGCCCAGTCGTATATAACTTTCCTTTTTCATTTATCAGCAAGATGTAGTATATATTATTAAGCGACAAGTCATTTGGTGATTGAATATTAATATATGCAATTAACGATCTATTCATTAAAAAGGCAGTCAGTGAATGTTTACTATTCTGGCCTAACCAACAGCCAGTAATAAGTTCACCTCATACTAATAATTCCTTAGAGTAGACCCTGCATCTACTTATGGTGAAGGCGGCCATTTTATGGGCTTAGCCTACATCCAGGAAAATGGAGCCTATCAACTCACTAGGAATCAGCGACATCATGGTGGCCCTTCAGCCGCTCGGTAAGCTGAATACTCTAGGGAAGACAGGGTGGCTCCTGTGTCAGTGATGTCAGCGGGCTTTAGTGAATTGAAGGGCTGCATACTGGCCCACAAAATGGCTGCCTCCAATGTTTGTAGACCGTGAGTCCACTTTAAAAGCTGAGCAGTTATAAAAATTTGTATTATCTTTAAATTTTCTTTTAGACTTACTTAAAAACACTGTGAAAAAAACAACCATACGGACATTACCCCCCACCCGTTGCTGTAACCTTTCATCGGCCTGAGCTACAACAGATTTTTCAAATGTTATGGAATACTGTAAGCTGTATTCTTATATTTTACAATAATTAATGTGTGAATCAGAGGATAAGCACGGCCGCCATTACAGAGGAATAGGCCGGATTTGGCTGAGATGTCTAATACTGTGGGAGACACCATTTTGGTGATAGAAATGGGGGCAAACTGCTCTGAGGTACTTAGACCTGCAATAGGAAGACATTGGCAGCTAAACACACAGTATCACACCATTTTAGTTACTAATACCACAGTTAAATGGTCTTCTTACAGTCTACACATATTGCTAGCAGCCATTTTGTGGCCTGAAAGGCGATTAACGAGAATACGGCCTATCCAATCACTAGAAATAGCGCTCTCCAGAAGACAGACGTCCGATCACGCTGCTTTCTGGCAAAACCACAGAAACCATTTTCATGAATACTGGCTCACATCACAAAATGGCTGCCACCAAAGTATATAAGACAGGAGCACTTTAAAAGCTGCTGCCTAGGATTGTCAGGACATTGCCTCAGACCACAGTCAGACATTAGCAGGTTATATTAAAAGTTAATTAGGTTATCACGTATAAGAGGAGGTAGCCTTAATGTCGGCGTTCAGCAGCGCACCAGCCATGACACGCAGTGCGGCTGATCACTGCTCGCGGACCGGTTGGTAGGTGCTGACATTTCTGGCCTTTAGTTCTTCCAGTTGCAGAAAACATTTTTTTTGTATACAGAATATTTACTGAAGACATTATAAAACACACATTTTGTTTCCTAAGACATTAGGATGTGTTACAGGGGATGGGATCGTTACATCAGCTAAAACCAAGCCCAAGTCCTTTTGGTCTCTGTAGGGCTCGTATAGGCTCAGGTATCCCTTTCCCATCGGGTCCTAGTCCTGTGCCAGGCGTCCATCCCATACTCTGCAGCATTCGGTTACCAATATTACTGTCTGGGATAGGCTGGGCGCTTTCACCTATGAAACCTGAAATGAGAAACACTGATAAGCAAAGAAATGAAACGCACCAGTTTAGGAGTAAATATTACAAACAGCAATAAACCCTACAGCTCTGCTCCTCATTGTAAAAAGCAAAAATAAATTGTAGATGTGATTAGCCCAGCATGCATGGACGCACCCACACAGATACTGGCCCACGTCTTGATGACTGTTCCATTCACATTTCTGATCACAGCCTCACAGACACTTCACATCTCTGATCACAGCCTCACAGACACTTCACATTTCTGATCACAGCCTCACAGACACTTCACATTTCTGATCACAGCCTCACAGACACTTCACATTTCTGATCACAGCCTCACAGACACTTCACATTTCTGATCACAGCCTCACAGACACTTCACATTTCTGATCACAGCCTCACAAGACACTTCACATTTCTGATCACAGCCTCACAGACACTTCACTTTTCTGATCACAGCCTCACAGACACTTCACATTTCTGATCACAGCCTCACAAGACACTTCACATTTCTGATCACAGCCTCACAAGACACTTCACATTTCTGATCACAGCCTCACAGACACTTCACATTTCTGATCACAGCCTCACAGACACTTCACATTTCTGATCACAGCCTTACAGACACTTCACATTTCTGATCACAGCCTTACAGACACTTCACATTTCTGATTACAGCCTCACAAGACACTTCACATTTCTGATCACAGCCTCACAGACACTTCACATTTCTGATCACAGCCTCACAGACACTTCACATTTCTGATCACAGCCTCACAGACACTTCACATTTCTGATCACAGCCACTTCACATTTCTGATCACAGCCTCACAGACACTTCACATTTCTGATCACAGCCTCACAGACACTTCACATTTCTGATCACAGCCTCACAGACACTTCACATTTCTGATCACAGCCTCACAGACAATAGAATGAAATCTTGATTTCAGGCAGCCAATCAAGTCCCATACAACTAGATTTATATTAATGGGAAAAAGATTAGCAGAACCACACCTGGTGCAATGTCTGTCATGCCTAGCAGAACCCAACTAAACTGTGACAGTTTCTCAGTCAGAGCTGTAAAATTCCACATTTTTAAATAGATTCCGCCTGCCTACCACCACTGGGCCAGGCGACTAGATGGCCCCTGGACTCAGTTGGGGGAAATCCACGAAAGAACAGAGTTCAGCACTGTAAAGACACCAACAAACTTGGACTCATACTAAAGGCACCTAAGATTGTACTGCCACTAGAAACATGCACTGTATTGAGGTTTCAAGAATAGGGCCAGCACTGTATAGTGGTTGATACTCATCACTGATTTTTGTACAGTGGTCACTTAAATGCTCTCTGTATTGTGTAACAGTCACTAAGATGTTATCTGTATTTTGTATCAGTCAGTGGAATGCTTTCTGTATTGTATATCAGTCACTAATACTCTTTGCATTGTATATCAGTCACTAAGATGTTCTCTGTATCCTGTATCAGCCACTGGAATGCTTTCTGTATTGTATATCAGTCACTAATGCTCTTTGCATTGTGTATAAGTCACTGGAATGTTCTCTGCATTGTATATCAGTGACTGGACTGCTCTTTGTACTGTATGTCAGTCAACAGAATGCTCTCTGTAATGTATATCAGTCACTGGAATGCCCTCTGTAGTGTGTATTAGTCTCATTAATACTCTCTGTATTGTACATCAGTCAGTGGAATACCCCTTGTGTATATTTGTCATTAAGAATCCCCCTGTATTGTATAACTGACCCATAAATCTCATGGTCACTAAAATAGGCTCTGCATTAAGTGTGGGTCACTACTCAGTATTTAGGGGACTATCCCTCTGTGGAATACTTGGTTCCCATATACTTCTGTGTGTATGTGTAGCTGTAATTCTTAATATTCACTTTTGCAATTTCTACCTTTTCTTTAGCATTAATAAATGTGCAAAATAGAGTTTACATAAAATCACAAGAAACAGCAAGAACCCTGGATACAGCGGTGTAGTGTGATGCCGTACTTAAGAAATGATGAATGTCTTGTAGCCCCCGTTTAAGACGGTGTTTATGAAAGCATCAGAGGCTAGTTTACATGAAAATGAGAGATCAACAGCTGTCAGGACAGGTAGAGTCTATCTAAGCAGCACTCCGGCATTCATTGCCATAGCCTCCATTTTACCGGGATTGCCGGGAATTAATTCAATTCCATCTGTAATCTAAAATCAGATCAGAGGTCTAACGCTGCTGGAGGGTAAACATCTGTTTAATCATTTCTTAAGACAACAGCTTGCAAATATGCTGATTTCAAATGTTGCTGAATATTTAAAAAACGCTGTCATTTTATTTCGCACATTATACACTGAGGAACCCAAAAAGTTGGTGCTAGAGAACACGCCTTTACAGCCGTAAGAAATCTATTTCTGTAGGTGTCATAGGTCACTGCTTTGTACATTATCCACGTGATTTCCCCGTTCAGCACAGCTATATTCCTATACGATACAGAGAGGCCCCCACAAGGTCTTTGCCATGTGTCAGCTCTGGCTTACTGTACTGTTGCATATAAGTGTATATTTTTGTTAAAATACACATTTTTGTACTGTAGAAGATGTAGGAATGGACTATTGCCGGGCGTCAGATTATCAATGTGTCTAACAAATGACAGATGGTGTCCAGAATTTTAATTCAGTGTTTGGCACCAAAAACCGGAGACAGCAGCAGATTGTGACAATGGTTTAGGTTGTCAGAGGAAGAGGGGACGTAATAGGCAGAGGACACTGATGTGACAATGCAATGCTTATTCTGCTAGGTGTTGATAATGATAGTAATACATTTAATTTTGGGGCACTAACTGGCTGGTAATTAGGCTGTTCGATCCAATGATTGTTGAGGATTAATAATTTACGGGGCACTTAAGTTGTAATATATGTACGATACTATATGTTTGCAGGCAGCAAAACTGCCGGACACTGGTGGGGGGCACAGCAGCCGGACACTGGTGGGGGGCACAGCAGCCGGACACTGGGGGGGGGGGGCACAGCAGCCAGACACTGGGGGGGGGGGCACAGCAGCCGGACACTGGGGGGGGGGCACAGCAGCCGGACACTGGTGGGGGGCACAGCAGCCGGACACTGGTGGGGGGCACAGCAGCCGGACACTGGTGGGGGGCACAGCAGCCGGACACTGGTGGGGGGCACAGCAGCCGGACACTGGTGGGGGGCACAGCAGCCGGACACTGGTGGGGGGCACAGCAGCCGGACACTGGTGGGGGGCACAGCAGCCGGACACTGGTGGGGGGCACAGCAGCCGGACACTGGTGGGGGGCACAGCAGCCGGACACTGGTGGGGGGCACAGCAGCCGGACACTGGTGGGGGGCACAGCAGCCGGACACTGGTGGGGGGCACAGCAGCCGGACACTGGTGGGGGGCACAGCAGCCGGACACTGGTGGGGGGCACAGCAGCCGGACACTGGTGGGGGGCACAGCAGCCGGACACTGGTGGGGGGCACAGCAGCCGGACACTGGTGGGGGGCACAGCAGCCGGACAATGGTGGGGGGCACAGCAGCCGGACACTGGTGGGGGGCACAGCAGCCGGACACTGGTGGGGGGCACAGCAGCCGGACACTGGTGGGGGGCACAGCAGCCGGACACTGGTGGGGGGCACAGCAGCCGGACACTGGTGGGGGGCACAGCAGCCGGACACTGGTGGGGGGCACAGCAGCCGGGCACTGGTGGGGGGCACAGCAGCCGGACACTGGTGGGGGGCACAGCAGCCGGACACTGGTGGAGGCACAGCAGCCGGACACTGGTGGGGTGCACAGCAGCCGGACACTGGTGGGGGGCACAGCAGCCGGACACTGGTGGGGGGCACAGCAGCCGGACACTGGTGGGGGGCACAGCAGCCGGACACCGGTGGGTACATTATTCTACATTATTGTGCCTGGGAGTGAATATTTGTTTTATTTCAAACTTATATTCATATTTATATTCAAACTTTGGACCAATTCCTCAGGCCTAATAAAACAAGGGTACTTTCTGTATAGATGCCCAGCATCACTGCCATTACTGACCACTGATTACGCTGAGCACCCAGTACTACAAATGCCAACGTGGTAGAGTATAACGCATGCTGCAGACAGATAAGACGTGGGCACTCCAAGGTTGATGAACTATATCTCCCAGGATGCCGACAAGATGGTCAAAAAGTGCTTATCCCTGGGATAATTTATCACTTTCTGTAAAACATTCCAGTTCTTCCAATACTGTACATACATGTTTAAAGATTAAACCTAATTTAGAAACATTATGGACAGGACAAGCATCCCATCCAGTAGTTACAACCCCGAATGGGATGTACCAGACGCTGATAAGAGCATCAGGCCCAGGGACCGGGATCTCCAGCTTCCAGTACTGTGAGGAGCACAGAGGACGGTCATTTGTTTGTGTAATTGGCTCAAGAGATGAAAATCTTGTATCAGTCTCTCTTAGCCGCTAATCTATCCAGCTGACTGCGAGCCTAATTGGCAGCTTGTTTAGTAATTTGGCTCCTAAAGTGGTTGTATTGATGTTGAATAAACAGCCAATAGAAGGGGAGGTAATGCACGCTGTTTGCTTTTACCCATGCAGCTATCACATTCTTCTGTTATATACAGGAGCTGTATATTCCTCATATTAGTATGGAGCCCGGCCACTTCTGGGAACACAATTCCTCATATTAGTATGGAGCCCGGCCACTTCTGGGAACCCAATTCCTCATATTAGTATGGAGCCCGGCCACTTCTGGGAACCCAAATCCTCATATTAGTATGGAGCCCGGCCACTTCTGGGAACCCAATTCCTCATATTAGTATGGAGCCCGGCCACTTCTGGGAACCCAATTCCTCATATTAGTATGAAGCCCGGCCACTTCTGGGAACCCAATTCCTCATATTAGTATGGAGCCCGGCCACTTCTGGGAACACAATTCCTCATATTAGTATGGAGCCCGGCCACTTCTGGGAACACAATTCCTCATATTAGTATGGAGCCCGGCCACTTCTGGGAACACAATTCCTCATATTAGTATGGAGCCCGGCCACTTCTGGGAACACAATTCCTCATATTAGTATGGAGCCCGGCCACTTCTGGGAACACAATTCCTCATATTAGTATGGAGCCCGGCCACTTCTGGGAACACAATTCCTCATATTAGTATGGAGCCCGGCCACTTCTGGGAACACTATTCCTCATAATAGTATGTAGCCCGGCCACTTCTGGGAACACAATTCCTCATATTAGTATGGAGCCCGGCCACTTCTGGGAACCCAATTCCTCATATTAGTATGGAGCCCGGCCACTTCTGGGAACCCAAATCCTCATATTAGTATGGAGCCCGGCCACTTCTGGGAACCCAATTCCTCATATTAGTATGGAGCCCGGCCACTTCTGGGAACCCAATTCCTCATATTAGTATGAAGCCCGGCCACTTCTGGGAACCCAATTCCTCATATTAGTATGGAGCCCGGCCACTTCTGGGAACACAATTCCTCATATTAGTATGGAGCCCGGCCACTTCTGGGAACACAATTCCTCATATTAGTATGGAGCCCGGCCACTTCTGGGAACCCAATTCCTCATATTAGTATGGAGCCCGGCCACTTCTGGGAACCCAAATCCTCATATTAGTATGGAGCCCGGCCACTTCTGGGAACCCAATTCCTCATATTAGTATGGAGCCCGGCCACTTCTGGGAACCCAATTCCTCATATTAGTATGAAGCCCGGCCACTTCTGGGAACCCAATTCCTCATATTAGTATGGAGCCCGGCCACTTCTGGGAACACAATTCCTCATATTAGTATGGAGCCCGGCCACTTCTGGGAACACAATTCCTCATATTAGTATGGAGCCCGGCCACTTCTGGGAACACAATTCCTCATATTAGTATGGAGCCCGGCCACTTCTGGGAACACAATTCCTCATATTAGTATGGAGCCCGGCCACTTCTGGGAACACAATTCCTCATATTAGTATGGAGCCCGGCCACTTCTGGGAACACAATTCCTCATATTAGTATGGAGCCCGGCCACTTCTGGGAACACTATTCCTCATAATAGTATGTAGCCCGGCCACTTCTGGGAACACAATTCCTCATATTAGTATGGAGCCCGGCCACTTCTGGGAACACTATTCCTCATAATAGTATGTAGCCCGGCCACTTCTGGGAACACTATTCCTCATATTAGTATGGAGCCCGGCCACTTCTGGGAACACAATTCCTCATATTAGTATGGAGCCCGGCCACTTCTGGGAACCCAATTCCTCATATTAGTATGAAGCCCGGCCACTTCTGGGAACCCAATTCCTCATATTAGTATGGAGCCCGGCCACTTCTGGGAACACAATTCCTCATATTAGTATGGAGCCCGGCCACTTCTGGGAACACAATTCCTCATATTAGTATGGAGCCCGGCCACTTCTGGGAACACAATTCCTCATATTAGTATGAAGCCCGGCCACTTCTGGGAACACAATTCCTCATATTAATATGGAGACCGGCCACTTCTGGGAACACAATTCCTCATACTCCAAAGCTCTCACTTTTAGCATGGGTTGGGTACCTCTTAGTTATCTCAGTGCTGACCAGCCATGAAGCTAACAGAGATAGAATCACAGTAGGCAGCCCAGGCACACATGGAGGACTAGCCGGCCCCAGGAGACCTAATATGACCTAAGCAGGGGTGCTGGCACGCTTGCTGCCACCTCTGCAGATGTACAATGCAGATTGTAGTTGGGGTCTGGTCCTGCAATTGGGCCCTGAATAGAATAATCATGCACAGGGACACTGATGGGGTCAGAGGTGGTTCCTCTAAACTTTAACCGTATCCCGGGCCCCATTTGGTCCCATTGCAGTCACACTAAATAAAGAGATTGGGGGAATCGCTGTACAGAAGGCATCTGCAGAATTACACAAGTTTTGTTTTTTCCCCGATGTGTTTTTGGGGAATTATCTCCTGAAAGGAAAAAAGACAGTAAAACACGCAGTACCACATGCGGCATTCCATGTTTTCAGCATTCCCCCTACAGAAGAAACATTCCCTTTCTGTATATGCACACTGGCATTTAGAAACCTGAGTGGGAGCTGCCATACAACCTCATTTATATGTACACTGTAAAACACGTTGCTTGCCGTAACTGCCCGCACAGCGCACGCATACACACCGCTGAAGGGAAACACCTTTGCACACTAGAAGTGCGCCTAGGCGAGCGGAGAGCTGGAGAAACCGCCAATGAGCTAAAGGGTAAACCTGACATGAATCTCCGACCTTAGAGCAATCCCTTGTACATTCTGTCTATATGCATGTAAATATGTCACTAGTGTTCTGCGGAGACTCATCCAGACAGTATACGTGCGCCAGGATGTGCGCTGGGTGGACCGTCTCGCACACTAGCACAAAGCCAGATGGATTATCTTATCGGTGCGTTTTTTACGTGTGTTCCACATGGTGGCAGTAATTATACAGTATATCAATCTGCCTATACATTATATACATACATTATCAGATTTGTATATATAATATCTGTAAAGTGGCAACCCATTATCCCGTGCTTAGTATGAAGGACACTCGGAAGCCTGCGGGCGCCTGGAAGGAGAGGGGAGTGGCCGGCTATGCGTGTACAGCCCCCACCCTCCTCGCCCTGCAGGCGTACGGTCCTCAGACCCCGAGTGATGTAACCTGTTTGGAATGTGACTTTGACTCAAGGCTGAAACTATAAATTTAGAAATCAATAAGCGGCTCTATCAATATTCATTTTACTTTTTCAATACAAAACAGAAAGGTGAAAGTGCAGCAAGTAAGCCGCAGAGCTGAGATAAATTGGGTGTTCTTGTCACAATTAATAAATGTTTATCCAATAACGTACACTGACTGCGCTGCAGCCGGTTATCATCCCACGGACTCATCTCTGCGCAGTAATTGGCTTTCTAAATATTTATAAAAGTAACAGAGCAGACTCAAGTTTTGGGCTTGGGCCGATATGTGCGGCCTGTGTTCCTTAACCCTTTAAGGTGTAAACGCGCAGGCAGCACCAAGCGCAATAAGCTGATTATTTAGTACGGCCAGGGACGATTCAGCAGGTTACTGACAAGATAATCCAGCACAAGTGGTTCAGGTCGGTAATAATTGACATAAACGAGCTAATGCTGACATTATCCAGTCTGTAGTCGCACAGGCAACTACATAGGTGTGTAGCAATACGTCTCTCTGCGCTGATCACAACGTATTGCTAGCGAAAGGTCACCAGCGCCAGCCACATCTGCCTTCTGTGTGGGGCACATAACTGTCCCTATCCCAAGTTTGCTGATAACGCCAACACCTTACATTCTGACTGAGATGTATCAACCGGCTTTCAGAATATCTGTAATAATTTAGTGGTGTTACATCCTCGCACACATGAATTGGCTCTTGAACGCCAGGAAATGAAACAGAACATTGCAGAGCATTCAGGGGCTGCGCAGTAACACGGACACGTCCTCGGTAAGGGTCACTCTGGCGAGGATACACCGTCTGACAAACATTAGCTGATAGCCCTTTACATTAATAGACGGATTTTATAGCTTGTTGTCGGCTCAGACAGGACGTCCTATGGCGCAATGTGACTGTTGTATGGTGGTTCTTCTTGTTGTAACGCTTCTAGAATCTATACTGATCAAATGAAAGTGGGCATGTCACCTTGACTCCGCCATTTTGCTGGGAACGCACGCTATATTAACTACGTCTTGTTTTAAAGAAACAGTAGACGTCTATAGTGTCGCTTTCCTGAGATTCCTCCAGATCTGCGCAGTAACTATTGTACGGCCATTGTAAAATGGGGAATATGGAGCGAAACAATAAACAGCATAATAACTATAACAACATGGACAAAACAATTATACACAGTCGCTCCGCAAACTCCGCCTAAGCAGCAGGTTTATGTATTATGCAAAATACCAAAAGCACTATTCCAAAGATTGTGACTATCACCTATTAGATCCTAATGCCCTATAGATGAACAATACACCCAATATTAGTACAAACTACCACTCCTAACATGCTCCAGGACACGGCACATCCCTGAGCTGCTATATACTCCCATTCCTACCCTGCTCCATGACACGGCACACCCCTGAGCTGCTATATACTCCCACTCCTACCCTGCTCCAGGACATGGCACACCCCTGAGCTGCTATATACTCCCACTCCTACCCTGCTCCAGGACACGGCACACCCCTGAGCTGCTATATACTCCCATTCCTATCCTGCTCGAGGACACGGCACACCCCTGAGCTGCTATATACTCCCACTCCTACCCTGCTCCAGGACATGGCACACCCCTGAGCTGCTATACACTCCCACTCCTATCCTGCTCCAGGACACGGCACACCCCTGAGCTGCTATATACTACCACTCCTACCCTGCTCCAGGACATGGTACACCCCTGAGCTGCTATATACTCCCACTCCTACCCTGCTCCAGGACACGGCACACCCCTGAGCTGCTATATACTCCCACTCCTACCCTGCTCCAGGACACGGCACACCCCTGAGCTGCTACATACTCCGGCTCCTACCCTGCGCCAGGACACTGCACACCCCTGAGCTGCTATATACTCCCACTCCTACCCTGCTCCAGGACACTGCACGCCCCTGAGCTGCTATATACTCCCACTCAAACACTTCTCTAGGACATGGCACGCCCCTGAGTTGCTATATACTCCCACTCAAACCCTGCTCCAGGACATTGCACACCCCTGAGCTGCTATATACTACTCCTACCCTGCTCCAGGACATTGCACACCCCTGAGCTGCTATATACTCCCACTCCTACCCTGCTCCAGGACATTGCACACCCCTGAGCTGCTATATACTACTTCTACCCTGCTCCAGGACATTGCACACCCCTGAGCTGCTATATACTCCCACTCCGATCCTGCTCCAGGACACTGCATACCCCTGAGCTGCTATATACTACCACTCCTATCCTGCTCCAGGACATTGCAAGCCCCTGAGCTGCTATATACTACCACTCCTACCCTGCTCCAGGACACGGCACACTCCTGAGCTGCTATATACTACCACTCCTACCCTGCTCCAGGACATTGCACACCCCTGAGCTGCTATATACTACTCCTACCCTGCTCCAGGAAATTGCACACCCCTGAGCTGCTATATACTCCCACTCCTACCCTGCTCCAGTACACTGCACACCCCTGAGCTGCTATATACCACTCCTACCCTGCTCCAGTACACTGCACGCCCCTGAGCTGCTATATACTCCACTGCTATCGTGCTCCAGGACACTGCACACCCCTGAGCTGCTATATACTACCACTCCTACCCTGCTCCAGGACACTGCACACCCCTGAGCTGCCATTTACTCCCACTCCTACCATGCTCCAGGACACTGCACACCCCTGAGCTGCTATATACTCCCACTCCTACCCTGCTCCAGGACACTGCACACCCCTGAGCTGCTATATACTACTCCTACCCTGCTCCAAAACATTGCACACCCCTGAGCTGCTATATACTCCCACTCCTACCCTGCTCCAGTACACTGCACACCCCTGAGCTGCTATATACCACTCCTACCCTGCTCCAGTACACTGCACGCCCCTGAGCTGCTATATACTCCACTGCTATCGTGCTCCAGGACACTGCACACCCCTGAGCTGCTATATACTACCACTCCTACCCTGCTCCAGGACACTGCACACCCCTGAGCTGCTATTTACTCCCACTCCTACCGTGCTCCAGGACACTGCACACCCCTGAGCTGCTATATACTACCACTCCTACCCTGCTCCAGGACACTGCACACCCCTGAGCTGCTATATACTACTCCTACCCTGCTCCAGGACATTGCACACCCCTGAGCTGCTATATACTCCCACTCCTACCCTGCTCCAGGACACTGCACACCCCTGAGCTGCTATATACTCCCACTCCTACCGTGCTCCAGGACACTGCATACCCCTGAGCTGCTATATACTACCACTCCTATCCTGCTCCAGGACACTCCAGGAGAGTATTACATCCGCCTCTTATTACAGACGCTGTGACGGGAGAGTATTACATCCGCCTCTTATTACAGACGCTGTGACGGGAGAGTATTACATCCTCCTCTTATTACAGACGCTGTGACGGGAGAGTATTACATCCTCCTCTTATTACAGACGCTGTGAGGAGAGTATTAAATCCTCCTCTTATTACAGACGCTGTGACGGGAGAGTATTACATCCTCCTCTTATTACAGACGCTGTGACAGGAGAGTATTACATCCTCCTCTTATTACAGACGCTGTGACGGGAGAGTATTACAGGAGGATATAATATATATATACATTTATATATTATACACACACACACACACTATATACAGCTATACTAGATATATATATATAATATACACACACACTATATACAGCTATACTAGAGATATATATAATATACATACACACTATATACAGCTATACTAATATATATATATATATATATATATATATATATATAATATACACACACACTATATACAGCTATAATATAATATACACATACACTATATACAGCTATACTAGATATATATAATATACACACACACACTATATACAGCTATAATATAATATACACACACACTATATACAGCTATACTAGATATATATAATATACACACACACACACTATATACAGCTATACTGGCCACAAGGCCCTGTGTGGTAAGGACACAAGAGACTCATCGCAGCTACGTGTACAGAGAGTAATGACGCAGTGTAGCGCACCTCACTGGCTCCAGCGTTACGTGGGGGCTGTGGTGCTAATGATTGTGGCGCAGTGACCGCAGAAATCAATGAACCCCAGGTCGCTGCGCTCTTTACACGATACAGTCCTCATAATCTGACTGCGCCAATTGTACATCTTAGCGTGAATGAGCCCTTACATTATCAGCAAAGTATGATTATATTAGACACATACTTTGCTGCCGGTCACTAATTACACTGACGTATAATATTCAAAATACCAAAACAATAGGATGGTTTTGGAAATCAGGATTATCCCTTTAAAACAGGAACAGAGCCGACCGAAGTCAGCGTTACTAAGGAAATACTTATAACGCGCGTATCAATCCTACACCTGAAAATCATCAACTACAGTAAATATATATATACACACACACACACTAATATATACATCCATGTGTAATGATGACAGATCACTGGAAGTACATAGCCCAGCACGGCATAGCGCGGCCACTGGCATTACTCAGGTAATAATTACTGTAAATGTTTCTAGAATACAGATTCAGGACATACATACTGATGACTGCGATATATACTGACTACTGCGATATATACTGACGACTGCGATATATACTGACGACTGCGATATATACTGACGACTGCGATATATACTGATGACTGCGATATATACTGATGACTGCGATATATACTGACGACTGCGATATATACTGACGACTGCGATATATACTGACTACTGCGATATATACTGACAGAGCCAAACGCTCTCCTGTAGTCTGGATGCGCCGGTCGCAATATCTGCAAATAATATGTATAACTAGAAGTGGAGCAAAGTTTGATGTAAAGAGGGGTTTTGAGGACGGGGGGCAGAAGTAATAGGACTGCTCAGAGCACAGAGGGGGCAGCAAGCGCTGAAGTTTGGTCCCAGTGTAATAAGATATTACAGCTGTAACGTTTCTGCAATTAACGCTTTTCCGTCTCGTTTTTCAATCCCATTTAATGGAAGTTGCACTTAAAAGCATTTTGTTCTGTTCCCAAAGGGCCGGCTGCAGATTATCCACTCCTGTGTCCTGGTTTGGGAGCACATTTAATAAGGAGAAGATGAAGGAGCAGGGTGTGGAAGGGGTAGATAGGGCTGAGATGGGCCAGGCACTTCTGGTTTCTAATTAAGTCATATATTTAATTATCATAAGTATCACGGTAGCATGGCAGCGAATTACGTGTCAGAAGGGACCTGTGCTCTGGGGTGGGAACGGAGGACAGCGCTGACGCTCTGCGCTGCTCACTACACTAAAACCACAATATGTGCAAAATAAAACAGACACTGAAAACCTGTCATGCAAAAAGGGACTAAAATGTGCTAAAGCTTTACATCCACGTTATCCCGGGAAACTACAAGCTCTGTCATTGGTTCCCCAATGCCACATTACACCCTCCATCTATTACATTACAATATCTCTATATAAACCGCCTTTGTCGTAATATTTACATTTATTTCAGAATTTATAGCTTAATAATGTGTTAATAAAATACAACACAAATGTATAATTAAATGTTTAAAATGTTGCAATTCTGCTATACTGATATTTATGGATAAAACAGAGAAGCCCTGAGACAGCCTTTAGCTGGAATATGCCAACACACAGCAGCGTGCGGCGAGCAACTACTGATTCCTTACATGTCAGAGGCGCTCTGGGCGATCAGTCAGAATACAAATTATATTTTCAGCCTTGGTTCCACCATAAAGTGTAAATGAGAACGCTCTCAGACATGGGGGGAGCTTTGCTTTAGCCAGGACAAAGCAGCACACTATATACTGTATATATTTTTGCCCTTTAAACAATAAAATGTAACACAGTCTACATAAACCGTACATTGGCCCATTGTTACCTGACGCAGTCCACATAAACCGTACATTGGCCCATTGTTACCTGACGCAGTCTACATAAACCGTACATTAGCCCATTCTTACCTGACGCAGTGGGTCCCAGCAGCGGAGCCGCCTTTCTTCTCCTTTTGATGTCCCCCATAAACAAGGATCCTAGATGGACGCTCGTTTGCCTGAAAATAATTAACAAACAAAATAATTAACAAAGGAGAAGCAAAAAATTAAGTCGACCAAATATACATATTCTATAATCTGGGCTTAAATCAGCGGCGTCCCGGCGACGATGGGCCGCATAATACAGCCACCAATCTTCTTTATATCGAAACATAATTATGTTTGTTGACAAGCGCTCAGCACATAAAGCCACCGCCATAAATTGTTACTGGAGAGAATAATATAAAAGGAATGCTTTTTAATTTTAAGATCTGGCAATCTTCCTACCTCCATGTAAAACTCCAACAGTGCGGCCGGTGACAGGTAAATAGCCGAGATTAACTGTCTGCAGAGATCACAATACTGTTCCTAAGTTATCAATTGGTTACTAATGCCTATCTGTCAGACGGCCATTTATTACCAGGGACTCCAGGAGCCATTTACTGTAAGAGTAATATGATTTCCTATGGTAAGCCATACAAAGCGCAATTATGGCTAATTGCTAGAAGCACCTTATTCCATCACTGCTTTTACATTTCAATTTAAAATGCAAGAAGATCCTGCTTCCCCCACAGACGGCAGAACCGCGCAGCTTCTGAAGTAAACGCCCCCCAGAAAGATAAATAGCGCAAAGTTCACATCTCATGTTATAGCGATAACAGATTAACAAGACGGAAATATCCAGAGATGTTATATTACCCCATGTTCATGGTAACAGAATATCCGCTGCAGCCGGTCGCTCAGATCTGTGTGATGCATCGTTCACTCGGTATAATGCAGCCAGGGCTATTACCGGCACGGACCTCAGACGGCGAGGTGTAAGGGCGGTACTCTCATCTACTGACGTGTACCAGCCAGGGCTATTACCAGCACGGACCTCAGACGGCGAGGTGTAAGGGCGGTACTCTCATCTACTGACGTGTACCAGCCAGGGCTATTACCGGCACGGACCTCAGACGGCGAGGTGTAAGGGCTGTATTCTCATCTACTGACATGTACCAGCCAGGGCTATTACCGGCACGGACCTCAGATGGCGAGGTGTAAGGGCGGTATTCTCATCTACTGACGTGTACCAGCCAGGGCTATTACCGGCACGGACCTCAGACGGCGAGGTGTAAGGGCGGTATTCTCATCTACTGACATGTACCAGCCAGGGCTATTACCGGCACGGACCTCAGATGGCGAGGTGTAAGGGCAGTACTCTCATCTACTGACGTGTACCAGCCAGGGCTATTACCGGCACGGACCTCAGACGGCGAGGTGTAAGGGCGGTATTCTCATCTACTGACGTGTACCAGCCAGGGCTATTACCGGCACGGACCTCAGACGGCGAGGTGTAAGGGCAGTACTCTCATCTACTGACGTGTACCAGCCAGGGCTATTACCGGCACGGACCTCAGATGGCGAGGTGTAAGGGCGGTATTCTCATCTACTGACGTGTACCAGCCAGGGCTATTACCGGCACGGACCTCAGACGGCGAGGTGTAAGGGCGGTATTCTCATCTACTGACATGTACCAGCCAGGGCTATTACCGGCACGGACCTCAGATGGCGAGGTGTAAGGGCGGTATTCTCATCTACTGACGTGTACCAGCCAGGGCTATTACCGGCACGGACCTCAGACGGCGAGGTGTAAGGGCGGTACTCTCATCTACTGACATATACCAGCCAGGGCTATTACCGGCACGGACCTCAGACGGCGAGGTGTAAGGGCAGTACTCTCATCTACTGACGTGTACCAGCCAGGGCTATTACCGGCATGGACCTCAGACGGCGAGGTGTAAGGGCGGTATTCTCATCTACCTACATTTACTTTTCATTTTTTTTTATTTCACTGTAGAAATGTTCCATATGTATATTATGAGCAAATGACTTTGGTAGAAATACTGTAATTCAGAATAATTTCCATCTATTTACAAAAGGGAGATTTGGAGCATCAGGAGCGATGATGATGGAGGTGTATATAATACATTGGGGATTATCGCAGGTCGGTGTTTTCAGAATAAAACAATATGGAGGCACTGGAAGCTGGCACAATGTGGGACATGCTGGTGTCATTTTGGTGGCTGGAGGGTTGTTAGGTCTTGAGTTGGTACCACATGAGGGCACAGCAGATCAGTAACAGGCAGACACTGGTAGCTGGTAATGTGTGGGAGTGGCTACCACATGTGGGCACAGCAGGTTAGTAACAGGTACAGACACTGGCGGATGGGTAATGTGTGGGAGTTGGTACCACATGCGGGCACAGCCGGTCAATAACAGGCACAGACACTGGCGGATGGGTAATGTGTGGGAATTGGTACCACATGCGGGCACAGCAGGTCAATAACAGACACTGGCGGATGGGTAATGTGTGGGAATTGGTACCACATGCGGGCACAGCAGGTCAATAACAGACACTGGCGGATGGGTAATGTGTGGGAATTGGTACCACATGCGGGCACAGCAGGTCAACAGGCACAGACACTGGCGGATGGGTAATGTGTGGGAATTGGTACCACATGCGGGCACAGCAGGTCAATAACAGGCACAGACACTGGCGGATGAGTAATGTGTGGGAATTGGTACCACATGCGGGCACAGCAGGTCAATAACAGGCACAGACACTGGCGGATGGGTAATGTGTGGGAATTGGTACCACATGCGGGCACAGCAGGTCAATAACAGGCACAGACACTGGCGGATGAGTAATGTGTGGGAATTGGTACCACATGCGGGCACAGTAGGTCAATAACAGGCACAGACACTGGCGGATGGGTAATGTGTGGGAATTGGTACCCCATGCGGGCACAGCATGTTAGTAACAGGCACGGATACTGGCGGCTTGTAAAATATAGTTTGATATCAGTTTGGTACAGTAAATACTACAGTATGTGGGCACTGGGCACCAGTATAATGTGTGAGCTCGCTTGGCATGTTGAAGGAAGAAATCTGTTTTTTTTTACTATTATTAGGCTATACCCAAGAAGGTTTTGGCATCTTAGATAATAAAATTGTTAATGGTTGTCTGACATTGATTTATGCCTAAATACTATAGGTACATGAGGTAATGCTGTTGGCTTTATAATTCAATAAAAAAAAGAAACAAAATTGAACTAATTGATAAAAATAAAATGTGGTTTGGTTTTAGATGCAGAACTTTCCCCGGATACTCAGCGGCGATATTATACATTCTGTGCGCTAAGTGTCTCATCTCTTCCTTAATGATGTTCCGTTAGTCTGGAAAATGCTGGCACGCGCCAGGCTCATAGTGTCGCCCTTCACCCGGGGTCTCACAGAGAAACGCTCATTGTTTAAAGGACACCAAATTATTTTAATAGTTATTTTATTTCTAATTTCTTATTTAATTGTGCTCACACAGACTCCACACAGCGCTAAACCAGCGCAACGTATCACTGCCACATTGTCAGCTGTGGGGTCATCCCGCCCACAGCGTGGTCTACGATATCCAGTGGTAGAAAGGGCGTTAGTATGAATGACATATACACGTCACCTATACCTGCACTGTAGCTGTGTACATCATTCTATGGAACCAGCTGAAACCCCAGGCATGGGCCGAGGCGGAGTCCCGACACCTGCGCCATTACGCAGCTACACGCGTATTCATAATAATGGTGTCTGCCCCAGGTGGGTGTGGTTCCTGCTTACAATCTGCCCATGACCCGCAGCCCGTATGATTGGTTACTGAAGGCAGCGCTGGACGTGGCATTAGGAACATGCCAGAGAGATGGTTCTTTGCCTAAACTGCACATATTATAGCTAACTCTAGGCTGGAGCACGTTCTGTATAAGAGCGCGTCGTGTGAATGGCGCATGTGGGTAGATGGTCCTGGGTAAAGGCCTACGACTCCTCTACCATCCCTTCTCAGTCGCCAGTCACCGAGAGAAGGCTGGAGCCAGAGAGCTTTTGAAACAGATAGCAAAGACTCTGTGGCCTGCTGCTAGTAGGGCCAACATGGGAACATGGGAACGCACACTCACCCCTAACCTGCACAACAGTCTGAGATACTAACTCTTCCCGAGAGTCAGGACACAGCAATCGTGTATCTACAGCGCCGCTCCTCTGCGGCAGCCGTCGTCAAATCAACAAACGGACTCCTAGAGGTCTACAGTCCCTCAGCCAGAGCCCCGAACGGTCGCATCTGTCTAATTCCCCCACCACGTGTGGTACATGGGCCCACTCGGCACATCCGCCAATTGCCAGAACTGACCTGTATGTGGTTACACCTTGTGGCTACATCTCGGCAGCATTTCACAGGTTAATCATCATCCTGGGCATTCACACCACGGGGCTTATTACATAACACAGCGTAGAGCAGTGATGTAACTGATCAAAGCCAATATCTGATTGGTTACTATAGGTTATAAGATGAATTTCCCTGCACTATGTTAATTAGGCCTCTTAGTGCATCTCTCTCCCTCGGCCTGTCACGGTAACATCACCATTCATCATGCGACGCAAACACGTGACAGGGATAAAAAATAGAAATTAATAAAGTCG